>VONZ01000083.1:0-600000 GCA_012976165.1 Labeo catla
AAAAATCATCTCATTCTGAGCTCTGCTCGCCCTGCCCCTCTCTTCTCTCTGTGATGTGACAAGCCTGTTTACTTTAGCCGCGTTTAGCTGCTAAACTTGCTAACTTGCACATTATTAGGAAAGACGATCGCAAAGATTCATAAAAAAAACCTTACACTCACTTCTGCTCTAAGTGAAACTGGATCACGAATGATTCGCGCAAACATAGACGGATATATGTAGATCGGGAGGCGCATTCCCTTCACAAACAAATGTAATCCACTGCATCTTCAGCAGCTCAGAGGTCGGGAGTAAATGACGACCACTATGTTCATTATTACATCCAGCAACACAACACCTCAATCGCTCAATCGGAGATATTCTTGTCTAACTTACATCAGTGCTCCAGCATTGAAACAAAGAGGGTGGACTGTTACAACTGATCTAAGGTAAGACGCTCATGTCAATCAACTATCGTGGGAGCGGCCTCTGTCGGTGTGACGCCACAACGACAGGCATCTGAGAATGGCTCGATCTGAAAGAGGGGATATTATTTTTACAGATTAATTAAAAACCACTGCATGGATTTTTAGCATTATAGGGTAGATTTGTACATACACTGCCAACACACATTAATGTTCAAACAGCATGTAAAAGTGAACTTAGCATCCGATGACCCCTTTAACATAGTGGCTACATTTATGCAACTGGCCCCAGAAGCTATAGTATGTATAATAGTGCATTTTTTTTTTATTTTCAGGTCCAGCAAAGGAGACAAGAATTGGAACAGGTACTGGGAATCCGACTCACTTAAGAGGATTCAGACTCTGAATCCACAGTCACCCAAGGAATTGGCTCAACAAATACAGATGAGAATGAAGCTTCATGTAGAAGTTTTGGGTGCTGGCATTGTTTGGTATATTGCACTGCCATAAACAGCTTATCAGTTGCAGCGTTTGTACCAGTGAACGCATCTAGCCATGTAAATTTCAAATGGTTTTACAATAACTGGAGTACGTATCTTCTTCTTTGCATTCATTCTTTGATCTTCTCTTATATATTCTGAAAATTAGCCATCCAGTTCATGATTCAGTTTGTTTTGACTTTTATCGTATCTTGTTAAATACAGCTCTCTTTTTTGCATAATTTACAGTAAGATATACAGTACTGTAGCTTTTTGGCTAAAACCCTTATAGGTAACTGATGCAACAGCCTCTTTTTGTTCATACATTTTGTTTATAGTAGGAATTGCCAAACTCAATCTACGTTTGCCATTTAGTTTTTGAAAGATTTCTAATTGTGACTGCAAAGGCTATTTTCACAGTCAAATTGCACAGTTTTTGAGTTAAGATGCAGTTACTTATAATTAAGTAGACTAGTAATGAAAATACAATGTTTTGCTTCTATTTTAAATATTTGGATTTTTCCATTTGGTCTCTCAGGAAAATATGTGCTGCACTGCATTCAAGAGCCATGTTTTTTTGTTTCCACCCCAACAGGAAATCCAGCACATTTGGTTGTCCAGCTGTTTTAGTTCAGTGTACCAGACTTTCTGTCTTCATCTTGTTAGTGTGTTTACAGTTTGTTTTTTTTTAGTGTTGAAAGTCAGCTGAAGTGGTAGAGACCATACAGCAGTAACTGAATTTGTGAAAGGTAGTGCTTCAGGTGTCCAAACCCTTAGCATATTCTTATTTTTTTCCAAGTATTCAAAGCCATATTTTTTACTTTTTACTAAGTAGTTCAGTTCAGTGTGCGTACTTCTACATTCCAAAAAGCTAATGGAAAGTTTCTGTTTAAGTTGGATTTAATATGTGGTCACTCATATTGGTGTGTTTTTGAGTACTGATGACAGCAAGTTGAATTTTCCATTAAGGAATACAGCAGGTTCAAGTTAAGCCCTATGGACAGCATTTGGTTCATGCTGCTGATTACCACAGAAAATTCTTTTGACTTTTCAGTTCGTAAAGCGGCCAAAAGCAAAATGTGTTGACATTTATGTACTTAAAATGACATTCTGACTTTTAAATGCATCTCTGAGAGACAAGTTGAAACAATTTTGTGTTAATCGACAGCATGTCACAGATGTTGTCCATAGAGCTGAACTCTGAATGTTCCTCTCAATGGTTTCATTTTGCTGAATTACTCAGACAGTATTAATGCTGATCTGAAATGCAATGTACCTTTGATTTACCTTGTGAGTGGATTAAGCTTTTTTGTGTAAATGCAATTAAGTTCTTACAACCTAAGTTCTGTTTTATATTTTTGTATCAATCAAATGCTTACCTTTTGTACTTTTTTACTGGGAAATTGAAGTATTTTAAACAATAAAGTTGTTTTCATAAAGGGGAATTCATATGTGAATGTTTATTGATCACAAGCATTTCTTAAGTACTTTTAATGTCCTGAAAGGCTGTTAACGTGAAGGAACATTAAATGTTATCATTAGATAAAATATTTAATTCAAGAGAAAAAGACCAGGTGTGTTTCTGTCTACTAAAACATGGAGTGTTTGCTAGATAAAGCCAAACCCTGATCATGTTGATGCATGTATTGTCTGTAGTCCTGGTTAATCTGGTAATACCTGTCTCCATTAATACAGTACATCACCTGTTCTACAGACTTGGAGAGGTGCATTTATAACTGCTTTGCTGGGGCTCTCTCAGTCACATGTTGTGACACAAAATCAATGTGCGAGACTTGAGATTTGAGTCGTTGCAGGGGCTTCTGCAGACAGACTGCACAACAGAAACAATGATCATAAAAGAATAAGTTTGAACAGTCATACTGTTTGTTTTTTTAAAGCTATCACAGTGTAAACTGTATAATAGGGGTTCACGTTTTGCCTCGCACTATGGCAAGCTGTTTAAACATTTAATCCTTAAAGGTGTCATCAGATGCGAAACTCACTTTTACATGTTGTTTAAACATAAATGTGTGTTGGCAGTGTGTGTATACAACCACCCTATTATGATAAAAATCCACCCAGTGGTATTTTTGTAATCTATAAGGAATTTCCCCTTTTTTAAATCAATCCATTCTCAGCTTCCTGCCGGTGTGACGTCACACCAACAAACGCCACTCCCACGTTAATTGATTGACATGCGCATCTTACCTTAGACCCGCCCTGACTGAGCTGTGAACAGTCCTACTCCAATTACCATTGCTTTGACTCCTGTGCAAGGGAGAACAAGATTGTCTCTGATTGAGCAATTGAGGTGTTCTGTTGCTGGATGTAATAATGATCATAGCCGTCATCATTTAGGAATAATGTTACTTTCGTTTTAGAAGAAAATGCGCCGGGCGATCTACATAAATGTGTCTATGTTCACGTGAATCATTCGTGATCCAGCTTCACCTACAGCAGAAGTGAGTATAAGGGTTTTTATGCATCTTTGCAAATCGTCTTTCTTAATGTATTAGTTAGCAAGTTTCGCGGCTAAAGTAAACAGACCAGCTAATCACACCACAGAAGAGAGGGGCAGGGTGAGCAGAGCTCATTAGCATTTAAAGGAACATGCAATAGAACATCTCCCTCTGAAAAGGGCTGATTTTGAGTATAAAGGGTGTTTTTTACATTACCACTTAGAAATGTTAACCAAACTAAGTTATAGACTTCTCATTAAGACCCTAAAGAATCAAATCAGCTTGTGGAAAAAAGGGCATCCGATGACCCCTTTAAAGGAGACCTATTACACAAAAATCACTTTTTAAAAAGGTGTGTGAACACAGTTGTGGGGCAGCGTGTAAAAATAAATCAGTTGTAAAAATCCACTCACTAATTTTTTTTTATAATCCCAAAACAGACTCTCAGAACAAGCCATTCCAGATTTCTCCCTACCTTGACAGGGCAAAATCCCTGCCCATTTGTAATGATCTCTGCCCTATTAGCATAGACACACCCCTGAGTGAGAAGCAGCAGTCCGCTATTACTGTTTATTTGCTGCAGCTGCTGGAGATATATAATGTCAGCACCAAAGAGGCATTACAAATGTTGTATTTTGGGATGCACCAACAAACATAGGAGTCTCCATAGACTCCCTTTATCTGAGCTGCTGAAGACACTGTAGTTGAATTTCATTTTTGAGGAAAATATCCCAGAAAAAATCTGTAAAGTCCCCTATGTGTTTAGGGATCAATGCCAATGCTTCGTGCACAAATGTCAGCTCCAGGCAAAGTAAGTATCACGCGTTTGTTTTCCAAATTGCCTTTCTGAAAGCGCTTCTTGGCATTGTGAATTTGTCGAGCTTATAATAAGTAGGACATAAAGCTTATAATAGCATGCGATGGGACCAGAAGACCAGCCATGCCATTATTTTTATTTTATATTTTATATATATTAATTTTTATTGAAGCTCCACCCTTTTCTGAAAAGGGGGCTAGGAGTATCAGCTCATTTGCATTTAAAGGCACAAACACAAAAACAGCGCATTTTGGCTCATAGCCTAGAAGTGGCAATTTTAACAAGCTATAAAAAAAAATATCTGTCGGGTATTTTGAGATCAAACTTCACATACAGACTCTGAGGACATATTTTACATTTGTAAAAAGGGGCATAATAGGTCACCTTTAAAATGCACTAGTATCTATTTTCATGCTACTGGTACTTATTTTTTAGTATTATACTACTAAAGTATTTTTTACTATATTTTCTATTAAATACTGATACTTATTAATTTGCTACCTATGCTTATTCTTTAGGTACTGGTACCTTTTAAAAATATATTAATTCTTATTATTAGATACTAGAACTTATTTCAGTAGTGTCCTCTATTGTTACTAGTAACACATTTCAAATTTTTACCATTGACTTTAATGAGGATCTGTAATTCAGATTTTAAGGTGTCCTTATTACACGTTACATGTCCTTATTATTATAATAACTCTTAATTATGTGTAATTACATGCAAGTAACCCTAAGACAAACCCTAATCCTAACCCTAACCATACAGTAAGTACACATAGTTAATTAATATTAGTACTTGCAGTAATGTATAATTACACTGTACCAAGGACACCTTAAAATAAAGTGTAACCAAATCAGTTGTGACTTTTAAGATAAGAATTGTTACTAGTCTTGTCTAATAACAAGGTACCAGATGAAAGTAATCTAATGAATAACTAGTATCTATGAAATAGGTACTAGTGTCTAATGAAAATTAATGTTTTTGTTTTTTTAAATAAATAAGTACTAGTATTTAATAAAAACTTATTAGTAATATTTGAAAAGATACCAGTCACAAATGGAATATATAGGCCTATTAGTCAGAAGTGAATAGTTGATATATGAATCACAGATCCCCACAATGTCAATGGCAAACAAAGTCAATGGCAAACAATAGAATAGGTACTAGTCACTACTGAATTAAGTACTGCTATTCAATAAATAAAGCACTAGAATCTTTAAAAAGTTACTAATACCTGAAGAATGTACCTAAAGAATAAGCACTAGTAGCTAATGAATAAGTACTAGTACCCAATGGAATAGATACTAGAAGCTAAAAAATAAGTGCTAGCCGCATAAAATAGTATGAAAATACTAGTACGTTTAAATGATTAAATGTTAAAACGGCTTGCCGTACTCCCACTGTCCACTTACCGTTACCAATGGGAGATATTGCGGTTAAATGTAACAACAGCAACTCTCCAGCGTGACGGTGGCGCTAGGATCACATCTTTCAGTCTGTATCATGCCCGAGGAAAACAAAGCGGAAATAACTCCACTGACGGACGGAAGTTTGTGTGTTCAAGATGGCGTTGGACGGGATCGAGCAAGTAAGTGATATTTTGTATTAAATCTTGAAATATGAACAGCACATGTAGTTATGTTTTATAAGTCAGCATCACGTATTGTATATGAGGAATCTGTTGTGATTGTTGTGTTAGGAAATATAAGACAGAATGGCTGACTTTAAGACGCGTTTGCTCGGAATGAAGCAGAGTTTGCTGTCTCATTGTGACATACTGACTGGGATTGATCATAACATGGGATGCCTGGATATAACATGACAACTAATGAATGTTGCTATGCGAAATCACAGATAATAACAATAGAAATCTATCACGTCTAACAGAAAGAGAAGAAATTCCTGATAATCACATCTCTGATAATCAAAAAACGCTTATGTCATCATAACAAAATCGTTCATAACATCATAACAGAAACCTGTACTCTTGAAGTATAACATGAGAAATATCTCATTACTGTTCATAACATGCTAAATGGATAATTTAGCATCAAAACATGAGGAATCTTTACTTTACTCCTCCTGGCAACATATTCCTGATCCACTGTATATGTTATTAATATTTTATTATAATTTTCTTTTTCCAGATGGATATTGAGGACAGTAAAGGAGGCTCTGGTCTCCGACAGTATTACCTGTCTAAAATTGAGGAGCTTCAGGTAAGAATAGCCACAAAATAGTTTTAGTTTGGCTAGCAAACAGTTTAATCTGTAGATTTTAAGGCCACTTGTGAAAAAGAGTACACTTTAGCATACTTTTAAATGTTTACATATTATTGTCATTGTGTGTTTTAATGATGAAGCAGCAATCTGGAATATTTTAACATTTTTAGCTTCAAGTGATAAATAAAATAATAATCAAGACCTTTACATGTATTGAGGTTTGTAAAACGTAACTAAATTAAAACATAATGATTTAAAATGTATTTTAAAATCTTATGTGGCCTTTTATTTCATTCCATTTATATTATTATATTATATTATTAAGTACAGTTTATTGAAAATGCACACTACAAATGCACATTTGATACAATTAAGCAAACTTCTTTTTCACAAGGGTATGTTATGTCTAAATGTGCTTATCTCTTTACTCAGTTGACAGTGAATGACAAAAGTCAAAATCTCAGACGTCTGCAGGCTCAAAGGAATGAGTTAAACGCCAAGGGTAAAGGCTTTTAAATCAACTTTTTCGTGAATGTCGCTTTGTGGTGTTCAAATGCATATGCCAAATAGCATATGCTAAAATTGTCATCAGTATGACATGATAATATATGATAATATTTCGTTTAGTGCGCCTCCTGCGTGAGGAGCTTCAGTTGCTGCAGGAGCAGGGCTCTTATGTAGGAGAGGTGGTGAGAGCCATGGACAAGAAGAAAGTGCTTGTCAAGGTTTGACAGCCCTTATTTCTCCCTTATTTCATAAGCATGTTGAGATGTTACAATGCAGTTTTGTTAATCATTTGTATTTATGCTTATGTTTTTAGGTGCATCCTGAAGGAAAGTTTGTGGTGGATGTGGATAAGAACATTGATATAAATGATGTAAGTGTTTTGTTTGGGGTTTTACTAAGGCTTCTTAAACTCCGAAATTATATTTATGATTGATAATCACAGTTGTTCTTATTTGAGAAGGTTCTTTTTACAATTTATCAGAATTATTTTTTTTTTTTTAATGTAAGCACAAATTAAGTGAATGTCAACTCATACAAAGGGGTTATTTTACCTCATCTAGTTTCCTGGTATATTCCATTTAAATCATATACATTAACACACTCTATACATTATAAAAACTGGTAAAAGTTTCTCTCAAAAGCTAAAACTGTGAAATTGCTAATAATAATTTAATAAAATAATTAAAAAAATTATATATGTTAGCATTTTTTTATTTAAACCAAAAAAAGACTTTTTATAACTAGTGTTGTCAAATCGATTAATCACAATTAATCACATCCAAAATAAAAGTGTTTACATAATACGTGCGTGTGCTGTGTATATAGAAATATACAAATGTACATGTATATATTTAAGAAATATTTATACGTACATATGTAGTCATATATTACAATCACATATATTATGTCAACACAAACTTTTATTTTGGATACAGTTAATCACGATTAATCAATTTGACTGCACTAGTTACAATGCAAAGTTTTTTTTGTTTTGTTTAAATAAAAAACGCTAACATAATTTGTTTTTTTAAAATTAAATTATTATTATCAATTTCACTGTTGTAGCTTTTGAGAGAAACTCAAAACAACAGCTTTTATATTGTAGAAAGTGTGTTAATGTATATAATTTAAATGGAATATACCAGAAATCGATTAATTGATTTGACAGGACTAATTGTAACACACTTGTAATTAGCAACCACATTTCCAAACAATATAGATGAGATTCATGAAAAACAATTTCGTTGAAATTCATGTTTAGATTTATTACGGTTCATCACTTAGAAGATTTATTTGCAGATTTAGTTGCCGCAAACAGCAGAAGTGCTATTTTTTTTACTTTTTTTATTTTTTATTTTTTTTTTGGCAGCGCGAAGAGAATGTGTGTGCATGGTTGTCAAGTTGAAAAGATAAAGTAAAACACAAAATGTATTAATTTGGGAGAAAACCTTTGGTTGGGGGATTTAAACTCTTGACATCTGGCAACCCCTGGGATGAAAGCCTATGGACACTCATTACCAATGCAAGATGATGACAATGTAAAATGGAAAAAAAAAAAATTCAATATAAAAATAAATATTAATTAAAAATTTACATAAAAATTCTTTTTATGAATTTATCAGAAGAAGCCAAAATCTTTACAAATCACAATTAATTCACAAATTACAATTAATTGTGGATCCCTAGTTTTTACAGTTATAAATGATACATCAGAATTAAAAAAAAAATTGAGGAGAGGATGCAGTTTTTGCTTGGTGGCAACTTTTACTGATATTGTAGCTTTTTTATATTAATATTAATGGTAAACTGAATTCTTATTTCCAACAGGTAACTCCAAATTGCCGTGTAGCACTTCGAAATGACAGTTACACCCTTCACAAAATCCTGCCAAACAAAGTTGACCCGCTCGTCTCGCTGATGATGGTTGAAAAAGTGCCAGATTCAACATACGAGATGATTGGAGGGCTGGACAAACAGATCAAGGAGATCAAGGAAGTAATTGAACTTCCAGTCAAGCACCCAGAATTGTTTGAGGCTCTAGGAATTGCACAGCCTAAGGCAAGTGATGGCATAGTTTATTCTCATCAGGTCAATCATGTAAAAGAGTGCTACCTTCTCAGTAGTAGGTCTGTTGGCCTACCAGATCTATTTCATATTTTGCAACGTGTGTATTGGTCTGCAGGGTGTGCTACTGTATGGACCTCCTGGGACAGGAAAGACCCTGTTAGCCAGAGCTGTGGCCCACCACACTGACTGCACATTCATCAGGGTGTCTGGATCAGAGCTGGTGCAGAAATTCATAGGAGAAGGTTGGTGTGCTTCCAGACCAATCACATTTTTGTTCATACCTATGAATTTCTTTCCTGTGGAATCTAAAAGGAGATGTTTAGCAGAATGAACTCGCTATTATTTTCCTTATTATAAAAGCATATATTGTCCAAAAACCTCTGAATGAACTTTTTTACTTGTAAACATTTGTAAAAATTAGACTGATTTATCCATGTTTGTACATTCCAGGAGCTCGTATGGTGCGTGAGCTGTTCGTCATGGCCAGGGAACACGCACCCTCCATCATCTTCATGGATGAGATCGACTCCATCGGCTCGTCTCGGCTGGAGGGCGGATCAGGAGGTGACAGTGAGGTGCAGAGAACTATGCTGGAGCTCCTCAACCAGCTGGATGGATTTGAGGCCACCAAAAACATCAAGGTGAGAAACAAACATCTGTAACTTATATGCTATTCCTAACATGATAGTTGTTTTATCTCTGGTTTTTTAAAAGTTTTTGCAGAGAGAACAGTTATGGTTGCTAATTTTGTTATGAGCTAAATACTAAATTGCCCAGAATTTAGTGTACCCAGTAGGTTTAGTTTTTCTGTAAATTAAGGATAGATTTTTGGTTTAATATTTACATCTTATGTGATTTTTAAACCGCTTATTTGTTTTTTCATTTACTACTCCTACAAAGATTGTCAAATCAAAATCATTCCTCATAAAGAAGGATCTTGGCAACATTTCATATATATACCTGAAACACTATAGCACAAAACCCTTACAGTATTCAGTAATGTCATTTTTTTTTATTTAAGTTTAACTTTAAATTTTTTAATTAATTTTTTTAAATTTTTTTAGATGTTTTATTTATTTTCTGGATGAATTTCTGTATTTTCCAACCAGAGAAATGTGACCCACATGAATTGCGTAAATCTGAGTAAAAAAGCTGTTTTAAAATGCATTTTAAAATTACATTTAACACTTGATGTACAAAATGTGAGTTCTGGGGCCGGTTGCACCAGCTGGGCGTACACCCGGTTGTAAGACTAGGCTGGACGTAAAATGCACTTTAAGTCGTGCGTAGAATTTATACCCGTTGCACCATCTCGGCGTAGTGCTACGTCTGAGACTAAATCTTACGCCTAGTCAAAGGTAGGCGTAAAGTGAAAAGTCACGATTTGCTCGGACATGGTTCGTTTTTAATTAATTATTGCAGACGCCAACTGTAGCGTTTATGGTCTTTTCGGGCAGGATAATGTGGCCTATAAACAATTATTATGGGGAGGGGTCAAGCAACACATACAAGCAACGCGCAAACTATAAAAGTGAAAGTAAAAAAGAAACTAAGGCTAACACTGCATTAACGGCACAAATTCTCTCAGAGACAATGAGAGACGAATCTACTTTACCATGCTGATAACAGTACATAACTGTCTTCCCTTAATATTTAGTATTCCCTTAATATTTCTATTCGACATCTTGCGTGGACAGTATAAATGCTTGGAAATACTTAACGTCTTTAATTCGTCTCATCGTTTGCAGCGATCCTGCCATCAGCTTTCAAATTCTGTCAATTCTATCACAAACTCTATAATTTATAAATGTGGTTTTTCAGCCACAGAAAGACGTGAAGAGACTAAAATGCACAATTGTCACGTAAAT
This sequence comes from Labeo catla, assembly GCA_012976165.1. NCBI lineage: Eukaryota > Metazoa > Chordata > Actinopteri > Cypriniformes > Cyprinidae > Labeo > Labeo catla. The sequence goes on from VONZ01000083.1 coordinate 10,828, forward strand.
TCACATTTAACTCAGGAAAGACATTCATTGTACATAAATTCGATAGCTAGAAAAAAAATAACTCTAGAAAGAAGCATTGTATTACGTTCATTACATTTTACTTAACCTGTCGCCTTTATTTTTAGTGTTAGTCTGAAGAAATATGTCATGTGAATGTGCAGGGAGACCTCAGATTCAAAAACGCGGACTGTTAGGAATTATTTAGTTAATGAAATTATTTCGCGGTGGCTTCACTTGTTATGATGTCTTGAGCAATTCAGTTTTATATTAGTAGTTGTAGCCATTGCAGCTATCACTGCGGGAGAATGTGTTTGCGTGGATGCGCATCGTCTACGACGGGCGTAGTTGCGCCTTGTCGTAGTTTTAGCTGGTGCAACAGGTGTAAATATTTATCATAAAGTTGGACGTTGCAAAGCCCAGCGTAGGGCTTACACCCAGCTTTTTTACGTCTAGCTGGTGCAGCCGGCCCCTGGAGAGTACATTAAACATAACTTGCCAGCTGGACAGAGTTTTACATGCAAGCAACTCTTGGGCTAGTTTTTTGGAGCTCAGTTTGCAATTAAAAAGAATCTATCTCTGGAAGCACTGCGAGTTTGGGTTGCTTATAATTTATCATACATCTTTTGTCAACTGAAGAGAAGCTGCAAGGGCTGCTTTTGGTTTTCTGCCAAAATAAAATCGCTATAGCTCACCGTTTGAAAGAAATCGGCAACAAGAACAATAATACACATTATAACAATTACAATGTCATTACTGTTAAAATATTATTTTATTTTATTAGCATTTGAATGATAAAAATTAAACATCAATAAAGAAATATTACTATTGTGCTATTAAAAATTGAGTATTTAATAATAATAATAATAATAATAATAATAATTTGTTATAAGTGCTCTGATTTTAGTTTTGTTTTTAGAATTTTGATTATTTTTTTTAATAAATAATATTTTAATAATAATATCTTTTTTGTTGTTGTGTAGTCATACTGAATGAAGAAAACAAAGCATGTTTTCCTCCTTTTTTGTCTTTAGTTGATAATACTCCAAACATCACCACCAGGGGTGCTTTGACCAAACAGAACTACTCAAGCTTACATTTATACTATTTCTGTGTTTGCCTCCAGCTGTATTTTTATAATTTTCTTTAAGCAAAGTCTAAATTTACTGAATATGTTTTCCTCAGGTTATTATGGCAACAAACCGTATTGACATTCTGGATTCTGCGCTTCTTCGACCAGGCCGCATTGACAGGAAGATTGAATTTCCCCCTCCCAATGAAGAGGTAGGCTGGAATTGTCTAGACTCTAAACAACGTCTGACATTCAGCTATATTTGTAAGAATCTATTATTGAAGGTACAAGCAGCAACCTTATAGAGTTATGTTGTTCTCCTCAGGCCCGTTTGGACATTCTGAAGATCCACTCCCGTAAGATGAACTTGACGCGTGGTATTAACCTGCGCAAGATTGCTGAGCTGATGCCAGGAGCGTCTGGTGCTGAGGTCAAGGTGAGGTCACAGTCTCAACCTGGATGATGCAGTGCTACGCATATTTTCAGGCATTTGTGGGCGCCTTTACTGCAGCATTCACACACATTTGTGTTTGTCTGACAGGGTGTCTGCACAGAGGCAGGGATGTACGCCCTGAGAGAGAGGAGAGTCCACGTTACCCAAGAAGATTTTGAAATGGCAGTAGCCAAGGTACTAAAAACATTTTCAGTTGTGCTCTTGGAACAAATTGTTTTTAAATCTACCAGTTCCTAATATGGGATAATATTTGTTTTCAGTGGATATCTCTCATTTATAATTTACCATGTGTTTACAGGTGATGCAGAAAGACAGTGAGAAGAACATGTCCATCAAGAAACTCTGGAAGTAAACATTAGACTCTGTAATCTGCTTTTTTTTGTGTTTAAGTTGTTTTGTCACCCAAATGTATTCAAAATAAATGGTTTCTCACTTAACATGATCTGTTTATCCTTCCATTTTCCTTGCATTTGAAGGATTAGTTCACTTCTAGAATAATTTACTCACCCCCATGTCTTTCTTTCTTCAGTCAAAAGAGAGAGAGAGAGAGAGAAAGAGAGAGAGAGAGAGAGAAAATGAAGGTTTCTGAGGAATTCCAGGATTTTTCTCTATATAGTGGACTTCAATGGGGATCAGTGGGTTGAAGTTCCAAATTGCAGTTTCATTGCAGCATCAAAGGGCTCTGCTTGATACCAACCAAACAATTAGGGTCTTATCTAGGGAAACGATTGGTCATTTTCTGAAAACAATAAATGTATATACTTTTTCTGAAAACAATAAATGTATATACTCCCATCTCATTTTCTCCTCTAACTTCAAAATCGTCCTATATCACTGCTTTACCTTTTTTTGTAAAGGGTGTTTGATCTTCTTTGCATGTTCACTTTGAGTATATAAATTGCCAACTTGTTTAGAAAATGAACAACTGTTTCGCTAGATAAGACCATACTTCCTCGGCTGGGATCATTTAGAGCCCTTTGAAGCTGCATTTCAACTACATTTTGGAAGTTCGAACTATTGAAGTCCACTATATGGAGACAGGGGTGTCGCTAGGGCTAATCATTAGGGGCTCGAGCCCCCAAAGTTTTTACTCCAGCGCCGAATGTTTTTTTGGCCTTATGATTTCCACGGAATTTGTCAAAGTTTGAATGAATTAATCAAAAGCAGGTCAATAAACTTAAATCAAGTTGTCGCGATATGGACTAGAATCTGTAAATATTATGCCGCAAAAGACTATTTAAATATGAATCCTGCATGTTCTGCGTGTCTTTTTATGAATGAACGGCGCGCATGCGCGGTTTCGTTTTCTACACATGTAATACTGACGCGGGCAGTGATTTCAGCGTCTGCCGTTTCACTAAATGAGGACATAAATACATTAACAACATCTCCAGAACTGCTCTGAGATTCACTTCATGAGCGTTTCACTGTTTCCTTCGAGAAAAACAAGCTTCAAATATACACACAGAAATTTAAAGGTATTCAGGGCAACCTGTCAAAGTAGAAGTTCGGTTTAACTTTATTAATCATTCAGTATAATGTACGTGCCTACTACTACTACTACTACTACTACTACTACTACTATTAATTAATAAAAAATTATTTTTAAAAAATTCACACAATATTTCTTCCATGTTTTACATTTTAATAGTAAATCCCCTTTATTTGCCAAAAATAAAATATAATTTTAATTAAAAGATCAATTAAATTAATATGTTATACCTTCATTTGATAACCAGAAAAATACACAACACAGAATTCCATAAGGCTATTGTAAAAATAAATAAAAGTTGTTTCTAAACATTCGAATAAACAGACATGCTAAAACATATTTGGTAACAATAAAACGTAAAGTGAGCAAAAATAAAACATTTCACATTTCCTAACCATGTAATTTTTCTTAACTTTTGATAAATTGACGGTAAATTGTATAAGATTCATGGTTTTAATTAATTACACATGATTAATTACATTTTGATTAATACAACTAAATTTAACCATTAAAACGAAGACCAGAAAAATGAAAACAGAAAACAGAATTTGAAAAAAATAAAATAAAACGGAATCTGGGGAAAAAATAGGTCCCTATTTTTGCATGCAACTATATATTTGTTATAGTTATAAATATTTTTTATTATAATTATAAATCATTTTATTTGTCTAACATATTTTTGTAATGTTATAATTTTGTTATAATACTTTGCAGTGATTACTATTTACTATTGTTAATAGTGTGACAGGGTCTTTAACCCCCGATCCAGGTTCAACCACTTGTGTCTAACAAAATCTTATGTGAGCACGATGTGAGCTCCCACCCACTACCACTAGCCCCTGATGTTTTGGCACCAGCCCAGGATGTTTTAAAATCCTAGAAACGCCCCTGTATGGAGATAATTCCTGAAATGTTTTCCTCAAAAAAACAATTTATTATCGATTGAAGAAAGAAAGACAAGAACATCTTGGATGACAAGGGGGTGAGTAAATTATCTGTAATTTTTGTTCTGGAAGTGAACTACTGTCCACTTCTGACAAGAAGGGAAAAAAGCACACAATCACTGCACTGAAAATAACCTTGACCTAAATTAGAACTTAATTCCCACACAGAACCTTTATATTTCTATATTTCATAAATATGAATCTTTAATGCTGAGTATGCATTCGTCATGATTCTATTTCTGCTCTGTCTGGGTTCACTTAATGAGGGTGAATTCTGTCATTAGTCCATTGATATTTTTATGGTAAAACATTTACTGTTTGTTCTAAGCCGACATTTCATTATAATGAGCTCAAAACTGTCAAAATTATTAACGCAATACCAAAACACATTTTAATTTTCCATAGAGTCCAGAAATGTCCATCATTTAGATAAAAAAGGCAATATTGATTGTGTAATAATGCATTGCATAATAATGCATTGTGGGAAACGAAGTCTCCATTCACCATGATACTTAAACTGAATTAAATCTTAATTAAAGTAAGTTTATAAATTAAAAATTAAATGTATTATATAAAACACAATAAAAAAAAAAATCTGTTCATTTGATTCTAATGTTGATTAAAATTTGAATTAAAAGTTTGCATCGGAAATTAAGTGGAATTGAAAGTCATTCTCAGTTCTGCATGGTGTAAACCTTGATGTTTACAAACCCAACCCTGGATGACGGCTGCCAGTAAGCGTCCAGCTCAAAGTCCTCTACGGACGTTCCAGTCACTGTTAGAAAGCACGTACGGCCTGACAGACTTCCACTATCTCCTGCTTTGGGTCTGATGACATAACAACTGTGAGTATGACATTTCTAAAATACTATAATGTGAAAACATAGTACATATTTTACTACAAAGTTTGACTAATCCAAGTTACCAAAAATTAAAAGAATTTAGAACAAAAAGAAGTTTAGCGGAAAGGAACTTGCTTAAGGTTATGTAAAGCACATTATTGTATAGATTTGAGATTATTGTATAGATTTCTAAACAGTATTGATGTTCACGTATATCCTAAACACTTGCTGACTGTTTTTTCTTCACTATCCACTCCAGCTTATTTTATATTTTTTATATTATATTTTGTTTTTTAAATTAAAATATTTTACTCAATTTGTATAAGACAGAAACCTTTAGATCAAAAAGTTTTACGTTCATTAGAGTCATGTAGTTTAAATCACATTTTTTAAACATATATGTACCTGAACCACAAAAGCAGTCACAAGGGTAAATATTTACATACATGTAAAGCTTTACATTGATGTATGGTTTGTTACGATAGGACAATATTTGGCTGAGATACAACTGTTTGAAAATCTGGAATCTGAAGGTACAAAAAAATAAAAAATCACAATATTGACCCTTTAAAGTTGTCCAAATGAAGTTATTAGCAATGCATATTACTAATCAAAAATTAAGTAATTAAGTAAATTTACAAAAAATCGTCATGGAACATGATCTTTAGTTAATATCCTAATGATTTTTGGCATAAAATAAAAATAATTTTGACCCATACATTGTATTATTGTTTATTGCTACAAATATACCTACCTACATACATGCTTCTTATGACTGGTTATGTGGTCCAGGGTCACAAATTTTTACATTTGACAACCTGAACACTACATGGGCCCTCTATGTAAAATAAATGACTTTTTATGGTATTTTAAACGGTTTATGGCATACGTTACCAGGGTATAACCAGAAATGCTAGGCAATAACTGTGTAAAAAAAAATACAAATAAAGCAAAAATAAAAAGGTGTGTGTGTATGTATGTATATATACATATATATCATATATATGTGTGTGTGTGTATATATATATATATATATATATATATATATATATATATATATATATACATATACAGTAGTCAACATTTGAAGTGGATTGAAAGAAAAGTTAATCAAAGTAGTCCTAAGAAAAGAACGGGTATTGTTTTTTGATTTTAGGACAATTTTGATGAAAGCTTTTGAACCACTTCAAATGTTGACTACTGTGTATATATATATATATATATATATATACACACACACACATAGAGAAGAAAAGTAAGTAGAAAAGTTTAATGTAACGGAAACTAAATATATTTTAATTAAAATTTGAGAATCCCTCACATAAAGATGGTTGATGGCATCTGAAAGATTTTTTTTTTTAAATTTCTGTTTTGTATAAAGATTTTTATTTTTATACACTATCTTAGCATTTTAACTTTAAGCTTTAAAAAACAAAAAAAAAAAAAATCTAAATGAATTTTAAATCAGAAATAATAAACTTTCACTGTAGGTGTATTCAAAACTGTGTCTGTATCAGCTGCATTTTTTAATAAATTCATAGATCTCTACACAAAAAAGTGATACAGATGTACATTAATATTTATTTTTTCTCCACAGACATTCCAGGCCACTTCAATGGCTGATTATATATTATACTATATCCAGTAAGTATGACACTTCATAAGGTCTTCATAAGATATTTCTGCATGTAGGTAACACATTATTTGTCAATACATTGATGTGCAGGACGTGGCTGACGCCGCTGCTGATTCTGACCGTGAGTCTGTGTATACTAAAGTTCTGCTGCAGAATCTGCGGTAAAACCTCAGATTCTGATTCAGATCTGGACCTGTCAACTAGCGACCACGTCTATGTGATTCCCATTCACATGGGCGATGAGAGAGACGAACGAGATGAGACGTACCCTTATGAATCTGAGTTCACACCACCACCGTATGAGCTAGTGGGTCCACCACCGTCATATGCAGAGGTACATCTATCCCTATCTATCTAGAAAGCTAAAGTGGGTTTTAGCTTGTCAACCTGATTTTAGGCAGGTTTTGGGTACTTTCCAGCTGATCAGAGTTTGGCATTAGCTTACTATGCTAATAACTAACCATGACCTATTTTGGACAGCTTCAGCTGGTTTTATCTACAGCATGTATCTCTCTATGTATGTTGAAATGCTCATTCAGCAGACCTTTAATACTTTTTTATGATTTTGTTTTTACAGTCCAGCTTTAAATTAAATATTTCTGATGTTCGAGTGCCTCCAGATTCAGAGATGGACACATCCAACATACCACCTCCACCGTACAGCCCACCATTAAGTATGATGTCCAGCCATGAGCAATAACACTGCTGAATGTGTATTTTTGGAGGTGTGATAACTAGAACTAGAATAACTAATCATCTTTTTATTCTCTTGAATTGAATTGTGTATGTGAAATTTCATGCCAAATAGGCAGGATGAGTTGGATTTTCCATGGAATTTGATACAATTTTCCAGAATAGTCATTCAGAACTTTAAACTACTTAAAAAGTCTTATCAGACAAGATAAGTTGCTGCTTCATATTAATGTACCTAAGTACATAAGTCTGTCACATGGTTACTTAACAGTCCCTACATTATAGCTTTGCAGGTTTTGCGTCAGAGATATTTCTTATCTTAAGGACAAAAAATTTACTGCTTTTGCAAATTATGTCAAAAGCAGTGGTTGACGTGTAACCATATTTTTATGTAACTATGTAAATCCTGAATAACTGGAATAAATTCAATTCTACCTATGCAATTCTGCACATACTCAGTAGGATTCTCTCAAAATACTGATTTCAACAAAATACTGATTTTGAGGTATTTTGGATGTACAGTATTTTTCTTCTGCTGTATTAAGTTTAGATGACTGCAAATTTAAACATGTTTACATCTCTAGGTTATTGATTAAAAAATGTAAATTAGCATGAACAACCTATGCTAATATAGGCGTGGATAGCTAGCATATGAGTTTTTTTTAATCATGGTTGCAAAATCAGGGGCAATTTTAGCAGTGTTACTATTGCCCCCAAGCCACATGGCCCATTGTAAGCACCTTGTTTGTCTCTGTTGACATACTTTTATGTTAGAAAATGAATATATTTAAATGTAAAACTACATTTAAAAAATATTAGTGTTACACATTAAACAATGTGTTGCTTTTAAGTCTTTTAATAAAATAAAATAAATATATTATCTCCACATGATCTCATGGAGTTATTCAGTTAATATGTCTATCTTGTACCATTTCATTACATTTTGGTTAATGACTGTTGCTGACTTATCAGCTGACTAATGTATTTTAGTAAAATATATATATTTAAATAATTACAATTTGGTTACCACAAGAATAGTTGCCTAGTCTTTTAGGCAACAATAGAAATAGACTTTCCCTTTTTGAATACATATGAAGCCTAAGCCAAAAAAAAAAAAAGCGTGATTACTTTGAGATAGGCTTTTATTTGAGATACAGTGGGTTAAGTAAGGAATAATTCACAACCAGCGTTGAATTACGGGAAAATAATACACACCCGAGGAAGTGATGTGGCCACGACACAAAGTGTTTCTACTAATAGCAAAACTTCAAGTTCATAATCTTCACAAACATTGCCGTTATTAGTGAGAAATTACATGTAGCTTTTAAGTTGCTAAGTTATTTTACTGATAAAATTATCAGAGCAGTGTTGACAACACGTTTCTGTGCGTGTATTTGTGTTTGTAATAAAGGAGTAAGAGCGGCAGAAATAGAGTATGCTTTTCACACACAATAAAATGTAATTTTGTGGCAAAAACATGGAAATAATTTGGCGCTTTTATCCTATTGTTTACTATATTCGATAGGTTGTGTCGCTGTGGTTTTTTCAGCTGTTGTAAGCTGTAAGGACCTTTGTAAAAACTGAAATCATTAGGCGAAGTGATATGGACATTGTAATGCGGTGTGGTGTCACACCGACAGAGGCTGCTCCCATAATAGTTGATTGACATGAGCGTTTTACCTCAGATCAGCTGTAACAGTCCGCCCTCTTTGTTTCCTCTTTGATGCCAGAGCAGGGATGTAAGTTAGACAAGAATATCTCTGATTGAGCGATTGAGGTGTTGTGTTGCTAGATGTAATAATGAACATAGTGGTCGTCATTCACTCCCGACATCTGAGCCGCTGAAGATGCAGTGGATTACGTTTGTGAAGGGAATGTGCCTCCCGATCTACATATATCCATCTATGTTCATGCGAATCATTCATGATCCAGCTTCACTTACAGCAGAAGTGAGTATAAGGGTTTTTTTTATGAATTTTTGAGATCGCCTTTCCTAATAATGTGCTAGTTAGCAAGTTTAGCGGCTAAACGTGGATAAATGCGGCTAAAGTAAACAGGCTCCTCTCTACACAGAGAAAAGCATTTAAAGCAGCCTCGACTAGAATGAGATGATTTTTGCAGAGCTTATTTTGGCAAGGTAATAAGGGTGTTTTTTTACACAACCATTGACAATTTTTAACCAAAGTATATTATAGACTTTTCATTAAGACCCTAAAGAATCATATCAACTTGTGAAAAATGGGTATCCAATGACCACTTTAATATTATAGTCTTGTTCCTGTTAGTGAAACTATACCAGTTGTATTATTAATTACTTCCCCTATATTTGTTGCTTGTATCAAAAGATGACTAGTGCATTTCAAGTAGTCTGTGAGTTATGAAGGGAAATGTAAAAAAAAACTGCCCCCGGTCTCCCCTGCAAGTTATTCTACTAACCCTAACCAAACAGTCTACATATAGTTTAAAATTAATTAGTTTGTTGACATGAAGTTGCAAAGATACTTAGAGTTTGTAAAATCTCTCAAGTCGACTATCAAAATAAAGTGCAATCAGGTAAACTACAAAATTATTGCTATATATTAAAGGTGACCTATTATGCCCAAGATGTAATATAAGTCTCAGGTGTCCCCAGAATGTGTCTGTGAAGTTCCAACTCAAAATACCCCACAGATTATTTATTATATCATCTTAAAAATGCCTATTTTGAATTAAAGCAGAATCAGGCTATTATAGTGCATGTGTCTTTAAATGCAAATGAGCTGCTGTTCCCCGCCCCCTTTTCCAGAATAGGGCTGTCCCTTTACAGCTTGTAGCTTAGATACTCTGCTAAAAACATCTGTTTGGTCTTCATTATAATGTCTATCATGCTGAAATCATGCGTTTTAAACCGTATTAGTTTAAACTTCTGATATAGAGTTTAAGCGCAATAAGACATGAAAGAGAACTTAGTTTAGTATCTACATGCTGAGTGACAGCCGCTTTCTGTGCACATGCTTTGAATGTGTGCGCTGTCACACGGCATGTGAGTACTAAAGTAAGTTCTCTTTCATGTCTTATTGCACGTAAACTGTCGAATACACATAAGTTTGCTGAAAACACACAAGTCACGGTTATGTTTATGAAGGTAAACAGCTGGGAAATAAATTGCATGTTTAAATTAGATTATGTTTGAAGATTAGGGTAAATTTAACTTATTCTGTCTTCTGGGAAACATGCAGGTAGTTTCTGTAGCTTCTGAAGGGCAGTACTAAATAAATAAAATATGATATTTAGGCAAAATACAAAAAATGTACATATCTTCATTCTGTTCAAAAGTTTTCACCCCTGGGCTCTTAATGCATCGTGTTTCCTTCTGGAGCATCAGTGAGCATTTGAACCTTCTGTAATAGTAGCATATGAGTCCCTCAGTTGTCCTTAGTGTGAAAACATAGATCTCAAAAATCATCCAACATGGCACGGTCATTGTTGAAAAGGGTTCAGATACACAAAAATGCTGAAAAACCAAAAAATTTGTGGGACCTGTGGATATATTGTGGATATATATATATATATATATATACAGTAGTCAACATTTAAAGTGGATCAAAAAAGTTAATCAAGGCAAGACCTGGTATTGTTTTGGTTGTTTTGGACAACTTTGCTGAAAAATTTTGATCCATTTCAAATGTTGACTACTGTATATATATATATATATATTGAAATTATATATTAAGCTATTGAAAAACTTTTGTCACAGACATGTGAAGAAAAAAAACTATAAGAACCATCTATATACATTTGGCTACTTGCCAAAGAAATCAATGGACATGAATTACGTATTTTAGTTCATATTGTTTTATTACGTGAGAAGACAGTGTGGTGTGATACGAGAGACACAGTGAAACTAGTACAGCCATGTCAGCAATCACTTTCCTAGAGCAAAGGTCAATTATACAGTTTACCGTCATTATAGAAAAATAGATGACTGCAGAATGCTGCGAGTGATCAGTCACAGTGAATCATTCTAGAATTCTTGGATTGGATTAGTAAAATTTTAATCTTTAAACCTTTTTTTAATGCATAAAGACCAATCAGTTTTAAATGATGTATTTCATGACAGATTTGGCTGTCGTTCTTTTCTAAACTGAAATGGTTTTGGTACTAACAAATGTTACAAGAGGGAACGTAAACAAATCAGAACATGCACGAGAATATGACACGCCAAAACACTCTTCGATTCTGCTTTTAATACATCAAAACTAAACGATCCCTGCAAAACACTACGTAATCATATAGCATTGATACATCCAACATGATTCTGAATATCGTCATTGTAACGTAGGGTGCTAAAACATATTCTACAGTTTCTATACAAATATACAGCCCTACTCTCACAGGAATAACAAACGTACAGCACTGTACAGAACTCCTTTAAAACAAATACAGATATACAGATCAGCTTTATTTCTTTACAAAATAATAAACTAGCTTTGTATTGTCATGGGTTTTTTTTTTGTGCAAAAATCTAAAGAACAGGCAAGTTCACATAGATTACAGCAGTTAACTAGACTTCTAGCCACTGTGAGAAATGCAGACCGAAGAGCCCAACTGCTTTCAGAAGACCCAGCTGACAGGAACCCACTGGTGGTCTGTGTTGAGTCTGTCCAGCGCCCTCCTGAGGCTGCGGTAGGCTCCATCCAGGTTGTCATTCACAATGCTCAGGTCAAAATAGTGACTGTACGCCCTCTGGATCCTTTCGCTTTCGTCCACTGTCCGTTTGAGCTCTGAGTCCTAGAGAGAGTTTAAATGAGATAGACATAATAATATTTATCAACGTTCAAAGAACTAATCATTCTGAGGGGATTAAAGAAAGAAATTACCGTCAGCTGTTTAGTCACGACACCAGCCTCAATGGCAGATCTGTTCATGTCTTTCAGAACCTCAAAGTTTGGGGCTTCGATGAACACCACATATGGAAGAAACTCAGCTGTTCGCAGAACTTTGAGTGCCTGTAGGAGAACAACGCAACATATGAAATGGGTTAATAATTGTAAAACTAATATTTGTAATATAACTGTATATTTGTAAAATCACCCAATAGACTTCCATTTAACTAACACATAAAGATATAAACAATCGGCATTAGGTATTAGTTGTATTTAGCCTAGAATATTTCTGTAAACAGTTATTGTAAATAGACTGCAATAGCTGGGTTCAGGAAGTGGAATGGTCTACAGCAGCAGAACACCACAGATAAACCATATATAGTCACGGTCGTGGGTTTATTGTCTTCATGTTTGATCAGTGAAAGCTTTTCTATCTTCTTGTTTCCAGTTACAACAATAGCTGCACCCCTTTGTCAATATTAGCAATTTCCTGGAACATCTTAACTTATATTGGGGTAAGTTGAGCCAGTGGGTAAGTTGACATGGGAGGAGTGGAAGGCACCCATTTACTTTAAAAACTGTTTTTGGCTAGTAAATTTAGCATAACATATGTAATGGTCTAAAAATGGTATTCAGGTCTAAAAATTTTCATGATGTATATGGGCCATTTTACAGAATTGGTGCAAACTGCTGTTCCACAACAACAATAACAAAAAAACACATTTAAAAAGCATTTAAGTATTCAAAGATCCTTCTATTATCTAATATTTAAAATATTAGTAAGCTTAATATATAAAAAAATCATTATTTATTAGGTACTTTAAACTGGGAGGTGGCTGTCCCAAACCATAACCCCTAAATTTCAACTTATGAAAATGATATTGAAATAATTTTTGTATTTTTAAAAGGTATCTTTTTAATTCTTTTAAAAAGTGATTGAAAATATGTACATTTATTTTACAATTTGTTTGTAAATTATGAAACCTTAAAAAATGTTAAAAATGTTTAAAAAAAGTCTCACATTTTTCATGTCACTACCAAAACAGTATATGTTTTAGTTTATTGGAGACTGATTTTAACTAAACCCTTACATTTATGATCAGGAAATATTCTTGTGTCCTCTCTCTCATAGCTACACAGTGTGAGTAGATAGGTCCCATCATTCATTGTTTCGGTAGTGACAAAAGGGAACAAATATTCTTCATATTTGGGGGAGATTTTAGTAAAGTTATGCAATTTTTTTGTATTTTAATATGTTTTAGTAGTGTTTTAGTATGTGGGTTCAAATTCTGTAATGTGATGTGATTGCTACCAAAGCATTACCGTCACGACCGAAACATGGGATGTTTTGTCAAAAATAAAGTATACTGAATTAACAACTAAGATGTTATGATAGTTTTTGGTTCAGTGTATATTCAAACTAATGAATCCTTAACTTTGAAATCAGTATGATTCACTTTTTGCCTTTTACAAAGAAAATTTTGATTTAAAACACAACAAATGTCACAAATTACACTTGAAATATTGTTAAAAATGTAATGATTTGACCTCTAATTTGTTTTAGTAAAATAGCAAAAATATACATTTACAATCTAGATGTAAGCAAAATCCTAATAGGTCAAAATAACCCTTCTAATTAAATTATTACTGTTTCGGTAGTGACAAATTAGGGGAGATGACAATTATTCCTTATTTAACTTTCTGAAAATACAATATGAGAATTACCTGCACAATTACTAGAAATGTGTACCTTTAATATTATGCACTTTGCATACATATAAAATTTTAAAAGTATAATTCCATGCAAATTATTTAGCTAAATACTAGCCTTAATTGGTAAACTAGCTAGTTTTTTTTCTAAAATCTCAGAAATATCAATTGGTATTTTAATGTGATATTAAGCAACTGGTTTAGTTTACATACTATTTGTAGTAAACTAATAGGGATAGTGTACAAGTACACCAAATCCTTCTCTGATAAGAATCAGAAGAAGCCTTTAATTACATTATAATCAGATATATCTATCCACCTGTAGCCCCTAAAGGCCTGTTTTGACAACAGACTCTCTGGTTAGACTGTTTTTGGGAAGGTTACAACTTTAATGTTTAACATATTGTTTCAGAAATGCAAACAATTATACATACTGAAATTTAAACTTAATTTAGTTGTTTAAGTTAGATTCATGAAAAGAAATATGACTGTTTGTAAAAGAAAATTCGATTATTAAAGTAGTTTTTAAAAATTAACTTTGAATCAGATTCACTTAGATGGTCAGTTTACATCCAGATGGTGCATCTTACCCACTGACTCATGTAAACTTACCCTGGGGCAAATTGACGGGAACACGGGAACAATTTTTTATAAGAAGCCATATTTTTAGAACCCTTGTTATAGATACATTTCGATAATTCAGAATGATACAAAATATCCCAGGATTGCTTTAGATATTTTCATTGTATTTCTGCCTCATTTTCCCTTATCTTGACGACCACATAAGTAAAAAATGGCTCATCTTACCCCACTCTCCCCTATTTTAAGTTTTTGCGCAAGGACACCCTCCGGCTTACAATATGAATGAAACGTGTTTATAGAGCTCCACTATGCTTACAGCACCATATTTTGGGTAAAAATGGTGAAAAATAACACTTCTCTCTAAAGAAATTTGAAGCAAACATATTCAAATCCAGAAGTTTTACTCCAGTGTATAGTGTATGTTTTTCTTCAGTGTTTTACCACCTCAAGTACACTACCAGTCAGACTACCAGTTTTTGAACAATAAGATTTTTAATGTTTTTTAAAGAAGTATCCTCTGTTCACCAAGCCTGCATTTATTTGATCCACAGTACAGCAAAAACAGTGAAATTCTAAAATATTTGTACTATTTAAAATAACTGTATTCTATTAGAATTTTTAGCATCATTACTCCAGTCACATGATCCTTCAGAAATCATTTTAATATTCTGATTTGCAGCACAAAAACATGTATTATTGTTATTATTTTTATTATTATTATTATGTTAAAAACAGCAGTGTAGAATTTTTTCAGGTTTCTTTGATTGAATAGAAAGTTCAGAAGAACAGCATTTATCTGAAATCATCACTTTTGATCAATTGAAAGCATCCTTGCTAAATAAAACTATTAATTAATTTCTATGATTTATTTCCCCCCAAAAAAGTATAGTATAGAGTATTCTGGCTCTAAGCTTTTAAATGATATAGTGTATAATTTTACAAAGCTTTTTATTTCAGATAAATGCTGATCTTTGGATCTTTCTAGTCATCGAAGAATCCTGCAAAAAATGTAGTCAACTGTTTTAAATATTGATAATAATAATAATAAAAATGTTTCTTGAACAGTAAATTAGCATATTAGAATGATTTCTGATCATGATCACTGATCATGTGACACTGAAGACTGGAGTAATGATGCTGAAAATTTAGTTTTGATCACAGGAATAAATTAAATTTTCAAATATATTCAAATAGAAAAGAGTTATTTTAAATAGTAAAAATATTTCACAATATTATTCCTCCTTTTGCTGTATTTTCAGCGTTCAAATAAATCCAGGCTTGGTGAGCAGAAGAGCATTCTTTAAAAAAATATGTAAAAAAAATAAGTAAAAATATACTTTATTGTCATGTTCTAGCCTTGTTGCATATATCTTTCATTAAAAACCTAAAATGTTATGCTTTTAATGTTATGGCAGTTTTTCCCTGAGGTATCAAAAATGGTACAATTATTGATTTTTTTAAAAGGTTTTTTAAAAATTAATTACTTTAGGAACCAATGCTGCTGAAAAGTGGGCAGCCACTGATGCACTCTTTAGGATATCAAAAAATTAAAAAGAGTACCTGTGGATTGACATCCAGAATGCAAATCTTGCCAGAGTCCACAACCTCATGAATAGAGTCGATCTTGGTGCCATACAGGTTTCCGTCATATTCTCCGTGTTCAAGAAAACGGCCACATTTGATGTCAGTTTCCATCTCGCTGCGAGACATAAACAAATACATCTGCCCTTCCTTCTCATCCACCTTGGGTTTACGAGATGTATCTGTCCAGAGCGACAAAATGGACAGGTTAACATTAGCACTACAAATGTTATTTCTTAATATTAAGTACTTTTTTTATTTTTGGATTGTTCTGAGTTGGTTGGTTGTTTCTGATGGGGTCATATCACTGGTAAATCATTAGTTGTGCATGGATGTCACCGACAGCAACAAAACAACAACAGTAAATGTGGCCCCACTTTAATTACATCCAACATGAAGCAAGTTTTAAACATTAATATTTAATACATTAATCTTAAAGGGGTCATCGGATGCTAAGTTCACATTTCCATGTTGTTTGAACATTAATGTGTGTTGGCAGTGTGTGTACAAATCTACCCTATAATGATAAAAATCCATGCAGTGGTTTTTAATTAATCTGTAAAAATAATATCCCCTTTTTTAAATCGAGGCGTTCTCAGATGCCTGTCATTGTGGCGTCACACCGACAGATGCCGCTCCCACAATAGTTGATTGACATGAGCATTTTACCTCAGATCAGCTGTAACAGTCCGACCTCTTTGTTTCGATGCCGGAGCAGGGATGTAAGTTAGACAAGAATATCTCCGATTGAGCGATTGAGGTGTTGTGTTGCTGGATGTAATAATGAACATAGTGGTCATCATTTACTCCTGACATCTGAGCCGCTGAAGATGCAGTGGATTACGTTTGTTTGTGAAGGGAATGCGCCTCCCAATCTACATATGTTTGCGCGAATCATTCGTGATCCAGTTTTACTTACAGCAGAAGTGAGTATAAGGGTTTTTTTATTAATTTTTGTGATCGACTTTTCTAATAATGTGCTAGTTAGCAAGTTTAGCGGCTAAACATGGCTAAATGCGGCTAAAGTAAACAGGCTCGTCTCTCCACAGAGAGAAGAGAGGGGCGGGGCGAGCAGAGCTCATTTGCATTTAAAGCAGCCTCGACCAGAATGAGATGATTTTTGCAGAGCTGATTTTGGCAAGGTAAAAAGGGTGTTGTTTTACACAACCATTGAGAATTTTTAACCAAAGTATATTATAGACTTTTCATTAAGACCCTAAAGAATCGTATCAGCTTGTGAAAAATGGGCATCCAATGACCCCTTTAAATAAAAAATTATGAATATGCACTGACAAGGTGTTGTGGTTCCATAACGGTGCGGGTCCGACACCAAAAGTTTATTTTTCAAGCTGCGGCGACCCACACCCTGTGCTCCAATCAGAACCAGCGTCTTCCTGCGGAACGGAGGCACCTTGGCCACTTCCTCATAGATCCTCAACTCATGTCGGTCGAACTCTGATATGGTGAAAAGATCTCATCTTTTGTTAGTCTGATTTTTAGTCACTATATCCATATTTATGATTTGTCAGTTCCAGTTCAGTTTGTGAGCTTATGGCTTTTACTGAAGTTCCATTTACTGTATTTCTCATTTTCTTTGAGTACACAAACACATTTCAGTTTATGAACCTAAAGCACTTCTCCCGAAATGGAACTGACTGCAAACTCATTATACAAACGACTGCCAGCTTGAAACAAACTCATAGAACTGACTTGAACAACAACAATCACAACAGAGAGCAAGAGTACGACACATGCACATCCGTCACACTGGACAGTAGTCATCTTTACCGGCATTCTTGGTGGTCAAGTACATCATCTTCTTCTTCTTCTTACCCCCAATCCCTGCACACAGAGGCCCTGCGGACATCAGCACACATCCTGGTAGTACTAAACACACACAGAATGACTCCTGTCTACTGCAGGAGTCAAACACATCACTGTCCATTTAACCTCAGGCCATACTTATCAAAGCGTTTAGATTATTGTAATGTAATTATCCTAGCTTACAGAGTAAAATAACAGCATACAGACAGCATACAGACTAAAAAATGGCCTTTGACTATAACCAACAGCAGAGCGTTCTGCTTTATCACGCTGATATTCCTCCAGGGGGCGCTGCTCTCAGCTCAGTGTTGCTTTAGACAGTTAGCAGATGTGTTCTTTTAAAGTCACATGTCAGTGACAGTGTTAACATCTTAATTTCTTTTATTTATTTATTTTTTTCAAGAATCATCCTATCCTGTAGGTATTTGTTTGATTATGTGACTGAGAAAAACAAAATGCATGTTTAATTGTAAAATTCATGTAACAGTTTTTATAAAAGGAGATGAAAAATTATATAGATAAAACACACACAAACAGTTAAAACAACTGAAATTTATGCTCATCACTTGGCTGCTGCATTGAATAGTTTTCATGTTATATTATTTCATACATCTGTATTTGCCGATCATGGTAATTCCAATATATATGATTTTGGTTGTATTTGTGAAAATGTGAAAATCTTAAAACATATGCATAGAACATTTTTAAAAATGCTGCAGGTGACAGGAGATGTGTGCAGCACTTGATGCTCTGACGTCTGTCTATTCCTCTGGGTAATTTCATTATTAACCCTTTATAGCCTGACATGTGAAATAATAGTCAGAAAAACATGCATTTAAAAAAAATTAGGAACAGCTTATTGAATCTTTAAATGAAATGTAAAAGAAAATCTTTTTAAAAAGTATGCATATTGTTTTTATTTTTCTATTGTATTTCTGTTTTATATTTGTTATAAGTCATTCTGTCCACATTTAATTAAGGAAATTTTTATTGTCGTTACTGGTAACTTTGCAAGAAAAGCATAATAAAGTATTAATCAAAAAAAAAAAAAAGTATGCATATGAATTTTAGGTTTTAGGAGAACATGGATCTTGTACAAAAATGTGCAATTTGGGGCATATGTTGTTATCTATATGACAAAAATATTAAGATTAAATTCTGATTTCCAAGCTAAATCAATTAGTTCTTAATATCAGTGTAACAGGTCACTTACATAAAATGCAAATAAATATAATTTATGACTGTATATTGCTCAAAAATATGTCTTGTTAAGATGATGTTTAAATGTTTAGAGCTCTGTATTTTTTATTGTGGGGGCAAAACATATAATGCAACGCTATACAATGATGACTGAGAGATGAACAAATAAATGTTCCTCAAAAGCCTGATGTATTACACTGCTGTTCAAACGTTTGGGACCAGTAAGATTTTTTTAAAGTATTTTCTGCTCATCAAGGCTGCATTTATTTCAGTTAAAATACAGAAAAACAGTAATATTGTGAAATATTATTGCTATTTAAAATAGTGGGTTGCTATTTTAATAATTCTTTAAAATAGAATTTATTCCTGTGATGCAAAGCTGAATTTTCAGCATCATTACTGCAGTATTCAGTATCACATGATCCTTCAGAAATCATTCTAATATGCTGATTTATTATCAATGTTAAAAACAGTTGTGCTGTTTAATATTTTTTGGCAAACTGTAATAATTTTTTTAGGATTCTTTGATGAATAAAATGTTAAAAAAAAGAACAGCATTTATTTAAAATAGAAATCTTGGTAACACTTTTTTTACGGCTTCTTAACTAGTTGCTTATTAGCATGCATATTACTAGAATATTAGCCATTTATTAGTACTAATCAGGCACTTTATTCTACATGACCTTATTCTACATCCCTAATCCTACCCAATACCTAAACTTAACAACTACCTTACTAACTATTAATAAGCAGCAAATTAGAAATTTATTGAGGGAAAAGTCATAGTTAATAGTGAATAAGTGTTCCCGAAATTTTTGTAACAATATACACTACCGTTCAAGTTGGGGGTCAGTGAATTGTTTCTTTCTTTCTTTGTTTGAAAGAAATTAATACTTTTATTCAGCAAGGATGTGTTAAATTGACAAAAAGTGATAGTAAAGACTTTTTATTTTATTGTTAGAAAATATTTCTATTTTGATAAATGCTGTTCTTTTTAACTTTTTATTCATCAAAGAGTCCTGAAAAAAGTATCACAGCTCCCAAAATCCAAAATTAAGCAGCACAACTGTTTCCAGCACTGATTATAAAAGTAATAAATCAGCATATTAGAATGATTTCTGAAGGATCATGTGACAAAGAAGACTGGAGTAATGACTGATGAAAAATCAGCTTCGCATTACAGAAGTAAATTACATTTTAAAAGATAATAAAACAGAAAACTGTTATTTTAAATTGCAATAATATTTCACAATATTTCTGTTTTTTCCGTATTTTGGATTAAATGAATGGAACTCTGATGAGCATAAGAGACTTATTTAAAAACGTACTGATCCCAAACTTTTGAACGGCAGTTTATATTTAATACTCAATATTTTGGTCAATTGATAATTAAATAAACCATAGTTTCATTCTAGTTCAACTCGAAATATTAATAAAAATATAAAAGTTATACATTATAAAAACTTTTAAAGATTTTACAGCAAAAAGACATGAATTTATTATATACTGTATAAATATCTTTAGTGCTCTGTGTCCTACCTGTGCTTGAGAGCTCCAGGTCTCTCTTAACAAATGCTTTTCTCTTCTCCTCTAGCAGCTGACTGGGGATCAGGCCTGCACTGCCTCCTTCCAGATGACACGCCTACAGGTGATACCAAAGTCAAGGTAAGACCACCATACAGAGATTAAAGTTGACCCAAAAATTAAAATTCTGTCTTTAATTACTCACCTTCATGTCATTTCAAACCTGTAAGACCTTTGTTCATCTTCAGAACGCAAATTATGATATTTTTTATGAAATCCGAAAGCTTTCTGACCCTGCATAGACAGCAACGCATTAAAACAGTCCATGTGACATCAGTGGTTCAACCTGAATGTTATGAAGCTACGAGAATACTTTTTGTGTGTTTTTGCAAAATGTCTTCATTCAAGAATTTCTTCTCTTCCATGTCTGTCTTCGACCCGCGTTCACGAGAGTACTATTTTAACAATGCTCTTACTGCTTTTCTGGGTCTTGAACGTGTCAGTTGTGTTGCTGTCTATGCAGGGTCAGAGAGCTCTCAGATTTCATTCAAAATATCTTAATTTGTGTTGAAGATGAACAAAGGTCTTACAGGTTTGGAACGACATGAGGGTGAGTAATTAATGACAGAATTTTTTTTTTTGGGTGAACTATACCTTTAAGGATCATGACCATATATTCACACACACCTGCCACCAGTTAGGGTCTTCCTGGTTGAAGATCTGAAGGATGTCTCCACTGCTGAATTTGAGTCCAGCTTCTTTACAGGGTATCAGGTTGTCATGAGAGGGGTCATAGTCAAAGTGACACTTCACAAAGGCCTGCAGATAGACAGAGAGAGAGAGAGAAACACTTGGTTCTTATTACTAAATATGTCCATCAGTCAGAGTATCATACTGACAGCCTGCTGAAAACTTGAGTGGTATATGTCTAGCATAAATAAAAGTGGGCATATCTATATCTCTCAACATAAACATCATAAATATACACTGGCTATTCAACTTCAGGCACTTTAGGTTGATTTCAGTACAGCTTTTTCCTGTTATATGAAGGTCACAATAAAAGATATAATCTTAAAAACTTGTATTTTGTCTGTTGTTTACATTTTTCAGATTCAGATTTTTAATATTAAAATAGGAAATCCATAATCAAAATATCAATTAATATTATTATATGAATACTATACCATAATACTAATTATAACTAATTAATGATTGATAACAACTACACTCTAAAAATGAATTGGAAATTAAATAGCTTCTTAATAAATGTTCACCTTCTGATTACTGCTGATGCTTCTAGTAATTATGTGTCTGAGTTTTAGTTTACAACCTATTTTGAGTTTAATTCAAGCCACCCATATAGTAGTTTTTAAACAATAGCTGAGTTAAATAAAACTACCCAGAAGGTTGGGTTAAATATTAAACCCAACCACGGAGTCAAAACAACCAAGTCACTGGGTTTGCTCATATTTCACTCAGTGCTGGGTTGTATTTAACCCAGTATTTTTAGAGTGCACTTGTTAATGATTTTTTAAAAATATGAACTGCAAAAAAATAATGTTTTACACAAAAAATAACTTTTTTTTTTGTAATATAACTAATATAATATAACTATAAATAACTAATTTTTACTGCTTTTTTTTTTACTGACAAGAGTGTCAGTATCAGCTTGTGATGAAATATGAATTGTGTGAATGAAAAAAAGCTGTAATTTGTCAATTTAAATTAAAGTATTATATGTGTTTATTGTGAAACGAAATGAAATTGTGAAAAAGTAGTCTTAGTACTACCAAAATACACTGAAATACACTATTTTTTAATAACACACTACAGTTAAAATTACAGTTAAAAAGTATTTACATGTGCTTTAGTATGTTAGTCAGCATATCAAAACAAGTGTGATCCTTAAAGCACAACAAAAGAAGACTAAAACATAATGATTTAAGTGTACTTTAAGGTGAAATTTTTAATTTGTGACCCTGGACCACAAAGCCAGTCACAGCAATAGCCATAACCAACAATACATTGTATGGGTCAAAATTATAGATTTTTCTTTTATGCAAAAAATCATTAGGATATTAAGTAAAGATAGTGTTTCATCAAGATATTTTGTAAATTACCTACCATAAATATATCAAAACTTAATTTTTGATTAGTTATATGCATTGCTAAAAACTTCATTTGGACAACTTTAAAGGCAATTTTCTCAATATTTAGATTTTTTTGCACCCTCAAATTCCAGGTTTTAAAACAGTTGTATCTAAGCCAAATATTGTCCTATACCATACATCAATGGAAAGCTTCTCTATTCAGCTTCAGATGATGCATAAATCTCAATTTTAAAAAATTGACTCTTATGACTGGTTTTGTGGTCCAGGGTCATATTTTATATTATTACAAAGTACACTTTTTACAAGTGTGCTAAGAAACATGAAAGTTTAAATATATTTCATTCATATTATATTATCTGCAAGTACAGTTTTTTATTTGAAGATTTGAAGTACACTACAAGTATGCATTCAATTTAATTAAGCACACTTGTTTTTCACAAGGGAAAACTAGCTGAAAAATATGTAGGAGTAGAAGAAATTGAGCAAACTTTTAATAAAGAAACTCATACGGGTTTGAGCTAATATGTGGGTGAGTAAATGATGACAGGATTTTTATTTTTGACTGAACTATCCCTTCAAGAGGAATTTTAGTGTGAGAGCCTTAATCCTGTTGTCATGGCAACTGTAGTCACCTGCAGTCCAGTGGAATGTTGCGATTAGTTGCTGGAGCGTCAACACACAGAAAATATGCCTGGATTACATCATTCAGACAGTCAACAACAAGCATCCTCCACACACAACACAACACAACACATGCCAACAATACCATCTGCCAGCACGAACACCTACAGCAACTCTCAAAAACATGAATATTCCCATCATAGAAGTGTGAATCACATTAGTAACGTGACACTGTGATGTCCAGTCCCATATTGGCAGCAGGCACAGGAAGCTGTTCGTTTATTTTGGGATCAAATAAAGACAGGCACAGATGGAACGCTCTGAATATGGTACCATATGGGCAGAGAAACAGAACTTCACTCATTTAATTCACATTTAATAAGCTAAGAGGGATATCTCAGAAATGCAGAAAGCGGGTTAAGAGCCGCAGTATGGCATAGCTGAAAATGTGAAAGGCCAGACTTGAAGACCGTCACTGTCTCATCTCAATAGGTGGGGTGGCACAGCATCAAAAACAGGAAGGGCTTTGGCATAATGCACCAAATCTCCCAGCATGCTTTGGCTTGGAGACAGGTGCCAGAGCCCGGCGGTGCAGCCCAAAGTTTGATCTCAAAGATGTCAGTTTAAAGGCATTTTGAACCAAGGTTATTACAGTAGATGTTAGATACATGTGTGTTCACATGTTTGTGACAGCATGTGAGCATTCTGGTCCTGTGACATCTGGTATTAACATGCACCCAGGAGATCCAATTGACCTTACAGGAGATAAATGACGCCAGCTTAAACAGCCAATTGTTGCTATTTTGTCCATCAAGCTTTAAAGGCTTTAAAGCTATTATGCCCTTTTTTTTACAAGATGTAATATTAGTCTCAGGTGTCCCTAGAATGTGTCTGTGAAGTTTTAGCTCAAAATACCCCATAGATAATCTACAAATCAGTCACTGTGCAGAAAAAAAGTGCACAGCAATCAAGGGGTGACACTCTAAAATATCAAAACAGAGTGCAAAACAGACACCCACGCACACACAAACACACGTGCACACACGCTCACACACACACAGACACAAATTGAAATGAACTGATAAAGATGCAGCAGAGCAAATTTTGAGAATATGTGAAATAAAATGAATAAATGGAAAAATACAAAAGAGTCTCTCTCACAAACACACACACACTCAGAAATTACCTGGTAAGACTGCAACAGAGCAAATTTTGAGAGTATGGGGAGAGCAATTTATCTTGTATTTTAATGTTTTATTATAATCATAATGCAACCTGATATTTATCTAACCAAACCTTGGCAAAAGTAGTCTTTTAGAATGTCTAAATGTATCTAAAAGCAAAACCTAATAAAATATGTCAAAAAAAACAATGGCAGTCCAAAAGCCTCTGTATGTATGTATAATATGTATATAGGGAGATACTGTATACAAGAGCTTACATGACATTACACAAGTTTTTATTTTTTAATGCCACCAAATGGCACAATTCTCACTTCAAAAAAATGGATTTTAAAAGCGTTCACTCTGTTTTAATGTGAAATGCATTTATTGAAAAATATATTTAAAAAAATTATATAAATAAATATATATTAATTCTAATGGGACAAATAGCTCATTAAAAATTTATAAATATTGCGTATTGACACAAAATCCCCTCAAAATTCTAAATAATAATCAAAAAATATTATTGAATAAAAATATTTTACAAAAAGTTACATTTCAAGGTTTCGGTCACTTTTGACCATGAAGGAGCCAAGTGTGACTCCTAAACGAAGAGGCCTATAGGGTTAAATGCAAATGTGCTGCTGTTCCCTGCCCCCTTTTCCAGAATAGGACTGTGCCTTTACAGATTGTAACTCAGATGCTCTGCCAAAAACATCTGTTTCATTTTGATTATCATGTCTATTGCACTGAAATCATGCATTTTAAACCACATTAGTTTAAACTTCTGATACAGGGTTATCCGAAGCATGCGCACAGAAAGCAGCTGTCGCACAGCATGTGAGTGCTAAACTAAGGCCCTGTTTACACTTGGTATTAAAATGCGTTTTGGTCGATCGGATCACAAGTGGACTATAGAGACATATTGCAGTTTACAGCAGGTGTTTTAATCCGTCTCTTTTGTCCACTTTCGACCACTTTTGACTACATTACCCCCCGTAGTGGTGATTACGTCAAGAGGAGGGTAAATGGGTGAATCGCTCTGTCGGCATCAAAACAGAAGCAGGAGGGCTAAAGTTATCATGCACTTGTACTTACTGCTGCTAGTGTTATTAGCAAACATGCTGCACAAAGTTTTGTTCATGTATATATATGGGTTTTTTTCAGATATTTCAGAGCAATGGAAAACATAAGCTCAAACAAGTTTCACACTTTCATAAAATTAGACAAAAGAGAAAATGCAGAAAGCAGCCACTTTGGTTTTGTTTTGTTTCGGCCCGTCAAAGTTTAAATCCCATCTGATAAGTGCGCGTCCTTACATCTGTACCTAGCGTTGTCCACTTGTGATGGGATTGACGAAAATGCATGTTAATACCAGGTGTAAACAGGGCCCAAGTTCTCTTTCATGTCTTATTGCGCTTGAACTGTATACAAGTTTGTTAAAAACACACAGGAGTTACAAAAACAGTAGGTTAGGTCTGTGAAGGTAAAGAGCTGCAACAGTAAATAAATCAATAAATCCACTGCTCTCTTGTCTCTTCTGAGGCTGGGACTCTAAATAGTGTTTGTCTGTGCAGCCAAAGACGGAACGTTTGGAATGCTTTTCCCATGGCATACCATACCATACCAACTGGTATACCATTGTCGCTTGCTAAAACAAAATGACGGCACCGTGCGTGGAAACGTGCAAATTAAGGGGCAGTGATATTATAATAAGATCACTTTACCACGTCAGTGGGGGCACAAAATCTGACTTCATGATATGTCTCCTTTAAGTAACTGCTGTCATAAAGGGAAGACACATTGTTTGCACATGGAATTACATTACCGTGCCTCAAATTTGTCTCCTGTGATTTTATTGAGGGAGGATCTACTTACATTTATAATTGCTAATCAATAAAGGACAAAAACTTTGGCCAAAAATACATCCGAATGTTCCCCACCTGTCTTGGTGTGTGTGGTTCTTGGTAACTGGGGAGGATTTTGAGGACCACGCTACCACTGGATTCTTTCAGCATGTTCTGGAGAACCTTCGGGTCACTCCCCACCTCTTTTCCGTTCACTTCTTTGATGATGTCACCCACATGCAGCAGGCCCTGCTGATCAATCATGCCCCCGTGCAGGATCCGAGCAATCACCAGCTCTCCGCCCTCCACGCGAAACGTCACACCCTGGCAGAGTAAACAGAATTAGTGAGATTCAAACATGACATGATTAGCTTTAAAAATCAATGAGTTTTTGTTGACAGCTTCATAATATCAGCTTTATTAGACTAATTCATATTTATCCATAAAAAACAAGTAAAACAACTGGTTAATTTCAATATAATTCAAATATGCATTATGTAATTCCTTAAACTGAAAAAAAAAATACTTTAAAGGACTAGTTGACTTCCAGAACAAAAATTTACTCCCCCCTTGTCATCCAAGATGTTCATGTCTTTCTTTTTTCAGTCGTAAAGAAAGTATATTTTTTGATGAAAATATTTCAGGAGTTTTCTCCGTTATAGTGGAGTTCTATGGTGCCCACCAACTTCCAGAATACAGTTTAAATGCAGCTTCAAAGGGCTCTAAATGATCCCAGCCGAGGAAGAAGGGTCTTATCTAGCGAAACGATTGGCTATTTTCTAAAAAAAAATGTACAATTTATACACTTTTTAACCACAAATGCTCATCTTTTTCGACATACCCTAACTGTATTGAACCGGAGTGCACAGAGTACACATGCGCATCACAGATCTAGACGAGATGAGCATTTGAGGTTAAAAGTATATAAATTGTAAATTTGTTTAGAAATAACCTATCATTTCACTAGATAAGACCCTTCTTCCTTGGCTGGGATCATTTAGAGCCCTTTGAAGCTGCATTTAAACTACATTTTGGAAGTTCAAACTCATGGGCAGCACTGAAGTCAACTATATGGAGAAAATTCCTGAAATGTTTTCCTCAGAAAACAATTTCTTAACGACTGAAGAAAGAAAGACATAAACATCTTGGATGACAAGGGCGTGAGTAAATTATCTGTAATTTTTTGTTCTGGAAGTGAACTTATCCTTTAAGGAAATTACAGTACACTCCTACAATACTAAACAATACTCCCATGTAACCTTTTCAAAGTGATGATTTATGCAATAATTCACTCTGTAAATCTAGCAATGTTTTTAAATACAGTATTTTATTTAAAAAAATATGTACTATACATTTATAACACTATGCTTTGAGTTGGAAAATTACAAATTCCAAACATGTTCATAATGGCAAACAGTAATGTTACCGCAGTTTGTCAGCTCTCACCAAGTGCTCTCCAGACACTTTGCGGATGCCCACCATCCTGACTGCATCAGGAGGCACAGGCTGGTTGTTGAGTGCGGGGTCCATAAACGCACAAGGGCTGGGAGGAGGAGTCTCATAGCTTTTGGAAGCTACAGAGTCATGTGTTTCAAGTAAAGACTGTAGAGAATAAAAGGGTCTTGTGGACAATCTAAATGAACAATTCAAGACATTTTTGTTATTTTTTTCTCAACTGAATCTCCAGTTTTTCTGCACTTACCTGAAAGTGTGGCTCTTTGAGGATACATGCAAGCTCATGTGCCGCCTGACTGTGAGGTGTGAGGGTGGTGAGGTCTCTCAGGATGTCCTGCACTAACTCCACATTATTGTCCCTCACCGCCTCCAGCTTCGGCTCTTCATAGTGTTCACGAGACTGCACACATAAAACATTAATAGTTATTTAATTTTTATAAATAAAATGTGAGTTTCAAACTGAATTTTCAGCACATGACCTGTCGTATGATTTGATTGGACTGACCAAATTCAAATATTAATGATTTTTGCAATTGTGGTGAACATTTAATATATCAGACATTGTAGAAAATGCAGAATAATATTTTGATATATTTTCTGAAAATTATTTTTTTTAAATATTTCCATTACCTCAGTGACCTGAGCCACTAATTTAACCACAGTACATTTTTCAGTAGTGTGACAACTGTTTTCAAAGCAGTTTCGCTTTTCAAATAACAAGCTGTTTTGTAACATGCAGCGTGACCAAACGCTGAGCTGAAGGAATAATCAAATGACTTTACCTAAACAGCCTCCTCTCTCATTTAAAGTATTTCAAAGTCTGATTAATTCCAGTGACTCATTTCACTTGGAGGGTTCATGTAATGAACAGATATAAAAACAATTCTCCAATATGATTCCCTGTTCTATTTTTAACTCAGTTGTGTAAAATAAGGTACTTTGTTGTATTTGGTATAAATGTACCTGTTTAGGATTGATGGGATACTTGTAATCTTCTATTTGTTAAATAATGACCTCTTAAATTTAATATAATTAACTAGCCTATACTTACTTTCATTATTGTTATCACAAAACTTGAATTTCTAACTTTGATGTAATACCTTTCTGATACAACAGTGAAAATTTGCTACAAGTAATATTATTATTAATATTTCTAAGACAGAAATATATTACTATTATAATACAATTGTACTGTAAAATAAAGTAAATGAATATTTTAGAATCACTTCCCATTAATAAAATTACAATGTTTATGACTTAATTTGCAAAAGATGAATCCTCAAGGTTTTATTTTAGTGGAAAACTGCAAGGAAGCCTTTTAAGTTTCTGTGACAATGTGTAAACAATTGTTTCTTGTTACAAATCTGTGTGAAATTCTGTAATAATCTGTCCACAAAAATGCAAATGTGATAAAAATTAGAAAGCATAACTGACACATACTATTTTCCAAAACTCACAGCATATACAGAAATGGAGTTTTCTGAATTTTCTGTGAATCAAAATGCAGTGCAACCAGTATATCAATACAATGTGTGAGAGATGCAAGAGTGTGTGTTGAAAAATCTATATTTTTGACACCACTATATCTTTTTTTTTTGCCAAAAGTTTAGCTTAACGGTAGTCTTTAAATTATTAAACTTACCCACACCATACATCAGCAATACATTGCCATTTAATATTTATGTGGAATGCAATAATAAGTCTGACAAGCTTCATGACCTTGAGGAAAAATCCTCCACCACCACAAATCCAAGCAACTTTACTTGGTTATTAATATTTTACAAGTCTACAACACACCAAATCCCAGTCTGTGGCCAAAAAGCACAGTAAAGGTGTTGGGAGAAACGCCTGTACATTTTCTAAAGCATTAATATTTCATTTTTTTATCCATCATCAACTAAAGCTATTTTACTCTAATTAAGAAACGTGCATTTTCAAAAACATTGCAAGTCTAACAATGTTTTTTTTTTTTATTAATGCACATTTATAACACTATGTTGTGTTTTATTACTTTGCCTTTAATTTACAAAATGAAAACTAGCTATTGCTGCTGTGTGATTGTTTATAATACAATTTTAATGCAATTTCTCTCCTTTGGCCACTGTAATCAATCTCTTGAAAATGATTTTCCTCTTTCAGAAAGTCATAGATGCTATTGCAGATTTTTTTTTCTTTTTCTATTGCAGCAAATGAGGAAAAACATATCTGCTGTAGTTATAATTCCCCACTATGAAAGTTACCCAACTGTGACAACTTTTGAAAGCCCTGGAAATATAAAAAGGGTTGACAGGTTTCAGTTTCGATAAATGGATCAAACATGACAGCAATTGCAAAGAGGGTCCTGTTGACAGACTCATAATTAAAGAAGCCTCATGTGGACACATAGACGTCAAGTTAAGGAAGCAGATGACTCACCACTGGACTCTCCATGATTCCTTTCAGGAAGATGAGGTCCAGGTCATTGGCTGTGGTGGAGCTGGTGCTGTCACTCAAGGTGTCTAGAAGACTCTGCATTGCTGAGAAGACAAGAGAAAACAAAAGGGTTCACAGGTTAGAAAGAAGACTCCATCCTTTCATAGAGGAACAGGCCACTCAAGTAAGAGTACATTAGAAATTAGTCCACCTCTACACACCAAAAACGTTTTTTACATGGGTTTATTAGACAGTCTATGCTATTGACTGACCCCACTGGTGTCAAAGGTTCAAGCTGATGGAGTCTCATACACAATACTTGATTAAGCTTTGAAACACAGACTCAACCTATAGTTCTCAACCGACAAGCACTTTTGGAAACAAGAAATTGCGGCAAATGAAAAATGCATGAATAAAACATGATATTGAGATAATTCAGAAGCACTCCACCATACACTGTTCAAATGACAGAAATGTTAATGGGAAATAAATGTATTGTTTTCAACTTTTGCCCACTGATCAAAGACAAAGTTTTTCCTCTCAGTGTAAAACAAGCAAATCATTTATTAAAAGAAACCTCATTAAAATCTTCTAACATCATGTTCCATGGCAGATCAGAGAGACAGCAGATGATTTATAGCCTTCCATGAATCATTTTGCTAAAATAATGTCTTTGGATTGCTTGAATAGTCCTCATTATTTATCCGTTGAAGTCCTTGTTTGTACATGTTTAAGATTGCTAGAAAAAAGATAAAAGAAATATTTATTTTCTTGCTTGGGAAGCACTTAAATAAACATGAGAAAAAATCAGAGCAGTGGAGAACCATCAAAACCGAATCTCCTCAAAGAGAGTTTCATGAAAGGATGTTTCTAGAAAGATCCATGGGAGCCTCATGCCTCCTATGTAATTCTCTTAAGCTCCCCCTGCAGCAATCTGCATCGCTCACACAGAACACGTACATGTTTCCCTTGTGTTCTCAACTCTAATTCCTTTTTTCAGTTTTGTTCAGCATTCAGACATTGTATAGTCTACTTCAAACCAAAAAGGGTAAAACATAAAATGGTGTGTGAGAGAGCGTGTAGTGTTTTGTGGGATTGGTCAGTGCTGGAGGATTATGAGGAATCCACAAGTGTACGTAATTTTTTTAAAGAAGAAATGAAGGTGAAATTTTGAATTAAAAAGTGAAAGCACTTTTCAGAATTTTAGTTTCTTGTAAAAAAAAAAAAAAACAATAATTAATTATTGATAATTTCTTGCATTGAATTTATTTATTTATTTGTGGAGGAGGAAATAAAATGAAGCATTATTCAAGAAAGTTCAAGTTCAGGAAAGATTTAGCTTGGTTTATTTTGTGTATATATAAAATTTATTAGATTGCATATTATACATATATAAGTATATTTTGAAAGAAATATTGCTTTGAGTAGAAGCATATGTTAAATGCATAAAATTCCAAAAATGACAGCAACATTACATATATATGGAATTATACAATTATAATGTAATACATTTTTATTAAAACCATTATTCCCATCCTAGTAACAATGTAATAGATTAAAAATGCATTTGTTTTATATTAAATCTACTTCAAGTCTATAAACATAATTACTCACATATCGCTCAGGACTTACTGATATAAACATTGTAATTCAACTTTATTTTGAGTACTACTTGTGCACAATGCACATCTTAACAGTAAGCCTAAAATATGTTTTAATGTCACTGTTGATGAGAACTGTATGTTTTTTTTAAATAATATCGGTCTTTAAATGCAAAATATTTTAAGTGTACCTTAAATATACTTGCAATAGTTCCACTTTAGCACAATCAAATATACTTCGTTAGTTGGACTTCATCACTACTTCTGCTCAATTAAAGTGCACTAAAGGGGAAGTCCACTTCCAAAACAAAGATTCACTCTCCCCCTTGTCATCCAAGATGTTTGTCTTTCTTTCTTCAGTCATAAAGAAATTATATTTTTTAAGGAAAACATTTCTGCATTTTTCTCCATGTAATGGACTGATATGGTGCCCTAAAATGCAGTTTAAATGTGGCTTCAAACGATCCCAAATGCAGTTGTAAATGATCCCAGCCAAGGAAGAACAGTCTTATCTAGCGAAACGATTGGTTATTTACATTAAAAAAATACAATTTAAATACTTTTTATTCTCAAATGCATTTTTATTAAGTACATAATATGTAAATGTATTTGTAGTATACCTAGCATGAAATAAATGTATTTTAAGTGCATTTTAGTCTACTAATTTTTCCAAGTACTGCTCACTGCAGAGTCGAATGGCCTCCAGCTCCCCCACTCTGGATGTCCAGCTCCACCTCTGTGTGAACTAATGGGTGGAGTTATGTTTAGGATAGGGTAAGGGGTAGGGTTAGGGTGTGGTTAGGTGTCTTTCTCCACCCATTACCTCCAGCGAGGGGGAGCTAGAGCTAATGGCTCTTCCCATTTGGCTCTGCAGTGAGCACCCTCTCTATTTTTCACTACTGGGCACATTTTGGATGTTTGGATATGTCTAACACACCTGATTCAACTCATCTCATCAGTAAAGTGCTTACAGACTGAATTGGGAATGTCAAACAGGGGACACATACGCAACAGTATTGGAGATGCTCCAGGATCAGAATATTAAAACGTATGCGTAGGTGTCTATTCACTCAGTGAATACATTTCAGCACTGGGAAACACAAACATTGTCATTTTTCATTTCATGGATTTAAAGAGATCTATACATCTTTTATGAGTTTTTGTCATGAGGTGAAATAAAGACTCTCACAGCACAAAGCAGTGCATTAACCTCTGCATATGCTCAAGGTTAACCGCTATTCCAAGACTGTTGCTAAGCAGTGACAGTGGATGTGAGGTAAACTATCTGTGTGTGTGTGTGTGTGTGTATTCTCATAGGAATAAGTCACATTCAAGATAATAAACCTCTTCTTTCCTCCTGGATCTCCTTCTGTGATGGAAAGCAAAACAAAGGTTGGACATTTAAATTAGCAAGCAGCCAGCATATCTAGAAGACATGAAGTGTGCACCTGATGTAACATTATGTTACAGTACCTTACCTTGTCTTACCAATTTGTCTTAGATCAAAATCTAAGACAGATTGAAATACAAAAAAAAAAAAATCATCTAATGACTGAAAAATATTGAGATTAAAATTTCTTAAGCCGTTTAATATTACTCTATCATGTTCGTTCAAGAATGTGGAGAGTAGACCATTGTGAAAAAGAAGTAAGCTTAAAAGTAGTGAATGTACACATGTAATGTACCTTCAAATCTTAAAATGATATTTTCAGATTATAACTTACTAATGAAAGATAATATAATACTAATGAAACTCAAGGCCACTTAAGTGTAATTAAAGAGTTACACTTTCTAAACACACTTATGTTCACTTTTAAAAAGTGCACTTTGTAAAAATGTCAAAATAAAAGTTTTACATTAAAGCACATTTTAAATTATGTTTTAATTAGTACACTTAATACACTTATTTTGATGTGAATGCCTCTATTGCGATATGACTGGATATGACTGGTTGTGATCAGCTGTGATTGGTTTGCATTTGTTCTGTGTTCGCAAATCAGTCTGAATAAACAATATAATGGCATTAATGGAAAGACTGATTTAAAAAAGTAAGTAAACACAAAATAAAACTTAAAATGGCATGAAAACATGATTTGTGGGAGTTTTTATTGAGTAATCAGCTTGGCGAAATTTGAAGTAAATCTCTGTGTCTGTGACCAATATTTACCGAGCTTTGATGACTGATGATACCAAAAATTCAAAAACTGTTGAAAGTTAACAGAATAGCTAAATATATGTTTACAAATAAAATATATTGTTTATATTGTTACTGCCTTTAGTTAATTATTTTGGAATAAATGTAAAATGTATATATACATGTACAGTTGAGGTCAAAAGTTTACATCCCCCTTTCAGAATCTGAAAAATGTTAATTATTTTATCAATATAAGAGGGTTCATACAACATGAATGTTTTTTTATTTATGAACAACATGAATGTTCTTTTTATTTAGTACTGACCTGAATAAGATATTTTACTTGAAAGACATTTACATATAGTCCACAAGAGAAAATCTTTGGTTTTTCAGCATTTTTGTGTATCTGAACCCTTTTCAACAGTGACTGTATGATTTTGAGATCCATCTTTTCACACTGAGGACAACTGAGGGACTCATATGCAACTGTTACAGAAGGCTCAAACACTCACAGACGCCCCAGAAGGAAATACAATGCTTTAAGAGCCAGGGGTGTAAACTTTTGATCAGAGTGGGGACGTGTACATTTTCCTTATTTTGCTTTATTTTTCTTATGTTTCCCAGAAAACAAACTAAATAAAAGTTACCCTGATCTTCAAATTCAAAACGTTTTCACCCCCCAACTCTTAATGCATTGTTTTTCCTTCTGAGGCATCAGTGAGCATTTGAACATTCTGTAATAGTTTCATGTGAGTCCTTCAGTTGTCCTCAGTGTGAAAAGATGGATCTCAAAATCATACAGTCATTGTTGGAAAGGGTTCAAATATGAAAAAATGCTGAAAAGCCAAAGAATTTGTGGGACCTGAAGGATTTTTCTGAAGAACAGCAGACATTTTAACTGTCCAGGACAAACAAGGGACTCATGAACAACTATCAAAAAAAAAAAACAGCTGTTGATCATTCAGGTAACAACATAGTATTAAGAATCATGTAAACTTCTGAAAAGGGTAATTTTTTATAAATTCTCTTGTGGACTATATGTAAACATCTTTTATGTGAAATATCTTATTCAGGTCAGTACCAAATAAAAAATAACATGCATTTTACATGGTCCCTCTTATTTTGGTAAAATAATTAATATTTTCCAGATTCTGCAAGGTGTATGCAAACTTTTGACCTCAACTGTAAATATGTAAGATTATAGCACTCTTAAGATCTACTAATTCTATTTAATATAAGCTGCAATTAACATGCATTTAAACTTTAAATCACTTAATTCAGATTGCACTTAGTGTGCTGTAAAATATATTATTTCCATAATTAGTACTTTTTTTTTAAAGTAGCTAAAGTGTGGCAACTGATTAGTCTTTGAAACAGAGATTGAGCTCTGGCTTCTAATGAGAGAGTGATGTGAGAAACATCCAAAGCAGCTAATGGAGTTTTGCTATAAACTTTTTTATTTACTGGTGCCACACACAGTACTTTTAGATTCATTTATTGTTGTTGACATTACTACAAAAAAAAATCCCATTAAAATTAAAATACCCATGAGTTAATAGGCGGCAAGCAGGTCTGGGGGGAGTCCTACGCCAGCCGAGCAACTACCATTGAGATGAACAGAAACTCTAACAAATAGCTCTCTCCAGGTATTATAGACCTTCTTGGTATAATTAATACCACAAGAAGCTTTGTAATGTATATCTCCATGGAAACACGTCCTACTGGTCTGTCTCGGAGAGGCAGGGTCAAGCTCATTACTAACTCTGTGTCGACATCCTGCCGAGACTGAGTGACATTTAAGCTGGAAGGACACACCAAAGATACACACAGAAATGTTTTTAAGTCTGACCCCTGAGACCTTTAAGCTATGGTTGATTAGAATTCTAAAACATGTTTTGTATAGACTGTATATGTGACTAACTTTTGCATAATGACTTGAAGGACATGCTCTGATGTTTAACAAGCATCTGTCACTAACACTGAAGCAGCTCACTGTAGCACTGGTCACATTCAAGTCACAGCTTTCTGTAATGCTTATCTTGATGTAAGAACTGCATTACTGTTTATTTTCCCAGCTCAGGACTACCGCTGAGTGTTTGGCTTCTGACTCATTTCCATTCCACCACTCCTTCAGAAACAGAGAAAGCCTGTAGTATCTAGTTTTTATTTAAGTACAACAGTCATTTCCTGAACCTATTTTAACCTCCTCATTCACTCACACTAATTCAAGCTCTGCATGAAGCCTGGTTGACAAAAAAGTTTAGCTTGCATACAGTCACATCAAATTCTACTTCTTCATCTGTTTAACTGAATCATTCCATGACGTTCGACTGTCAAATTTTGCTACAATTTTTGCTTTCATCTGAGGAAGTTTACCCTGCTGTCATGCTCATTTTCTCACCTGGAGCTCAAACTCTATGACTGATTGTTTCTCCTAATAATATTCAGCCTGCACTGTCAATGCTCACCTCATTTCTGAGGAAAAATAGATGGCAAATGGCAAATAAGCAAATATTTCATATTGCATAAGTGACCAAACATAGCTATCATAATTTGAGCTATCTCAATATTTACTCTTAAATATCTTAAAATTGTGTGTTTTCAATCAGTTATTGCTGCCAATTTTATCTATAAGTAAAATAGAATAAAAATATAGTTTAATAATAATGCCTTGCTACCTAACAATTTTAATAAAAGCTTAGAATATTATTTTATTCAATAGAAAATGTATTTTTAATACATTTAATGTACAATTAATAGTTAAGTTTGCTAAATGAACACAAGAAATAATTGTACTGAATCATTTTCATTTACTTGCACTAATATACAATGCCCTCCAAAAGTTTGGAAATGCCCTAGAGGAAAGTGGGGTTTTGGACAACATTGGCATCCACACAGACTTTTGGAGGGCAGTGTATACATATTATAGTATTTTTTTTTAATCCTCCTTCAAATTGTTTGTAGTTAAAATAAAACTGAATATCTTAAAATGTTCAGCATATCAACCAACTGTATTAAAACTCAAGTCACTTAAACCTGCACCTCATTTCTCCAAGTGATCCATTAATTGCAGTCTGTTCATTCCCTGGAGCCCAAATTATTGCTCACATTTTTTCCTGTTCTCATTTACTTGCATAAAGATGCCTCAACTCAATTTCTAATTACAGATTTCTAAACCCCTCATGGGTTTGAATGGACCGTCTTTAAATCTTTCAGGCTTTAATCTTGATCATTTTTTGGGTTTAAGGGTTTTCATCTTATCTTTTACTAATGATCTTAGTTTGTGCATTTGGTATTCACTCATAACCTACCTTTAAAGGGGTCATCGGATGCCCAGTTTCCACAAGTTGATATGATTCTTTAGGGTCTTAATTGAAAAGTCTGTAATATACTTTGGCTAAAAATTCTCAATGGTTGTATAAAACAACATCCTTTTTACCTTGTCAAAATGAGCTCTGCAAAAATCATCTCATTCTGAGGGATTGTTCCTTTAAATGTAAATGAGCTCTACTCGCCCCACCCCTCTCTTCTCTCTGTGGAGTGACGAGCTGCTCCGAGAGATTGTTTACTTTATCCGCATTTAGTATTTAGCCGCAAAACTTGCTAACTAGCACATTATTAGGAAAGGTGATTGCAGAGATTCATAAAAAAAAAACCCTTATACTCACTTCTGCTGTAGCTGGATCACGAATGATTCGCGCGAACATAGACACATTTATGTAGATCAGAAGGCGCATTCCCTTCACAAACATATGTAATCCAATACATCTTCAGCGGCTCATTATTACATCCGACAACAGAACACCTCAATCGCTCACTCAGAGATATTCTTGTCTAATTTACATCCCTGCTCCGGCATCGAAACAATGGAGGTCGGACTGTTACAGCTGATCTGAGGTAAGACGCTCATGTCAATCAACTATCGTGGGAGCGGCCTCTGACGGTGTGACACCACAACGACAGACATCTGAGAATGGCTCGATTTGAAAAAGGGGATATTATTTTTACAGATTAATTAAAAACCACTGCATGGATTTTTATCATTATAGGGTAGATTTGTACATACACTGCCAACACACATTCATGTTCAAACAACATGTAAAAGTGAAGTTTGCATCCGATGACCCCTTTAAAAACTCTTACCAAATAAAAAGACTGCCGAAAATGTATTTACTAATACTAATAGCTATCTCTCTATCTATCTGTCTGTCTATCCTGGGCCATGTTACCTAATGAAGAGTTATCTTACATGGAAGTTTACAATCATTTGTAATGTTTTTGTGCATCTCACATTTCAAAATCATTCCACAAGTTTGTTTGTACCAGACTGTCAAAAAATGCAGAGACAGAAAACATGGCAAAACAATAAACACATAGTGGTGATTTTACAAGATGGTGGAATGAATGGAATTTTTGGGTTTCAGACAAGACATGATGAGTGTAAGGGTTGCCCTATTTTCTGTGCCACCTTTGCAGTGTAAATTTGGTACTAGACTGTTTAATGCTGCTCAGAGGTGGCATAAATGCATTTACACAGCAAATATAATTGTACGATTTGATGCTTTATGGATCTGCAGACTTAACTTGGTCTGGCTTTTATGCTACATTACATCTTTAAAAAAATGTTGAGCAGGCACATATAATCACATATCATTACCACTATCATTATATGTTTTTATTTTTTCTAATTTATAAATTGCTCCATAAAAGCGTGGGCTAAAAAAATAAATGTAATGTAAAGCACCATATGACTGTTGCAAGGTAACAACCAAACCACCGGAGAAATGAAACTGACGTTTCTGACAAGGTTTTCCACACAGCATTATGTTATTACATTTCTCCTTGTGTGAAATCACATTTCACCATTAGAACAACTGATCAAATCACCTTCGCTCCATCTGCCATCTCACTATAGTAGTGAATTACAATCGTTGAGTTCGTAGACACAATCTGTCATTACACACATAATTCTCTCTGCTTATTTCTCAACAGCTTGTATAAACAGAGAACAAATCACACCTACAATATTAAAAGACTCATTCTGATCTCTCATAAATGTGTCATTCTTGCTCATGTTTTGGACTGGAGCTGTCAGCTCTGCTATTCATGCAATATACACAGCCGGCCCACAGGTGTGTAAGCATGTGATTAAATGTAATCATGCATTATTCAACAAGCAAACTGAATATTCATGAGGCCTACACTGCTTACTGTATTCAGGAAAGATGTGTTGTCGATATATTGTCAGCATCCCAAGTGCCACGGCAATAGAGTTTAAATAGATAGGTCACCCAAAAATGAAACGTTTCTGGGCCTTTAACATGGTAGTTGCAGGGTCAGAAAGCTCTCGTATTTCATCCAAAATATCTTAATTTGAGATCCAAATATGAACAAAGGTCTTACGGGTTTGGAACAACATGAGGGTGAGTAATTAGGACCTGAGCACCGATGGTGATGATTTCTTCTTCTTCTCCAAAATGAATCGCATTTTTGAGGGCCTAAACATGCTCAAAAACTCATGAAACTTTGCATACGTGCCAGAAGTAATGAAAATTTACATCTGATATGGGTTTCAGAAGTGGGTGTGGCAAAATGGCTCGATAGCGCCACCTATAAAATTTCAACAAAGTGCCTCTTGAGCTATGTTTCACATACATGTACAAAATTCGATAGACACATGTAACACACCAACGCCTACAAAAAAGTTCCTGGTACGAAGTTCAAAACCCAACAGGAAGTCTGTTATTTTGAATTTTCTCTGCAAGTTTTGTGCCATTTTCAGGCGTTGTATTTAAACAAACTCCTCCTAGAGATTTAAACAGATCAACACCAAATTTGGTCAATATAATCTAAAGCCCTTTGTGACGTTAAATTGCAAAGATCTTGAGTTTACATTGGAGGGCGTGTCCATGGCGACCTGACAACCTTTGATGTTTCGTCATGAAACAGGATGTTGTTTTAATTCAGGCATACAATGTCTGATCTGCCGCAAACTTCACATTTGATAAGAGTCCTGTCCTGAACACATGCCCATGACCATATTCAGTTATAGTCATAGTGCTACCTGCTAGCAACAGGAAGTGACATGTTTTACATTCTAACAAACTTCAGAGATTTAATGTCATTAACATTATATTTGGTCAGTCTAGTCTAAAGGCCTTTGCAATGTTGAGAAGATGAGAGAAGATCTTGAGTTTCAATTCAAAAGAAATTACTTGTTTTACACTACATTAGGGATGTCACAATTCTCAATATAATATCGAACTGTTCGGTACGACATCCACGGTTCATGCGCTTGTTAATTGCGTTTTTTCTGTTTTGCATTTAAATAATTTGTTGTTTTATTTATCTCGGAATTTGCTGTGTGTGCCCGTGATTTGAGATGAGGAAACGCTTCCCCGCTTATATTTGAAAAAGCAACACAAGCAGAGCATCTTCCCTTCTCATGAGATGCAATGATACGCCTTTCTAAACCTGTTGTCCAACAAAAGAGTTATAAAAACAAAAGTTATAAAAAACATTGTAACTTGTTTTTAATTCACAACATCAGTTGAGTGTTTAAAATAGCCTTATGTGATCTGATGTAGCTTCGTATCACAGAATGAGGCAGACAATATTGTATACCTGATGTCGATTAGCAATAGCTTACAAATAAAAATACTTAATCATTATGGGTTATAAAAATATAAAAAATAATACCTCTCTCAAAAGAAATATTAAGCAGACATATAAGTACATATATAGCAGACATATATGTACATTTTCAGTGTACATGTTTACAGGAGTATTTTGTTGTTAAATTGTTGCAAAAAAGCACACTGATGTGGCAACCTATTAGAACCAAACCAAACCAAAAATCGTGGTTAAAAACCGAGGTACGTATTAAACCGTGGACTAACTGTATTGTTGCATCGCATCCCTATTAAACATGCAACGTCCAATCTGCACTGGACTTCAGATGTTTGGTAAGAATCCTGGCTTGAAAACATCTAAAGGCCAAAATTCAGTTATAATCATAGCACCACCTGTAGGCAACAGGATATGTCATGTTTTACACTAACTCAAACATATCATGTTCATTCTGCAACAAACTTCATATGTTCGATCAAAGTCTTGGCTTGAAGACATCTACATGCCAATATTCAGCTATAGGCATAGCACCAACAGCTGGCAGCAGGACATTTGGCACATATTGACTTTGACACATTCCTCCTATATTTACCATTTTAAATGCATATTACATTCACCGTTTTCCTGAAGCCGGTCAGGTGGCGGTCAGTCCGGATGCGAGGGCCCTTTCAATGCTGCTTGCAGCTTTAATTAATGACAGAATTTTCATTTTCAAGTGAACTATCCCTTTCAATCCAGAATAAAAAGTTGTGCGGACAGTATTATAATATTGCTTTATGACCAAGGAAACTGTTCAGATAAGTGTAAAGAAACTGCACTGTGAAAAGATGCAATGGAATGTATTCCACTTATAAACGATTGCATTTTGAAGCTCAAATAAAGTGAGTCAAGAGTGAGAGGAAATCTGGAAATAAAGGAAGTTGTCAGACTCATTCTCTCCAGGCAGCTGTAACAAACGCAGGATGTGCTCTCATGCACAAAGCTAATTGGACACTAGTTTGTCACCTCTCCTTCAATGCACCCTTCCCTGTCTTTCCTTTCCACATGCACACACACATTCTGTGCTAGAGAGGGATGTAAAAAATGTTGGTGACAATTTCTGTATATAAGGGTATGCTTAATGCATTCTTACTGTTTTTTCATAATACATAATACATCATAATACATTATAATACTTAGCGATATGCCTTTCAATATTTATAATTAATCATTTTTACATTTTCAGCTCTTCAGAAATATCATTCCTTTGATCATGCTATAAACTACAATCAGAATATGATGCTTCTCAGTACCAACTTAATTTACATTTCATAGGCATATCAGTCAGTTCATCCATCCTTACAGTAGCATGTGCTGTTCTAACTGCAAAACCATGATAAAAACTGAAGCCCCTATTCCTCCGGTCAAATCACAGCATGCTTTTAAAAAGCTGAGCTGATCTTACTCTCTCTGAGTCTTACCTCCTAGCCCCTCCAGAGAGCTGATCGATCCAATCTCCTCTAGGGACATTCTGTTATAGAGACTCCCAGCCATAGTTCAATCTCTCTGAAGCCTCTTTTCCTGCCTCTATAATTTACATGCGTTCCTTCCCTCTTTTCTGTTCCACCACTTTTTTCACCTCCTTGACGTCAGCATCGGTTTCCAGAAAGCCTCCCCACCTCTCATTCTTCCTCTCGTGTGTCCCTTCCTAGATCTTTCATTTCTTGATTGCTCCCTCCCTGTTTTGTGACACCTCAAGCTTCCTTGTTCTTCCCATGTTTGTCTTCCCTCTTCATCTCTCCTGTTGTAAGTTTAAAGACAGCATAAACGGCTGGGTTTTCTGCCTCCTAATATCCTTCTATCTGACTCTACCAACACAGATTCCAGATACACAGGTTGCCAGAGAATTTCAGCCTCCTCCCCATCACTCCCTCTCCGCTGCTGAAGACTGTGACAGACTCACCAAGAACGCTCAACATAGCTGTAATACCAAACGCAAAGACCTAATAAAAGGAGACAATGTAAAAGAGAGAGACAGAATAGAGAAAAACAAAAGAGGAGGAAGAGAAAATGTCTCACAAATTCTCCTTAGGAAAGAAGAATCGCTTGGGAGCTCTCTGTAAAATATGATCTGCTTAAATGTGTCTTCTATGAAATTACACTGAAAGTGGAGACTTATTTAAGTCTCTTGGATCTCTGTTGTTTTATTCGTGATAAAATGTTTTAGATGAGCTCTCAACAATGTCTCAAACCCTGCCAAGATATGTCTGCAATCAGAGAACAATATGAAATTTCAGTCTGAAACACATTTCGTGATTCCACAATGATCTGAATGATCCCATGCACATTTATTTTGTTGTTAGCTACAGTAAAGGTGGTAATTTTGTACTAAATAAATAATATATTCTTTCATAAACAGTTAAAGTGGTGCAGTGTTAGCAGTGCTGTTGTGAT
Source organism: Labeo catla (assembly GCA_012976165.1). Lineage (NCBI taxonomy): Eukaryota > Metazoa > Chordata > Actinopteri > Cypriniformes > Cyprinidae > Labeo > Labeo catla. The sequence goes on from VONZ01000083.1 coordinate 53,651, forward strand.
GAGATGAGCAGTTGTTATTGCTGGTGACCTTTAAATATAAGTTAACCAGGCATGCAAAAATACCAACACTCAGCATATAAAAACAACCGACAAACCACAAATAACTAAAAAATAATTTTAGATTTTAAAAAAATTACAAAACAAGCGAAATTACACATTACAATAATTTTAAAAAGACAAAACTGTTAATGCATAAGATATCATCTACAACTAACAACATATTTTCAGCATTTATTAACTTAGGTTAATGTAAACTTATATATATACAGTTGCAATCGAAATTATTCAACCCCCCAGAAACTGCAGCACTTTACAAATACAAGTTTTTCAGAACTTTATAAAAATTGCATCTGGAATAGATTACTGGCATTTTAAAAGTGATAATGTCAATATATAATGTAATATTTTAAGCTATGTCATAACTATTCAACCCCTATTCAACATTGCTGTTTTTCAGTCAGTTATTTGTATGGTGAGGAACAAAATTGTCTTAAAACACAGTTAAACTTAGAAACTCTTTTAGAAAACAGAATTAGCTTGAGCTGTTACACATACATACGGTTAGCCCATGCATGTGCTGAAATTTGAGTAGCTAATATGACAAAGTGAATAGAGCTCTCACAAAAGCTATAGAGAAGAAATAATTGAATTACTTTAGAAAGTCGAAGGCTATATGAAGATTTCCAAGACAATAAAAGTTCTTAGAGACCCAGTTGGCAGCCTTATTCCTTAGTTTAAAATGTATTGTACCAGAAAACCCTTGAGGGTGTTGAAGAAAAAGCACAATATCATAAAATGTTTGATCAGAACAACTAAGGAGAAACCTGCAATGTACAGCCCATTCAAGATGATCCCATGAAAGGTGGAAATATATTTCAATACAGAGTATAAGATGGACACAAGACAGACATGGCTTTCATCTTGTCAGATGCCACTCTTGACCAAGAAGAACATAAAACGCTGACTTGAATATGCTAAAATTCATTTGGATAGACCTGTGGAATTCTGAAAGAATGTTTTATAGAGTGATGTGACCAAACTGGAACTTTTTGGACCCATGGATCAGCAGTATGTCTGGTGCAAAAAAGACAAAAATTATGAACAGAAGAACACCATCTCCATAGTCAAACATTGAGGTGGACCAATCCTGTTATCGGGTTCTTTTAGTGTTGCATGAAGTGGAAATCTTGACTGTATGCGGGACAACATGGATTCTTTGAAGTATCAGGCCATTTTGGCAAGAATTGTGATGCCTTTAGTGCAAAGACTGAAGCTGATGATCAACTGACTTTCCTGCAGGACAATCATCCCAAAGTATACATCCAAATCTACTTGTTTGGTTCAGGGATCACTCACAGAATGTTCTTGAGTTGCCTGTTCAATCTCCAGATTTAAGTCTTATTGAAAGTATTTGGCTGAACTTGAAGAAAGCAGTGGCAAAGTGAAAACCAAAGATTATCAGTGATCTGAAAGCTTTTTCAGGAAAAGAATGGGCCAAGATTGCAGTAGAGAGGTGACAGAAGTTTTTAAGCACTTCCAAGCAATGTTTATTGGTGGTTTTAATGAATAAAAGATTCTGCACCAAATTTGACTTTTGGGGATTGAATAATTTTGAACATGAATGTTTACAACCAATTTGATATTTTTTTCATCATCTTACACTCTCAGAATTACTTAAATGTGTATTAATAAACTTAAAACTCTATTGTATTTTGAGATACATCTATTGTATTTTTAAACTCTAATAGTGTACTGATGTCTTTGTTGAATTGTTTTTACAAAATTTTGTTCTCTGCAGCAAAATGTCCTGCAGGTCAAGGGGGTTGAATAAGTTTGATTGCAACTGTATATATATAGGCTATTATATGTTTATGGGTCATTCTATAATTGTGGGTACATCTCATGTCCGTGAAGTATATTTTTAATATATTTTCATCAATATAAAGCCCCAATGCTTAATTTTCTAGTACACAGCTATATTTTTCCCAATTACACTACTATATGTTGAAAAAGCCATATCTTTTTTTACTTAAATATAAATTTGTTTCACAGTTTTGCCTTCAGTTAGATTAGGTTATCCAGACATTTGGGTGTGCGCTTCAAAAATAATATGTGTTCCCACCCTCAAAAAGGAATGGTTTGTCCCATTGGTGGATAATTTGCACAGTATGATTTTAGTTTCCTCTAGAAGCACATGGATGAAACACCAGAAGTTATGTTCTCTCTCTTTCCCCTAATATTGGTTAAACTAGCAAACCTGTGTCAAGAGTGGATTAATTGACTGTCAACAGTGTTACAGAAGTATTATTGCTTCAAATTTTAACAAGACAATTTAACTAAAACTTATGTTTTGTTTATTAAAATATATTTCTAAACATATGCTCAGTAGTTCTAAGCTTCCATGTTGAGTATAGGTCCAAAACACTAAAAATGTCAACTAAGTTACCTGTCAACTGTGTTACCCAGTAAAGGTAACATGGTGGACAGTAGCAAACATAGATGGTATTTTATGCACATATTCCAACAGATCACCTTTATTTATGTATCACTTTACAAAATATAGATTATTTCAAAGCAGCTATGTAAGGTCATGTTTGGGTTTTTGGGAAATAAAAAAAAACCTTTTTCTTCACATTGTCAAATTCTAATAATAATAATAATAATAATAATACTATTGTAAATGTATACAACTTGAAATGTTTAAATTATGTAAGTATATCAGTATGCATTGGTCATTATAGACAAATGTACATTGTGGTAAACTTATACCAAAGTAACTTAAAGAGACAACAAAACCAGCAACAGCAAATAAAACTAAGAGGCAGAAATTGTATTCATGCTGCAATGCATGCTGGGAACCTAAGCACCAGTATGGTACTGTGGACATCACAGTTAATCTGTAAATAAACATGAGATGTCTATAATACAGACACAAACAAACACTGTGATTCCACAGCGCAATGCTTCTACATCAATTACTCCCTGTTTCTGTTCAATGTGGAGTCACAGTAAACTATTTATATTTAATTGTTTTACATTGTAGAAATACTGCTGTAAAAATTATCATGCAAGTACCAAAACTATTATCCAACAAACACTGTACACTCACACCAATTAATGCAAAAGTTTTACAGTGTAGGCTACTTTGTAAACATCAACACTGTAAACAAACTGTAAATCTAAACCTTGAAATAATGAATAGATACTACACAAAACAAACTGGAGTCCATATTGTGCACATTTCTAACAACTAAATGAGTTGTATGTATAATCAGCTTGTTGTCATGATGTTGGCAGCCAGTGTTTACATGTGGCTAAGTGGACCTCATTATCACAAATGTCAGCTGAGGTGATATGAGGCTTGTATCCTTCAGACAGGTCTAGATGTGTGATGGAGCTAAATGAGGAGCTATGGATGACACTGACAGTTCAGTAATGGCGAGAAAAACTGTTTCTTTAGGTGACTGGGTCAAGCTAACAGGTCCTAATTGTGATGATGTACCAAAGTCTTTAGGGTCAATGCTCAGCATCTAAGTTCATTGGGGTCTTTCTAGTGTTTAGAAAAAAATCTTTGCTAGTGCCATTGGCCAAAAACCGGAGGCACTGACATCACCTATCATGAAGAGCATGGACACTTTTGTCTTAACCCACTTTACAACCTAGATCAGCCCAAGACATTCTGTCAAGCACCACTTCATTCAGTGAGTAATTGAGCTGGCCTTCTGGATCAGCATGTTTAGGTGCTTACAATCTGCTGTAATGTTATTGCTCCCTCAGCAGACCACAATGCAGAAAGGCATGCAGACCTCAGACTGGTAAAGCTACAGGTTTAAAACCTGAGCAGCATCTTAAAGTACAGTGACATTTCTAGAACAGTTATTACTCTAATCTTTCTGTTATATATATGTATCTATGACTATATGGTCATATATTATAATCATTAAGTAAACATATTTTCTTTACAACTTGAATATCTGTGCATGCATACAGTATCTTATCTCAGTAATTCTCTCTTATTTTATTTTCAAAAATATCCATGCATATATTTTTAAAAGTTTGTTTTTTTGTGAGTCACACCACATGACATTTTACAATCTGAACTAACCTTGCATTGTCATAAAAAGGTCTGATATTTTAAAGGCCTGAAATTATCTGATATTTTAACTGAACTTGACACGAGTTATGAAGGTGTACAGGGTCCTCTATTATAATTTCCTGTTTTATGTTTTGCTGCATGATTCTGAATAATCATCTTCAGTTTGTACAATTAGTAAAGCACTTTGAAACTAAAAAAAATGTCAATTTATTAAGGTTTTCTTTTCAAGAGTTTTATTCATTTAATGATGCATTTTTTCATTGCATTATCAGGACACCTGTATCACACTGACATTTTTTACTTTATTACTTAATTAAAGGTGACTACAACAGGATTCGTACAGATACTGTAAAATGAAATTTCAGGACTTTCAAGGACTTTCCAAGTATTACTTTTTTGATTTTCAAGGACTTCAAACAGAGATCTCCCTTATCAAACAATGTCTTTCAAATGTTAAAAAGATAAATAGATAAAGTCCCGATCTGAATAATGATTCACAAGCCATCATTTCAGATCAGGACTCAGAGTGTGGATCACGAATCATTCAATTCGCAAAATGACTCACGAACCTGCTCCAAAGTTCTGAACTAAATCAAATGATAAACAATACGTGTTCCGAAGTTCAGATTGCGAATCATTTAGTTCACAAAATGATTCACGAACTCAATTTGAAGTTCTGATACAAATCAAATGATTCACAATACATGCTCCGAAGCCCCGATCTGAATCAAATGATTTGCAATCCATGCTCCGAAGTTCCAATCTGAATCAAAAGATTCACAAACCCGCTCTGAAGTTCAGATTGCGAATCATTCAACTCACAAAATGATTCACAAACTCACGCCGAAGTTCCGATACAAATCAAATAATTCAAAATACATGCTCCAAAGCTCAAATATGAATCAAAAGATTTGCTAACCCGCTCCTAAGTTCTGATCTAAATGAAATGATTCGTGATACATAATTTGAACCCCGATCTAAATCAAATAATTTGTGATACACAAAGTTCTGATCTAAGTCAAATGATTCACAAACCTGCTCCTAAGTCCAGATCTAAATCAAATGATTTGCTATACACGATTTGATGTCCCGATCTGAATCAAATTATTTGTGACAAGCAATCCGACCGGAGTCTCTGGCAAGACATTTGCCAGTTCATTGTAAACTTCATACACAATGACTTCGAGCTTTTCTTTAAGGACGTTTTGTTTGGAATTTTTACTTTTGAGAAGCAATATGAAAATGTTTACTTTAATTTAATTATTTTGCTTGCAAAATATTTTATCCACAAATGCAAGGTTATGAAAGTTATCCCCCACTTTTCTTACTTTTAAGAAGACATTAAAATTTATTTTAAATCATTATCTACCTCATGTAACAAAAAGGCAACTAAAAGATGTATGCTCACTCTTTGGTGTTTTTGTATAAATTTTATTTGGTAATTTATGTTTTGAGAGGAAAGTATGTTTATTGTTATGTGATCTGCTTATTTATTTATTTTATTTTTTGTAATCATTTATTTATGTACTTATTATTTATATCTTTTTTCTTTCTTTTCCTTTAAATTCTTTTGAATTGTAACTGCTATGTACTGTTTGGCCATCTCTGAACCCCTGGCTTTTTTCCTTGGCATCTGTTTTCTCACATTTGTGTTTTCTAACCAAATGTTTTAAAGAAAAAAAAGAAAAAAAAAAGCAGTGTTTACACAACATTGTCAGTACTACTAGCTTACAGTGCTACTGGCTTAGCTTGATTGTTTTCTGGCATTAACTTAAATAAGTGAAAAATGTATGATTTTTTTTTTTTTTTATTGTGTGAGTTTTGCATGAAAAGATATGTGCTTATCGAAAAAATTCATAGCTACTTTATCTTTCAATAATTCAAGCACTTTTCAAGTACCTCTTCAAGAATATTGCTATTTTCAAGGGTTTTCCAGGCCTTGAATTTCAAAAAGTCCAATTCAAGTACTAAGCCATTTAAGCACTTTATACAAACCCTGATATAATGAAAATCTTACTTTCTTACATGTTTAAGTGCTATAATCAGGTCCCTGGTGCATCTGCCAACCCAGAAAATGTGAAAAAAAGAACAACCCAGTGACTTTTGTTTTAGTAAACCTTCTTCTGCAAGCTTGTGAAAAAACAAGATGTTCAGATTTCATTCCCCCCATAATGTAGAAATGGGATCTTATCACTGCCATAATTCTGTTTTCGCAAGCGACATCGGTGTACCAGTTCTAACACCATGGCAAAAGTTTGAGCAAAGAATGTTAACTGCCCTGTTCTTGGCTGCACAGAGAAGCACAGAATACTATTTAGAGTCCCAACCTCAGAGAAGACAAGACAGCAGTGGATTTATTGATTTATTTAATATATATTATGCTGCTGCCACACAAATCTAATATAAACATTTGATTTCTTTCCCAGCTGTTTGCCTTCACAGACATAACAGACAGTTTTTGTAACACAAACTTGTGTATATTTGAAAAGTTTAAGTGCATGAAAGAGAACTTAGTTTAGTACTCACATGCCATGTTGCAGCAGCTTTTTTGTATGTGCTTCGGATCTGTATCAGAAGTTATGGCTTTAAAACACGATTTCAATGCGATAGACATTATAATCAAAACCAAACAGATGTTTTTTTGGCAGAGTATCTGATGTTCGAGCTGTAAAGACACAGCCTTATTCTGGAAAAGGGGGCGGGGAGCAGCAGCTCATTTGCATTTAAAGAGAAATACACGAAAACAGCATGTTTCTGCTTCCACTCAAAAAAGGCATTTTTAAAATGATACAATAAATGATCTGTAGGGTATTTTGAGATGAAATTCTGGGGACATCTGAGACTTTTTACATCTTGTAAAAAGGTGTCTCTTTTAAGAAATGTTGAAAAGCTCTTTACAGAAGGGGTGTATTCTGCCACTGGAACTGCACCTCCCTACCTCATTTTGCTTCTACAAGCACATACTCCTCCCGTCAGCTGCAGTTACTAATTGAGCAGCGTCTTGTTGTTCCTTCACAATGAGGCATGAGCTCCCTTTCGAAAACCTTCACTCTCTCTACACCTCTCTGGACAGATAAGCTGCCAACCTCCACCTGAACTGCTGAAACCATCACAACTTTCAAGAAGCAGCTGAAGACACACTTTTTCCACCAGCATTTAACCACCCCACAACCTTAAACCAATTCACTCGCGTTCAGTTTCTTTCTTGTACATTTCTCCTTTGTTCTAGCTTGTTTCCTAATCTAACTTAGAGGCCAATTTAGCCTCTATGCACTTCCAATGACAGGATTATGTTAATATTTGCAAATATCAGGTCTAAAGTTCTTGTTTCTCTTATTTTTCAGTCTACAAAACCTCCTGAGTAGACATCAGAGGACAGATAGCACATAGCCAAAACAAACATTCTGAGGTAGGTAGTATAGCTGCAGCCCCTGAGGGAGTAACTCAACATTTGGGTCGCTAACCTGTGAATAAGAGTAACGTGTCCCAGGTTGCGCCATTTGTTATTCACACAAATGGGAAGTTCACCTCATTTTTCTCGGTCTCTTGGTCTCTTTTCGGTCTGTGTGCACAATCCATTCAGTGCGGTCACAGAGCTGAAAGTATCGGCTCAGAGCCAAGATTCTGTGCAGTGTAGGAGATTACAATGTGTGTATTCTCATGACTGCAGGTCAGCACTAAGAGCTCATTCATTTAATTCCAGAAACCTGCACAATGACAGAAGGATGGTTATGTCTGTGAAAAGACATACAATTCAAGGTGATGCTGATAAAAAGGGGTCATTGGATGCAAAATTCACTTTTACTTATTGTTTGAACATAAATGTGTGTTGGCATTGTGTGTGAAAACATAGCCACCCTATAAAGATTAAAATAAAAAAATCACCCAGTGGGGTTTTTTAATCCCCATAAATCATAACCACTTTCTCAGATCAAGCCATAGATTTTTGGCAGAGTGATATAGTCATACACAGGCACACGTCTGTTGACTGACACTCGTATTTTAGCACAAAACTACACTTGAGTGAGCTGTAAACAGTCCGCCATCATTTTGACACCGGAGCAGGAGTAGACAAGAATGTCTCCGAAGTATTTAAGGTATTCCAGTTGATTACTTTCATTTTTGAAGGAAATGCGCCCCCCGATCTACATCAATGCATCTATGTTCATGCAAAATAATTCATGATGCACCTTTACCTACAGAAGAAGTCAGTATAAGTTTTTTAATGAATCTTTGCAAATTGCTTTTCCTAATAATGTGCTAGTTAGCAAGTTCTCAGAGAACAGTCTCAGAGAACTGCTTGTCACCCCACAGTAGAGAGGGGTGGGGTGAGCAGAGCTCATTAGCATTTAAAGGGTCATGCACCGAAACGGCTTGCTGTGAACAGAGCTGTTTTTGACAAGGTAAAAAGAGTGTTGTTTTACACTACCATTGAGAAATTTAAACCAAAGTATGCTATTGACTTTTCATTAAGACCATAAAGAATCATATCAACTTGTGAAAAATGGGCATCCAATGACCCCTTTAAAAGATGCTTGAAGCATATACTCTGGGTACCTTTGGTAACATTTTACAATAAGTTCTTAAAGCAGAAGTCCACTTCCAAAACAAAGATTCACATATAATGTACTCACCCCCTTGTCATCCAAGATGTTCATGTCTTTCTTTCTTCAGTCGTAAAGAAATTATGTTTTTTAAAGGAAAACATTCCAGCATTTTTCTCCATATAACGGACTGGTATGGTGCCCCGATTTTGAACTTCCAAAATGCAGTTTAAATGCGGCTTCAAACGATCCCAAATGCGGTTGTAAACGATCCTAGCTGAGAAAGAAGGGTCTTATCTAGTGTAACGATCGGTTAATTTAATAAAAATGATACAATTTATATACTTTTTAATCTTAAATGCTCATCTTGTCTTGCTCCGCCTGGACTGTTTTTTTCCGGTTAATGACGTTAGGGTATGTCGAAAAACTCCCATTTCATGGTCTCCCTCAACTTCAAAATTGTCCTATATCGCTGTTTTACCTTTTTTGTTAAGGGTGTTTGATCTTCTTTGCATGTTCACTTTGCAAAGACTGGGTCGGAACTTCTGCAGCGATGTAGGATGATTTTGAAATGATTTTTGAAGTTGAGGGAGAAAATACGAATGGAGATTTTCGAGTTCAGGAAAAGTATTTAAATGATATTTTTTTAATGAAAATAACAGATTGTTTCACTAGATAAGGCCCTTCTTTCTCAGCTGGGATCGTTTACAACTGCATATGGGATCGTTCGAAGCCGCATTTAAACGGCATTTTGGAAGTTCAAAATCGGGGCACCATACCAGTCCATTATATGGAGAAAAATCCTGAAATGTTTTCCTCAAAAAACAACTGAAGAAAGAAAGACATGAACATCTTGAATGACAAGGGGGTGAGTACATTATATGTGAATCTTTGTTTTGGAAGTGGACATCTCCTTTAATTTGTTAACATTTAGTCAACATATTTGGCATTAGAAACTAATAATGCACAAACAATTTATTAATCTAGATTAATTAATGTATAAATATACTGCTGTTCAATGTTTATTCATGCTTACAATCAGCAGTTACTTGAACCAAACAAAAAATTGAACTTTTGTAAGTACTGTAAGGTGTTGCTTATTAAATAACTGTAAAATAAAATGTAAAAAAAAAATCAGTATAAGATTCTATTTTCTCCCTTCTAAAATACTTTGAGTTACTAAAGGGCAAAAAACATTAAAGGTGACATGTAATGTCTACACCTTTAGAGGCACAAACACAGCTGCAAAACTTATGTTTCGAACACTTTCCCATCTTACATTGTTCAAAAAAAAACATTTCTATCCCAAATTACAAAAATTGCTTGTCTTTTAATTATGATGTGAAATTCCAAAAATCTAAGTCATTGAATACCTACATACTTTTTACTGCATAATATTTAGTATTTACTATTTACTGTATGATATTAGAGTTATAGGTACACTGTAAAAAAACTAAAAGCACAATTTGTTGAGTCAGCTTAAAATAATTTGGTACCCTGCTGCCTTAAAATTTTAAGTTCAGTCAACTTAAATAAGTTTAGTCAACTTGAAATGTTAAGTTGTACTAAGTAACAACTTAGATATTTCTGTTTGTTAAACTTAAAAGCTGGGTAAGTAACCCAGCTGCCTTAAAATTTTAAGTTGAATCAACTTAAAATTTCAAGTTAAGTAAACTTTTTTGGAGTTGACTGAACTTAAAATTTTAAGGTAGCCAGGTAACAAATTATTTTATTAAGCTGACTCAACAAATTGTTTTTTACAATGTACAGTTTCTATTTTCTGCATTTATTTGTTAAATTATATTAAATGTATTCTTAATTCATTTTTATTGTTTTGCTTCTACATAGTTCATTCTTTAATATTTAAACCTGCTGTAATTTCCAAATGCTTATTTTATGTTACTTGTCTTTCATCATCCCTTCTCAGCACCAACTCCCCTGGTCTCAGAATAGCTTCTGTACAGGAGGATGTGATCATCTCTCAGTTTTTGTCTTTGTTTCAACAAAAGAACATCATAACAGAACAATGCATTGATTTTATTCTGTGTAGCTGTCCAGAGAAATGCAATGATATTGACTCAAGTGTCTCTCCAGTGAAAGCTAAGGTTTGAAGCTTGGCAGATGTGTGGATACTCAGTGAAGCACAAACATTTAATCCCAGTTTATTGTGGGGTTTCAGCCAAAAATGTCTGACTGGCTTGTTATGGTTGTCACTGACTTTCCCTCCTCATTAGATCACAAAACCCTTTTGTTTTGGACTGGTAACAAACTCTGCGTTCAGTAAATCATTAAGATAACGCATCTTACCTGAGTCAGAGCTGGCGGATGCTACTGGCATTTTTGTTTTCTTTGAGCGTCTGTCCACGTACCAAATTTTTCAGAGGCCAACTGAATAGAGAGAGAGAAAGGGAGAGAGTTTCTGTGTGAAAATCACATGGTCAGCCCAAGTATTTACCCCAAATCCACCCTCTCTGTAGAGAGATGTAATGCATTCAGTTCTGGATAGATTACTTACAAATTGTAGTTCATTACTGAATACAAATTACACAGCGAAAACTGTAGTTAGTAATGTAACAAGGAGGGAAACAAGGAGGAAGGATCTAAATATAAAGGAGATACTCCAATAAGATAAACCAAAAATCACAAGAGAAAAGCTCCTGGCAGTAATGAAAAGCAGGAACGCAGGAAAAAAACATAACATTATAAATACTTTTTAACAAAATATTTTTTCACTTTATACATGAATTCAGATGCATGTTTCCATTTTAAAATCATACTTTGTAGAAATCATCCAATTTCAGCTAAGCAAACAAACATTTATTATAGACTTTACACATTTTCACATAAACAGAAATCATCACAACATGCAGTCTTTTGTTTTCTCTTGAGAAAGTTGTGCGTTAAACTATCCCTAGTGGGAAAATCAACATGTGACGCCATGCACAAATTTACCAGCTCTTTCACACTATTTTAGCTGCACACCTAGATGCAAATGCTGTTAAATGGCACTTTATACCAGGGAGTTTAAAGGCACTATCTTACGTTGTAACACATCTACACACACACACTGTGTTAAATATAGCTCTCACTGAAGCTGTTAAACTCTGACTGTGCACCTCAGCAAGACTTTGCATAACCCAGTTGAATGTGTATGTGAGAAAGAGATCGTTTAAGTGTGTGTGTGTTATGCTCCAATGCACTTTACCAGTCTCCTTAGCTTATTGTCAAAACCAAACCTTAAGCACAGAAACATGACAGCATATGAGCATGGAGAACTGCGAACATGGTAATACAGTGTTTCAGGAGACCATGAGCAGGGTGTAAAATTAATGATTACATCAAAACATAAATCAAGACGTTTGCCTTTGGTTTACAAGACAAACAATCAGTGTTTTTGCCCTCAGTCAACACTATAAAAGAATACAATTCATAGTCCAAATTATTTGAATCTGTATAAAAATGATAAAAATTGCTGAAAATTTACGTCCCCTTAGGACATTCAAGATGTAGATGAGTTTATTTGTTCATCACAACAAATTTGGAGAAATTTAGCAATACATCACTTACTCACCAATGAATCTTCTGTAGTGAATGGGTGCCGTCAGAATGAGAGTTCAAACAGCTGATAAAAACAAAAGGTATTCCACACAAGCTGTGTTTTTGTGAAAACAAATCCATCATTTGGGCATTTTAACTTCAAACCACTGCTTCTGACCAAAGTCAATAATTCATAATAATGCTTCCTCCAAGAAAAAAATCTCTCCAAGTTGTCCTCTTATATCAAAATCCACTGAACAGTTTTTAACTGTTTTCTCCTGTAATGGTGCTTGATCTGAGCATATTTCTCTCCTCAGTGTTTCCCCTGCCATTATATTAGGAGGGCGGATCGCCCCTCCCCCCTTGAAGGTCAAGTTAATTTTATTAATTTTATTTTCTACATAGTGCCAGATCACAACAAATGTCAATTAAGGTTACCTTTCCTATAGAACAGGTCTATACCTTGTACTTTTATTTAAAAAAAATCTAAATTGTCTTATGTTATTTATCTTATTTACACGATGGCATGTCATTTCAGCGAAAACGCGGACGGGATGGCGGAGTTTATTCATAAAAACAGAATTTATAGCGCGGAATGCCACAGAATTCGTCAATTTTTGGATGAATAGATCAAAATGGGGTCTGTCACTTAATTTGAATCGCGATATGAAATAATGTCTGTGAATATTAAAACGTAAAAGACAGTTCAGATATGAATTCTGCATATTCCGCTTGGCTGTGTATGTATGAATGGCGGAAACACGGGTTTGTTTACTACACAAATACTGAAGCACACGTGAGGCTCACGGTGATTTTCAGCCTCTGCGTCTCATTATATGACGACGTGAACATATGAACTTCATCTCCAGAGCTGCTGTGAGAGTCATTTCATGTGAATTTTACCGTTTCATTTGAGAAAACTAGCATCATATCATAGTGTATACACACAGAAACTTCACGGCAACCTGTCAAAATAAAAGTACGGTTTTACGCTTAACAGAAATATATTACTCTTGTATTACTTTTGTACAGAATAATTTACGTCTTTATATATTTCTATTTCTGGCCAGTTTAAATAAAACAATTAAATGATAAAAATAATTATTACAACCAGATTAACCACTTAATTGTAGAAAAAAAATTCTACAATTATTATTAAAACTTTTTTAACAGAATATTCACACAAATTTTCTTCCATGTATTAATCTTAACAGTAAACCTCTGTTTATTTGAAAAAAAAATAAAAGGGTTTAATTTCCATTTGATTAAAAAAAGGTTTAATGCCTTCATTTAATTATCAGAAAAAATAAAACACAAAAATTTCTGGAAAAAAAGGAAAGAAAATTTTCATTTTTTGGAGAACTATTCCTCTGGCACTCCAAACTTAGCCATAGTCATGAACACTGAGCAATATACCTCTTTGTTATCTGTCTGTTACCGTCTCTCTCCCTAACATGTCTGTTGTGACACTGGCTTTCCTTAATGGCTGAAAACCCAGCAATCAGCTCCTCCTGCCAGAGCAGGAGCCTGAACACAGCTGTGTGTGTGTTACTGACAAGTGAGAGATAAGACACAGGAGTGATAGACAAAATTACATCTCTTAACACAAGAGAAAGACGAGAATAGCATTTCTTTCTTCAAGCAATGAAAGAAGCCAAAATACAGGGTACATACTGAAACAATCCTGATCTCAATTAAGACACACTCTATTAATTCTTAACAAAGCTCAGTTATCTCTACAAAAACAGTGAAGTCTGTGCCATTAGTGTCAGCAAATGAGATTCCCGGTCTTTTTGTTCCAGATTCAGTAGTTCAAATAACTTGCTTTGGAAAAACTCAACACAGTCTTGTGGCATTTTGAAACTGGCCGACTGTTGGATATTTTGTATAAATACCTTCAATCTCATTCGTACAGTTTTATACAATCTACTGACGGTAAGGTTTAGAGATTAGGTTAGAGCTAGGTAAAGTCATACATTTCTGTACAAATCACACTGTATGAATTAAATAAAAAATCACTACCTCATAAAATATCTTTTCTTAAGATTGGGCTGGCTAACTAAATAAGCCAGCCCAAAAAGCATTCGTTACTTGAAATAAAATAAACAATTAAAAGAAACTTACATTTCTATTAGTTCAGCTAGTTTTTAAAATTTCTCATTTTCATTTAGTTTAACTTGAAGTATCAAAATAACTACAACTAAAATAAAATGAATAAAAATTATGTATACACTTAATTTTAAACTAATAAAAATGAAAAAACACTATTAATTTAGTAATAAAACTAAAATTTTGTGCTGTGCAATGATTAATTAAGTTTTGTTTACATAATATATATGTGTGTTCTGTGTATATTTATTATGTACATATAAATACACACATGCATGGATATATTTGAGAAAAATATGTTATGTTTATATATTAAAGGGGTCATCGGATGCCAATTTTCCACAAGTTTATATGATTCTTTAGGGTCTTAATGAAAAGTCTATAATATACTTTGGTTAAAAATTCTCAATGGTTGTGTAAAACAACACCCCGCATTTAGCCGCATTTAGCGCATTTAGCTGCGAAACTTGCTAACTAGCACGTTATTGCAGAGATTCATAAAAAAACCCTTTTACTCACTTCTGCTGTAGGTGAAGCTGGATCACGAATGATTTGCGCGAACACAGACACATTTATGTAGATCGGGAGGCACATTCCCTTCACAAACAAACGTAATCCACTGCATCTTCAGCGGCTCAGATGTGATTTAAAAAAGGGGATATTATTTTTACAGATTAATTAAAAACCACTGCATGGATTTTTATCATTATAGGGTAGATGTGTACACACGCTGCCAACACACAATTATGTTCAAACAACATCTAAAAGTGAACTTCGCATCCGATGACCCCTTTAAATATATTTATTTATTAATTATATCAGTAAAAATATATACATTAATACATGTAAATATTTTCAAAATATATAGGCCTATTGTATGTGTGTGTGTTTTATATATACATAATAAATATACACAACACACACATATTGTCAGAGTTCTGTGTGCCATTTGGACTGTTTATGTTTGTTTTTCCCATTGTGCCCATATTTGGTTCTTCCTGTCCTCATTTTGTCCTGATTAGTTTATTTACTACACCTGTCTGTGTCTTAATCACCACCCTTTATAAGTCTGCTTGTGTTTTGAGTTTGCTGTCGGTCCTTGACGTTATTTGGATGTGTGTGGATTATCGTTCTGTTCCTGCCTGTTCCTGCCTGTTCCTACTAAGAGTTATATTAAATTGTTATTTGTATCGTATCTCGTCTCTCGACTCATCGATCCAGCACGTTCCGTGACAGAAGGACCGACCTACAGTTTATCCCCGGCGTTTCCCTGCTTTATTTTCCGGTTTTTCCCAGTGTTTGTTTTTGATTTTTCGTTATGGATCCCGCTGTTCAGATCATCATCCTGGAGCAGGGGAACCGCTCTCTCGAGGACCACACCAGAGACTTTGTGCAACTCATTCCACTCACGCACTACCCGGACAGCTGCTTATGCACGTTCTATCGTGTTGGACTTAACACCACCACCAAGGCGCAGCTGTCCGGGGAGGGTCCTCGAGAGAGCATCGCCGATTACATTGAGTGGGTGCTGGCGTCCTGTAGATCGTCATGGACCATTGACTTCGTCAAGGAGGACGTCAGCCCCACTCCAGACCCAGAACCCAGCCAACCATCACCCCGACACGCGGAGTTTGAGCCCGAGCCCACCGCGGATGACGAGCCAGAGCCACGAGCGACAGAGCAAAGGATCGCCACAGAGCCAGAGCCCAACACGTCCGACCAGGTGCGAG
Organism: Labeo catla; assembly: GCA_012976165.1. Classification (NCBI taxonomy): domain Eukaryota; kingdom Metazoa; phylum Chordata; class Actinopteri; order Cypriniformes; family Cyprinidae; genus Labeo; species Labeo catla. Next base: position 69,667 of record VONZ01000083.1, read on the forward strand.
AGCCGGCTACAACTACCGTAACGGTGGAGTGCTGCGTGGAGCAAGAGAGGGCTATGGAGAGCCCTGCCCACTGCACCACCGCTGGGGGTGAGCTTGAACTGAACTCTGGGGACTTGATTGACTTCTTTACTGAAGTTCTGGAAACTAACTCTGGAGATTTAATAGACTTTTCTACGGATATACCTACCTGTCATGATCTACCTGTCGGTATGGAATTCCCACCCACCCCCCCTCTTCTGTCTGTCTGGTCACCGCTGTCCCCTGACAGCCCCTCTGCTCACCCTCAGCCCACCACCTGTGCAGTGGGTGCGCCGCGGGTCTGCCAGCTTCCATCGGCGTCAGGGCTGGAGGATCCCTCATCTCCGCCTCCAGCCTCAGAGTCCAGAACTCCGCCTCGGCCCTCCGACCCTGCGGCTCCACCACGGCTCTCAGCGCCCTCGTCTCCATCGTCGCCCATCGGTCCACCAGCTCCACCGGGCTCCCTCGTCTTTCCGGCTCCGCCCTGGTCGGTCGTCGGCCCTTCATCACCTCAGGACTCTATTCCTCTGGCTGCGCCTCGTCACTCCGTCCCACCGGCTCTGTGGACCTCCTCCCTCCCTCTGGCACAGCCTCCATCCTCTGTCGCTCCGGCTCCGCCGCGGACCTCCGGATCTCCGCCTACGCCTCGGTCGCCAGAGCCTAGGGCTCCGCCTTGGCCCTCCGGATCCTCGGTGTCGCCCTGGATCTTTGGCTCTCCGTCTCCGCCTCGGGCTCCTCCGCCAGCTCCTCCGCCAGCGGCTCCGCCTCCGTCGGTCGCCCCCCTGGAGTCGTCAGCCTTTTCTCCACCATGGCTCCTCCCTCCGTCGGCTCCACCGTGGGTCGTCATGATGGCTGTGGTCTGGGTCTCGCATGGCTCCTCCTGCTCCGGGTCCCTCCTGAGTTCTCCCTGGCTCCTCCCTCCGTCGTCACCACCCTGGACTTTGTTTATTGTCCTCCTCCCGGAAGACCGTCCGCCACCAGAGCCTCCTCCCACAATGACTTTATTATTTCCACTCCCTTTCCACGTCGCGAGGTCGCGCCTTCCGGGAGGGGGGAGTAATGTCAGAGTTCTGTGTGCCATTTGGACTGTTTATGTTTGTTTTTCCCATTGTGCCCATATTTGGTTCTTCCTGTCCTCATTTTGTCCTGATTAGTTTATTTACTACACCTGTCTAAGTCTGCTTGTGTTTTGAGTTTGCTGTCGGTCCTTGACGTTATTTGGATGTGTGTGGATTATCGTTCTGTTCCTGCCTGTTCCTGCCTGTTCCTACTAAGAGTTATATTAAATTGTTATTTGTATCGTATCTCGTCTCTCGACTCATCGATCCAGCGCGTTCCGTGACACATATATTATGTAAACAGAAACTTTTATTTTGAAAAGAGCTACTAAAAGTTAAAAGGAAAAGAGAAAATATAAAAATTTAATTATTCAAAACATTAATAAAAACTACAATAGTAGTGATTTATTGTTTAACATTAAGCTGATTTCACTTAATGTTTCAGCTTAATGTTAAATAGTCAAATTATCCTGTAATGCTATACTCCAATGATCCATGTGATCCAAGTGAAAACAAGGCATGTTAATACTTTTCACCATTAATATATTATTGTAGACTTGCCAGTGACAGCTGCCAGTTGACTGACAGCTCCACCCTCTTAAAGGAGAAGTCCACTTCCAAAACAAAGATTCACATATAATGTACTCACCCCCTTGTCATCCAACATGTTCAAGTCTTTCTTTCTTCAGTCGTTGTGAACTATCCCAGCCGAGGAAAAAGGGTCTTATCTAGTGAAACGATCAGTTATTTTCATTAATAAAAATACTATTTAAATACTTTTTAATCTCAAATGCTCATCTTGTTATGCTCTCCCTGAACTCTGTGTATTCTGGCTCAAGACAGTTACGGTATGTCGAAAAACTCCAATCGTATTTTCTCCCTCAACTTCAAAAATCATTTCAAAATCATCCTACATCGCTGCAGAAGTACCGACACAGTCTTTGGAAAGTGAACATGCAAATAAGATCAAACACCCTTAAAAACAGTAAAACAGTGATATAGGACGATCTTGAAGTTGAGGGAGAACATGAGATGGGAGTTTTTCGACATACCCTAACTGTCATGAAACGGAACAAAAACAGTCCAGGCAGAGTAAGACAAGACGAGCGTTTGGCATTAAAAAGTATATAAATTGTATTATTTTTATGAAAATAACCGATTGTTATGCTAGATAAGATCCTTCTTTCTCGGCTGGGATTGTTTACAACCGCATTTGAGATCGTTTGAAGCCGCATTATATGGAGAAAAATGCTGAAATGTTTTCCTCAAAAAACATAATTTCTTTACGACTTAAAAAAGAAAGACATGAACATCTTAGATGACAAGGGGGTGAGTACTTTATATGTGAATCTTTGTTTTGGAAGTGGACTTCTCCTTTAAGTGCAAATACAAGCACTCCAATGATGAGGCAGATTTGCTGTTGTATACATACTGGGTTTATATGACAATTCAAACTAAATCATATTGGTGAGTAAAAAAAGGAAGTAAAAAGTAAGGATCTAAAATTCAGACCGCCAGTCTGTGATTCATCTGTTATTTGCTCCTTGCCATTTACTGGTTCTACTGAAGTTCTAAGGTCCCCTGTGCAATCTGCAACCTTTAAGTGAACTGGCCAATCTCTGACCAATCCAATTTGAGTCTCACAACATAGCCAAGGTTCCAAACAGGTTACTTAAACCGACCCCCTGCCCGCCACTGTGTGGAAAAAACAAGTCACCTACAAATGACTTACTTCAAGTAGTGACTGCACATTATGTTTAACATGGACAAATTTCACAATCAATTTTAGCTCCGTTTAAGGACACAAAGAAACCAACGTTCAAAAAAGGCAAAACCCCCAGGTACTGGTAAATCTGGGCTAAAAATAGCCCCTCTCAGCTCCCTCAGGTTGGGCTTCTCATTACTTTACATGGGAGAATGGTTGTAACCAAGACAACCATAAGCGCCTCTCACACACGCAGCTTCTATTTTTTTCTTTTTTCCTTTGTGCCGGTTTGCCATGGCAACAACAGGGTCTGCATTAAATAGTAATTACAATCTACATCAAGTAGTGGTTTCTGAGCAAAAGATGTGGGGTACATTTTCTAATAAATAGGGTTACTTCAAAAAGTTACTATAAAAAAGTTACTACAGTCATAATTTAGCACAACATGAGATGCCGTTTATAAAACAGTTACTACTAAATAAAATATTAAGGATTTTTATTCAAATGTTTTAGGAAGAAAATCCATTTTTTCACTAGAACAGAGGGGTTTTGCAAAGGGGGTGTTGTAAATTGTTGAAAAGCTAATAATTAAATAAAATCAAAAGTAACATCAGAATAAAAATGAGCCAGCACAAATATTTCATACAACTGAAATTGCGACATATCTTATTAAATTGCAATTATCAAATTTAAGACTGTGAATGCACAGCTTATAATTCTGTGTTTTCAGGGGGGTTTAGACAAAATCAAATTTAACTAAAAATGGTAAAGTTTTTATGTGTTTTGGCCATCTATTTACATGACAACACTGTTTTGGGGGGCATAAAAAGGCTAAATTTTGAAAACAAAGTGCAAGTTTTTGAAAATTATATCATTATCAGCTCTGTGTAAACTACAAAATGCAGATTTGTGAACATGGTGATGTCATGCACATATGTATTACATGTTCAGTCTAAAGGCATATGTACATATGTTATGGAAGCCTATTTCTGTCACTGCCTATTTCTGTTGCGACTTTTGATCTCACAATTCTGACTTTTTTCAGAATTGCACGCATGATACAAACTCAGGATTGTGAGATATAAACTTGCAGTTGCGACATATAAAGTCAGAACTGCAAGATAAAATACTCACAATTCTGACTTTTTTTCTCAGAATTGTAACTCATAGCTGCACAAAATAAAGTCAGAACTGCCAGATAAAAACTTCTTTGCAATTGCAAGTTTATATCTTGCAATTCTGACTTTTTTACTCAGAATTGTAAGATATAAAAACAATTCTGACTTTTTTTCTGAACTGCTTGATATAAATTCACAGTTGCTAGAAATAAAGTCAGAATTGTATAACTTGCAATTCTGACTTTTTTTTTTGCAATTGTGAGTTTATATCTCACAGTTCTGACTTTTTTCAAAATTGTGAGATATAAACTTGCAATTGCGAGTTATAAAGTCCAGTTTTGAGGGGGAAAAAACTGGTAAAGTCACAATTTTGAGAACTCACAAATCTGAAAAAAGTTTATATCTCGCAATTCTGACTTTATAACTCACAACTGCACGTTTATTTCATGCAATTCTGAGAAAAAAAAAGTCAGATTTGCAAGTTTATATCTTGCAGTTCTGATTTCTCAGAATTGCAACTTTATTTCTCAGAATTTTATATGACGCAGTTGCGAGTTTGTATCATGCAACTCTCAAAAAAAAGTCAGAATTGCAAAATGTAAACTAATTGCAAAAAAAACATAATTGTGAGATAAAAGTCGCAATTACCTTTTTATTTTTTATTTAGTAGCGAAAATGTGCTTCCATAATATGTGCATACGCACTCTGTGTTTCTTTACATTGTGACATCGCTAACTACAGGCTTGGCATGCATAATACAGCATTTTTAGTTGTTTTTCGCAGATCTGCGTAAATGAGGATCATTTTGACAACACTGCTGTCTGTGCATGAAACATCCAAAAACGTACCCTCAGAGCGGTTCAGATCATAGTAAATGCTGCTTCTCATTAACTCTATCTCTGCAAACACTGCGAGTTAAACATGCAGCTAAACATGCAATGTGCACTTGGTTCACTTCACTATTTACATTCACATAATTTCATATTTTGGACCGAAGTTTACAGCATTTTACCAATATCCTTCTAAAAAAAAAAAAAAAGCTCAAGGATTTAAAATGTTAAAAGCTTGGGGGTTTGAATAAGCATTTGTACTTTTTACAATTTAATTCTTGTAAAGAGTGAACCTAAGTCTGAACACACATAAAAGTGACTTGAATGTTCATTTAAGTAATATAGTGCAAGTGCATATTTGCAGACTATTTTAAATGAACCTTATGTGGGTTTTATATTTTTCAGGAACTAAAGGTAGTTTTCTAAAAAATCATGTGTTTCCATTCACATTCAATTGTTTCTATTCGTTTCGGTAACACTTTATAATAACGTTCAGTTGTAAGTCATTTATAAGTGATTAGTAAATGATGAAATAATCATTTACAAAACATTGACAAATGATTAATATGCTAACAATTTGTGTATGTTTTGTTAATTCATTTACAAGTCAATTACAAGTTCATTTACAAGTAATTAGTTAATTATGAACTAATCATTTACAAAACATGACTATATGTGTATATAAATGATTAATAAGTGATATGTTGAAAAGCACAAAAATGCAATTATTCTAAAACTTTTTAAAAATTTTCTTTTTTTAAATAATAATAAATTATTTGCTGTCAAGTGAATAAACGTGTAAACCCTTTCTCTCATCAGCACAGACTTGTGTTCTGTGTGGAGTGTGTGGGATCTAGTCATAATGTGAACCAGTTTTACCCTCCACTGAAGATCACATCAGGTGCACAGCGCTAAAATACTCCATGTGTTTACCATCTTTACCCTCACCAGTCAGCCCTTACACTGCAGTACACACAACAAATATTCAAAACCTGTTGTGTAAACACATAAATAAATCATTTACAAATCTTTCTGCACTACTATTCATCAGTTGTAAATGTTTTACAATCCTGCCGGTTACAGGTTGTGTGGGTATACACACTGGTGGGGAAAGATCTACGAAGTAAAACGATGAGTAAAACATTTACAACTGATGAATTGTTTACACTTTAGATTAGGGGATGCAGAAAGATTTGTAAATGATTTATTCATGATGTGATCTTCAATGGAGGGTAAACATTTCAATGATTGACAATTCAATTATTTATAATTGATTAATAATATATTAACTAGTAACGTATTAACCATTGACTAAGGATCTGTTTGATTATTTCATGATATGCTATTTATTTAAAGATAACTTACGATAGATTTGTAAATCGTTAGCATATTACTTAATCATTTGTGAACGTATAGTGATGTTTTGTAAATTTGTAGTTCATCATTATCTAATCACTTGTAAATGTTTTATAACTTAATCTACAAAGCATAGGAAAAAATACTAACATATTACTTATGAATCGTTTATGAATGCGTAGTCATGTTTAGTAAATGATTAGTTAATTATTAACTAATTACTTGTAGATTACTTGTAAGTGAATTAACAAAACATACGCAAATTGTTAGCATATCACTTAGTAATCTTTTATAAATGTTTTGTAAATGATTATTTCATCATTAACTAATTGCTTATAAATGACTTACAAATGAACGTTATTATAAAGTGTTACCTTTGTTTCTTTTAATAGGAAGCAATAGATATATCAAAGAACTTGCTCCTAATTCAGTCTTTAGTTTAGAGCACTGATTGTTTTGTTTTAGAACAATAATGTAGAATGTTGCTATTTGAAATTTAAACATTCAAAATAAATAATTCCAGCAACATCCTTTGCAATCAACATATTGCTGGAAAATTTGTACATGTTTGAGCAGCCAAATACACACTGACAGCACATGATTTGCTGCTTGCTACTGTTAGCCAAAGGCAGGGCAGTAATTATAATTTCTACTTATATCAAGAACCTCTCAGCATGATTCCTTGTATTCCTTGTCCAATAATTTATCATGAATTTTCTCATGACTTGCGCACAAGTGCTTCTAAATTAGCTACAGCTGTGTTAAAGATACACACACAGTTACACACATAAGCTCAATTAGCTTAACCAAAAGCAGTCAGGACAGCAGATGACAGTGGGAGGTCAGCACTAACAGCACTGTAGCATTAGCTCTCCGGCTGCGCAGCTGCAGCGACGGTTGCTTGGCAACACACAAAATCCCAAGAGCTTGTACTGTAGGGTATTTGAATGGAGCAAAAGAACTAGAAAATTAGAGAGTAAATCTTGTTAATAGTGCTGCTCTGCGTTTAGGCATGTCATTTATAAATGCAATTGATGTTCTGTATTACGTGATCGTGATGTACATTATTCAAGTAAGCCGAACTGTGGTCAGAAGTGTTCACGGTCTGTCTTTGTGTGTCCACATACAGATAATTAAATAAGCAAATTTTCTTCTTGGGCAGCTGTTGTGCCACCTGGTGTACAAAAATGTGCCAACTGAGTGACATGTTGATGTCCCACAGTATAGTATTCATCACTCGAAGAGACAAAGACGTGTACCGTCAATTGACTTACAACCAAACTCAATTTTACAATAAAAATTAAATCAATCGAATCTGAAATATGAGCTTATAACAGCTTAGACCTTCTGAGGTCAAATACCACATCTTGCATTGTCACTTCATTTTAATGAATGCACTGATATATCACCAGTTTTCATGGAAACAGTCCCTGGAGCTGCACACGTGGGTAAAGCTGTCACACACAGAGTGGAACAGAAGCAGAGAGGTCATGTCATGTTTATGAATGAGACACAGAAATGAACGTGGGAGTTGAAGAGGTGTCGACTTTCCCACACAAGCCAGCAAACACATGTTAAAAGACCAGACAACTGACTCAAATAGCTCAAAATAGGACATCGGGGACAAAAACTACAACAAAATGAGAAAAAAAATCAAATAAAAATAATAAGAATAAAATAATAATAGAAATACAAATCTGTGTTATTTTAGAATTAAAAAAATGTCTTATTTTAATATGACTAAAATATTAATATAATTTAATTAATATTTAGAATTAGTTTTTATATATCCATTTTTATTTTAATTTTCGATAAAGTTTAGTTCAGATTTTGTTGTTTAGTGAATTTTATTAGTTTTTGTTGTAAAATATGTTCATATGTGAACCTGGACCACAAAACCAGTTATAAGGGTCTGAAAGGGTTTTGAAATGTATACACAAATAAATAAGCTTTCCATTGATGTATGGTTTGTTAGGACAATATTTGGCAACTATTTGAAAATCTGGAATATTAAGTGTTGACATATTTAAGGTAGGACATTTACAGAATATCTTCATGGAACATGATCTTTACTTAATATCCTTAATATGATTTTTGGCACAAAATAAAAATTACCAATTTTGACCTATATGTATTTTTGGATATTGCTACAAATATAGGGTCACATATTCATGAAATTTACATTTCACTTTTAGTTTTAGTTATTTTACCATTTCAGTATCAAGCTAAACTAAATAAAAATGTTGCCTTGCCAACTAGCTGAAACATAGTTTAACGGTTTAACGGTTTCTATACAGTTTAATATATATTATTAAATATATTTTATTATTTATATATTTATTTTGTTAAACTTACTGAAAATTAAAAATGTTGTCCAACTAGCCAAATAAGTTTAAGGGTTTCTAAATAAATATATATATATTTATATATAATTTAATGAATATATATTAAAATTGTAAAAAATTTAAAGTTTTTAAAATTTAAAACTGTTTTCTATTTTGATATATTTAAAAAAAAAAATAATAATTAATTTTTTAAAGGTTTTTGTCATGGCTTTGGTTAACTATGACCCAAATATACAAATATATATATTTTAATTAAACTTAACAAATAATAACATAAAAACTTATTGACACTGTCTCACAACTGTAAGAGAAAAGATAAAACAAAATGGAACAAAATATATTATAGGATTAACAATAACAACAAGTTGCTTGAAAATAATGATAATAATAATAATCACAGAGTCCATTAAAACAAACTTTGGACTTAGCATTATGCAGTAAAGCTGTTGATATCTGTGCAATTTACAACAGCTATTGTCTTTTTCAAACCACTAATGAAGGGAAAACGACTAAAATATAATAAAAGCTCATAAAACCAGTGTTAAAAAAAAATCTTACAAAGTCTTCAGGTGACGTCATTGTGCATTATCCCAACTGTTAATTAACTGCAATATTTATTTATTTATTCATGCATCATTCATACATACATACATACTCAGAGTAACATCCTTTTCCTTTTAAAATAGCCTAAACGTATTTAGTTATTCGAGGTATGGTACAGTGATTATATTGGACAGTAAAGCACATATTTCAGTGGTACTGAATAATTTCCAGTAGCCTTCTTCAAAAAATCTAATTACCAAACGTCCAGAAAGCCCATGTAACACCATGGTATTTTTGTGCGAGCATCTCGGATAAACACTTATATTAGTAAAACAAGATTCAAATTCAGTCCGGGTCAAACTCTATAGCCTACTTGTTTGTCGCGTCCCTCGCTGAAAGCGGTGTAATGAGCTGTTTCTGTCATGAACGTCTTTGACTCACCTGTGATGTCTGACAGGGTGAAATAAACCAGCAGTGCACGTCTTTCACTTTTTGCAGACGATGGTCATGATGACGGTCGCTGAATTAACACGTACAATCCATGAGCTCTCGAACCATTAATAAACTGACGTCTTATTTACCGCAAACACACCTGATAACACAACAACCAGTGAGTCTAACAGACAGCAGTATTATCACACAGAACACTTTAAACTAAATCATCTACTCAGTCACTATCTCATCACCTGATAACTCAACGAAGATTTAAACAATCTGTGTAACCGCTTTACATCACGTCTGTGACCGGCGGCGATGCGCTTTTGTTGTATTGAGATGCTGTGAGTCTTAAAGGGGCAGCACACTCCACGCCTCTCTGCGGACCCCATCACATCACCTCTTCTACCCAGTCACAAATCACTCAGATCTTTACGGCTTTAAAAGCAATTCACCATATACCGCAGTCTCTCCGTCTTTACATACTATTAAATTACATTAATAACAATTATAACCAACAGCAAGTTTGGCTGTTTTCCCAAAATTAGACGCTTGTGGTAGTACCATGGTACTGAATCATTAGGTAGTCTACTTGACATAAAAAGTGCCATTACCATGCTGCATATCCAAATATATGGTAATAGCATGGAAGATTATTAACCGTGGACTATTTTCATTGATAGTATTTTCGTCGCCATTTTTATTTTTTTACATTTTATACGACGTATTTAAACACAGCAGGTTATTTACAATGTGCCTTAAAGAATGTTCATAAAATATGCTTCTTCTTTTTTTGTTCAGTGAATGTTATTTTTATATATTACTTTCATTTACCTCGTAACAATAACAAAAAAAAGTTCCAAACTGTGATTCATTAAACACTCATGATGGTCAAATATTTAAAATGTAGAAATATTGTTGATTTCCTCCATCTAGTGGACAGATGTACTAGTTTAGACACTAGTTTAGAAACAGCTTACAAAAAGGAAAAAGTATAAATGAAGAGAAGAATCAAGGGTTCAACATTCAGTTATTCTTTATTATTGTCAATTTTGTCATTGAATAATAAATTATTTACAATTGTCTTTCCCAAAGCATAAATCAAATCATCAGAAAGAGAAAAAGAAAGAGAGAGAGAAAGAGACTGACAGAGATGTACAGATCATGAGGTGTTTTTGGAGCCTCATTTGATGAGGGTTTGGCTCATGCTGGTTTCTGCTGTTCAGTAAACTCATTTATTATCATAGAGATGGATGGATGAAGAAAGCCCTGGCACCAGCTATAGAGGAGAGAGGAGTCACATCACCATAACAAGTCTTCCACCCTGCACAGAAACAAAAACAATCATTTTAATATCTCCACCAGGGGTTTGTCTGAATATCTCTGGACTGGCTGCGACTGACTGAGCATCTGTATCTCTGTGTTTAAATACAACATGCAGTGACAGAAAACTACAAAAACAAAGATATTCCAGCATGTTCCCTCAGTGCTCACCGGGGCCTGACGTCCTGTTCATCTTCGCCGAACAGCAGTTCAGCCACAGCGGCCTCAGGGGTGGATCGCTTCCCATATCTAACGAATGAGAATAATTTGTGCATGAATTCATGCGTCATTCAAGTCTGTAGCACAAGTTATATGCTTAGTGATGCTGGCTTGAACAAAAAGCACTAAAAACAATTATAATCCAACATTCTGATTTAACTAAAAGAGAGTGATCTTCCCGATAATTGTAGATCAATTCACAAATATAAAGAAATCAACAAGAAACAGAACCAAAATAACACATGATCGTCATTTAATTACTGCCTTTTAAGGTTAAACTCGTTGCAGAAAATATCAGGGTACATCTCTAGCATGCATCATCAGAGACGTTACCAGACATGTTAATCCCACTTAATAACAATCTATCTTAACGCGCAGCACAATAATGAGGGGTTGCGTACAGGTTGAAGGATATCTGGCAACTCAGACCACCCCTCGCACACGTGTGAGTGTTCAGATAAAACTATAGCAACGCACAATCTGGTAAAACCATTAACACTGAAAAACGTGGATTTGTTTAAACTGGAAAATAGATGGAGGATAGAAAATAGAGGAGTTTATTCGCCTGGGACATTGGGACTAAATTCAAATCAGTTCTATTTATTTGTGTAGTGCTTTCATAACACTGCATTCCTCAAAGCAGATTAATAATAATAGAGCATTATAAACAATAAGAACCTTGAGAACCTTAGCAGGAACCAAGAGCAATTTTTGTTCAAATATTGTTAATGTTTTTGTCATTTTTATAAATTTTTTTAAATGTCTATACACTACCAGTCAAAAGTTTTTGAACAGTAAGATTTTTAATGTTTTTTCAAAGAATTCTCTTTTGCTCACCAAGGCTGCATATATTTGATCCAAAATACAGCAAAGCTTTTGGAATATTATATACTATACCGTTCAAAAGCTTGGAGTCAGTTTTATTTATATATATATATATATATATATATATGTATATTTATTTCTTTTTTTTACTTTTATTTAGCAAGTGATGATAAAGACATGTATGATGTTACAAAAGATAACTTCATTAAAGAAACCTGAAAAAAAAAATCTACTATGCTTTCAACATAATAATAATAAATGTTTTTGAGCAGCAAATCAGAATATTGGATTGATTTCTGAAGGATCATGTGACTGGTGTAATGATGCTAAAAATTCAGCTTTGGAATCAAAGCTTTTAAATTACATTTTAAAATATATTCAGATATAAAACAGTTATTTTAAAGAGTAAAAATATTTCAAAATTTTATTTGGATCAAATAACTGCAGGCTTGGTGAACAAAAGAGACCTTAAAAAATCTTACTGTTCAAACTATATATAATTTTATTCAATATTTTTAGTTATTTTAGTACATCAGCTTAAACTAAAAGATAATTAGAAATGTTTTGTTGGCTGCTAGCTGAATATCTCTCTTTTTTTTTGTATTTTTATGTATTTTTTACTATGGTATTAATATTTAATATTATAACTGTACCTGCATAACAAATGTAATACAGGCTGAAGTAAAAACCCAGTGACTGGAAAATAGGATATAAAAAACTGCAATACAGTAGTTCCGTAAATGACGTCAATATGAGAGAGATTTGCTAGAAATGGTGCCATTAATATAGGCATCATACTCTCCATTATCATCAATCTTTGTTGGGCCATTAGCTGTTTTGTGATGATTTTCTACAGAATCATGTTTCAAGAATCATCTGAATGGGCTTCAGTCATAAAACATGAGCGGGAAAAATTTCTTGTATAAATTGTTTGTAAAATGCCTCTTACGTACTTTGTCACATTTAATCCAGTGTGATTATTTATTCAAGATGCTTTTACAAAATTCATTCTACTGAACGATTTTTAATAACATTATTAATTAAAGTTAATGTTACTTAATACATATACTGTTTTTCAATCTTTGATGTTTATTTCTAATAGATGAACTAATGTTCATTTATAATATAACTTTAAATGTACATATTCAGAATTTATCATTAATCTACATTTACAAATGCTGTAAAAGCTTTGTTTATTAATAATTAATGATGACTAATGTATTAAACAGTTAACAAATAGTTTTACCAAATGCATGAAAGACAAATGTAAGTTTCATGACATTTCCATTTAGTTAATGTACATTCCAAAGTATTGCATTTATAATGTTCAAACAAAAACATCACCTGTCATATTTGCTGAATGAAACCCATTAATTTGATTAATTTTGGGCTGCTGATTCCAAAAATAAAGCCTGTATGATGTGCATTTTATAGTGCTGGTGCTTTCGATAGGATTCCTATGTTTCTCTGAGTCAGATTAGGACTACATGTACAAATCTTAGACAATTTTCATATTTATGAATGAGATATTATTTAATGCTTAATTCTGATTTCAAGGTTAAAATGATGGCCAATGACAGAAAAAAACATGCAAACATGTTTAATTTTTTTCTGCTACATCTATGTTATTTTTACTACAAACAAACAGTGATAGAAAATTAAAGATTTTGTATATGTATAGTTCTTTAACATTAACATTAAATTATTTACTTTCTTCCCTTCCTTAACAGATTGTAAGTACAATTTGAATACTTATTTTTGTCATTAAAACTGAAACCTTCGACATTTGATATATGACATTTTTTTATTTTGATAAATGCATTACAGCTAATATATATAATTTTAAAAATATAGTACAAGATGGAAACTTTTTATTGATATTTTGGCGTCATCAAATTATTTAATATTAGCCTTTTTTGCAAATCTTACAAAAGTTTTTATTAAGTAATCAGCAACTATTAGTCTCTAATATTGACTCATCTGCCACAGTCTGCTCTGACACATGTAAATATACACAGGTAATGCATAGGTAACTGTAGCCTCACCTCTGTCGTGTAATGAGGTTGATGTAATGTCTTAGAGCCGTGTGGTACTTGGCCATCTCCTCTGGACCCACATCTCCCGCCGGAGGTTCTGGTTTGGGCGGGTAAGCTTCAGCCAGGCTGCTGAGACACACTATGACACACAGCGCAAGAGCCAGAGGCACGGTCCAGGATCTCAGTGCACTCGCCATCTGCACAACACAGACAGAAGACCTTTGGGATTCATACAAGTAGGTGTACATTTGATTCCGATGGACTTTGAAGAGTAAGTGCTAAAGTCTACAGAAACTGAATGCATGTCAAACTGATATTCTCAGCAGATATTAAACTCAATGCTAAACAGTTTTGTCAAGTTCACTTGATGCATTTTGTTATGGAGCTATCCATGGTCCTGATTCCAGTGCATTTACATTTAAGTTATAATCAACAAAATGCCATTTCATTTCTTTGCTTTAAAGAATGAAAGAAGCTGAATGCTACTTACTCTACAGTAGATGTTTGGGCCCAGATGGATTGCGTAGAGCTGATGTTGGTCGTTGGCGTTGATCTGTTTCTCTCTCACCAGACCATGATGCTTTTATAGCTCATGAGACCACAGAGGGAGGTCCAAACCCCACCCAGCACTTACACACAACCAGAGTGTTAATGATAAACTAATGAGTCACTGGCACAAGCCATTCAACCATATGATCACAATATCTATAGTACTCTGAACATTAACAAGACTGCTGTATAATATGGATTAAAATTAAATGAACTGAGAGTAGGTAATTCAAATACAGATCCAGCCAATAGTTTTCAACAATAAATCTCAACAGTTTGATGATTGGAAATTAATTAAGTATTGTAATTTTTTTTTTTTACAGTATTGTCAGTTTGTTTCATAATTCAACAATAAGGTATATATTTTGAATATCATCATAATGGGCACTGGTTAAACTCAACACACATGAGCATATTCACAATGCTGTATTCAAGTGCCTTCACCATGCTACTGCCATTTTCACAGTAGAAGATGTGATCTATGACATGTAAACATGTAGGATAAAAATTGTCATTGGTGTCTAGGTACTGTATTTTCGACTTGGAATGATTAATTAACCAATACACACCCTGAACTGAAAAACACAGTATTTTTATTTCATACTCAATTCTGATTAAATCAGTGTTTTAAGACACATCAGTCGAAATTTAAAGTAGGCTACTTTCTATGGAAACAAAACACTGTTTTATTTTTAATACACTTTTATTTTATTAAGATTTTATTAGGATTTAGGATTTTATTAAATTCTTTAGCACTGAGATTATAAAAACTCCTCTAATGTGGTAAAAACAAAACATGGCCTTGATGGTTTATACACCTTTTTATTCACCGTTTTATATTTAGTTTATATTTTATATTTTAATATAAACGGGGCTTTGAGGACCATACTGTCTTAATTTACAAATATAACGTCTAATTTTAAATAAAACAGCTTTTTTATCATGTTACGTCAGATGAATAATCAACACCCAGGTAAGGTAAATTAAATATGGCGTCCACTGACACTGGTCGTTTTGAAAGTTAAGAATGTGTACTACAAACAATACTCATAAATCGCCTTGTATTAAAGTTCCTGCTAAATAAATTAATACAAAACTGCTCATATAAAACCCGCTAGAGGGCGCATTTGAGCGGACACAGTGCGTGCTGAATGCGTGCAACACGTAGCGAACGTGGCTCGACTCCGCCTGACCTTCGCTAATCGAGATTGCGTCCAACAAAGTAAAATTCCAATCTTTGTACACTATTGTCTTAGTATCACAGACCACGACATTAAACGAAAACTACAAAGGATGTGATAAAACCGTTTGTTTGGATAAATAAGTGATCTTTTGTGTGTGAACGTGTCCTTTCGCACATGGGGCTTTTGATGGAAAGATTTTCTCTCAAATCTATAAATAACAAACATTCATTTAGAATAAAGAATCAGGAAGAAAATGAGATCTGGAAATGGTAATTATACGTCATTGATTACTAACGAAGGCAGGGGGAGGTTAATCAATATCTGGATCAGTTAACTAGCCAGTGGAATTAATCTTTAAGTGTTTTAATGAGACCACCCTAATTATCAGATTCTTCAAATTACGAATATTGACAAACAACTCAATTCTGTTGTATGGTAACTGTTGGGAAAGTGGGAAATTTAATAATCTGCTAATAGTATGGATGAACAGACAAATCAACAAAATCTCATGGCAGTTTGTAACTAGTTTTTGGTTTTAGTGAATTGGTGGCTAATTTCTGATTAGTTAGGTTTTGTATAATCTTCTTCTGCCTCAGTAACCGATATGATTAAGGGAGGGTTAGGGGTGAAGAATATACGAAATCATACCTTGTTTTCCTGTAAGATCTGTCTGGACAAATCCCAAACACTGTTTTGATAATTCATAACTATTTTACGTTTTGGTGGATAATTCATATGAATTTGTACGACCTGCTCACACCCCACTGACAAGGACTGTCATGCTTAATGTTTTTTTTTTTCTGAAGTGGCATGATTTCATACAATCACATCATACAAATTCAATTGCAAACACCACCTTGTTAAATAGTTACATTTTCTCATGAAATCAGGCTGGAGTTGACATATTTCTGTATTTTTTTTTCTTTGTTTACAGTGTTAATAGATTGTTGCAGTGATTTTTTTTAGGTCATCCCAGAAATTAGCATTACCCTGGTTTACTCTTCAAAACCCCCAATATGATTTTTTCATTGGCTTTTTGATTATTGCAGTAAATAGTCTGTGTCCAACAAAAGTTTATGATTCTTATGTGTTTGTTATGTCAGTTTTTTTTTACATTTCCCTTAAAGTCTGAGTTAGAATAGTTTACAAGATTATAAACATAATGAGGCTGTGAAAGCAGACTAGTGAGTAGATCCTGGATTATAATGTTTAATGTCCCTGAAAACCATCTAATTTAGGCAATGGTTAACAAGCTTTTAAAAAATTACAAGGTGGTATTACTGATGTTTCTATGCTGTAGAATAAAAAATAAGAAAAATAAGAAAAAAATAAGCATTAAACCAAAAAGAATTTAAAACCATAAAAAAAGTAAAAACCCACTGACTTCAGGACAATGAAACTAGATAACTGCTAAAATACCTACAAAAATATGTCATCCCTACAGCATTATATTACTTATTATAATGGCATTAATTATCAAGTACAGTCATGTACATATATATCTGCATTCTTCTTATGAATAGCAGCTAAAATTGCTATTTTTTCCCACTCACCAACCTCCTTGATTCATTAATTAATTATACTCTACTAATAACTCCTATTCTTCACTCAACAACTGAGTAATTAGTCCTCTAGCTTGTTTTTAGACTATATATTAGATCTTCCTCCAACATATGAATGCATCTTTTGCACAAAGAATAGTTCAATACAGTCTCATGGCATTTCCTAACTAACATTTTGATGAATTGTTGGCCAACAATCTTATTCATATGTTTTAATGTACTTATACCTAATGGTTTGTTTATGGATGGATCTTCCTGCTTACCTTTTTTTTCTAAAAATCACCTTTTTTAAACAATTCACATCAAATGAATGTATCTGAAATTGCCACCAAATCAGGTTTTATATTTGTTTTTAAAGGTACATGGGCAATTTTTCTCCAAGCTCCTATAAATGCAGGAATAGATTAAAGTGTAAATCCTCAAGTCCTGGCTGCTAATAAAAGGCATAAAGATTACAAATTGCATAAATGTCAGTGTCTTCAGCACATTGCTTTTTTCTTGAGGACATTTTCTTTATCAAATATAAATATGATCAGCCTACAGCGTGTAAGAACTCATTTGCTGGTACAGATTGCTCATTTCTCTGTTTATATTACACATATAGTTTACAGGAACATTTACTAAAGCTTCTGTTGTAAAATCTGGTTGGAGTCACCCACTCCTGGTCGCTCAACCTGTACAACCATAAAAGTCAATGAGGAGAAACAACACACAGTAGATACTGATACTCACACTTCAGCTTATCAGTATGAATAAACACTGAAAAAGCCATGGCAGATAATACAAGCACAAACTGATTGGAAGAGTGTTTACGCTATGATAACTCTACAAATACCAGACCGTGAAAAATGTCCTCTGATGCGGTGATTGTCCCGCGGATGAGAGAGACACTCAACTCAACTCAACAGAAGACACTTTTGAATGTTGAATATAGGTACTTTTATATGAAAATGAATGATGTTATATTTTCTGATCAATAACGGAACACCTTTTTACTATGGAGCTTGTTGTAATTGTATTGATTTTAGGTTTTAGTGGGACTGTGTGTTATAATTCCACTAGGCGTAAAATGAAATTATATGAAGAATCATAAAACTATATGTGGGGAAAGGGAGTGGTATACAGAAAAGGCCTGACAGAATAAACAGATTAGAACAGGAAAACAAAATTGAAGAAGTAAAATGTCTCACATGGCAGTTAAAAGAGAAAATAGTTTGTTTATTGCTGTATTATTTACATTATTGCATCCTATAGAGCACATCTTGTTTGATTAAACAAGTTTAATTATATATCAAGTAAACACAGTTTACACCAAATGTCTAATGGGTTTCATCAAGTGTGACACAGCAGCTGTCCTGAATTGCTTCACTATCATTTTTCAAAATTTGATGCAGTATTATGACTTTAAACTACAGTGTTTTTCAAAAGTATTCATACCCCTTTTTTCACGTTTTGTTATGTTAAACTGAAACATATACATTGCATAAGTATTCATACCCTTAACTCAGTACTTAGCTGAAGCACCTTTACAGCCTCAAGTCTTTTTGGGTATGATGCGACAAGCTTTGCCCATCTGCATTTGCCAGTTATCTGCCATTCTTCTCCTCACCTCTTTATCGCTCAAGCTCTGTCAGGTTGGATGGGGGTGGACGCACATTTTCAGGTTTCTCCAGAAATGTTTGATTTGGTTCATGCCCAAGCTGTGGCTGGGACACTCAGGGGCATTCACAGAGTTCTCTATAAGCCACTCTTGCTGTGTGCTTAGGGACATTGTCCAATTGGAAGGTGAACCTTCTGCCCAGTCTGAGGTTTTAATCGCTCTGGACTGGGTTTTCATTAAGACTCTCAATATCTTAATATTTTGGTGCACTGAGCTTTTCCTCTACTCAGAGGAGTCCTTCAGTCCCTGCCACTGAAAAACAGCCTCACAGCATGAGGCTGATACTAGCACACTTTACTTTTGGGATGATACTCTTCAGGTGATGAGCAGTGCCTGGTTTCCTTCCAACATGATGCTTGGAATTGAGGTTCAACAGACCAGAGAATCTTGTTTCTCACAGTCTGAAGGTCCTTTAGGAGTCTTTTGCAAATTCCAAGTGTGTTTTCATGTGTCTACACTAAGAAGAGGATTAAGTCTTGCCACACCATCATACAGCCCAGATCGGTGGAGTATTGCAGTGATGTTTGTCCTTCTGTAGGTTTCGTTTATCTCCACATATAATCATGGAGCTCAATTAGAGTTACCATCAGGTTCTTGGTCATCAGTCCAACCAAAGCCCTTTTCCATCAGTTGCTCAGTTTGGCTAGGAGGCCAAGAAATTAGAAATTATGTTTTTTGAGGAAAACATTTCAGGATTTTTCTCCATATAATGGACTGCTATGGTGCCCCTTTCAAAATGCAGTTTAAATGCAGCTTCAAACGATCCTAAATGCGGCTGTATATGATCCCAGCTGAGAAAGAAGGGTCTTATCTAGCGAAACGATCGGTTATTTTCATTAAAAAATACCATTTAAATACTTTTTAATCTCAAACACTAATCTTGTCTTACTCTTCCTAAACTCTGTGTATTCTAGCTCAAGACAGTTAGGGTATGTCGAAAAACTGTCGAAAAACCATATTTTCTTCCTTAACTTCAAAAATCATTTCAAAGTCATCCTACATCGCTGCAGAAATACCGACCCAGTCTTTGCAAAGTGAACATGCAAAGAAGATCAAACACCCTTAACAAAAAGGTAAAACAGCGATATAGGACGATTTTGAAGTTGAGGGAGAAAATACGATTAGAGTTTTTCATCATACCCTAACTGTCTTGAGCTAGAATACATAGAGTTCAGGGAGAGTAAGACAAGACGAGCATTTGACATTAAAAAGTATATAAATTGTATTATTTTTATGAAAATAATCAATCGTTTTGCTAGATAAGACCCTTCTTTCTTGGCTGGGATTGTTTATAACCGCATTTGGGATCATTTGAAGCTGCATTTAAACTGCATTTTGGAAGTTCAAACTCGGGGCACCATATCAGTCCATTATATGAAGAAAAATGCTGAAATGTTTTCCTCAAAAAACATAATTTCTTTACGACTGAAGAAAGAAAGACATGAACATCTTGGATGACAAGGGGGTGAGTACATTATCTTTAAATTGTTGTTGGCAATGGTATAATTTTTGTTTTTTATTTTTAATAAATTTGCAAAGATGTTAAAAACCTTTTTTGCTTTGCCATTATGGTGTAAGGAGTGAAGATTGATGCGAAAAAAAAAGTAATTTAAAGCAGTTTAACCTAAGGCAGCAACATAAAATGCGAAAAAAATGAAGGGGTGTGAATACTTTTGCACGGCACTGTACATTTATTATTTGTTATGTGAACTCCAAAATGGTGAAAAATACTGCTATTTATTTATTTATTTATTACAAGAACTTAATGAACTTTTGAGATTCACAAGGCCAATATACTTATAAATGTAATGAAATACTGATAAACTGCAATTCAAATTTAGAGTAAAACCAATATGGTAGAATGGGCCCTATTTTTAAGCAAATTTCTATTATATCCATTAAAAAACATTAATGGTAAAAAAAAAAAACTGTTTAGCTTTCTATAAACCTGTTTAAAGTGAACACATGCATTAGGCCATGTTTGTGTGTGAAGCCTATAGCAAATAAAAAAGACACATGGCAAACAGACGCACACAGACAGAGGCAAGAGAAGTTCACTGCCATCTCTCAGACAGAAAGGAGCCAAAGAGAAAAACTGTATAGTTAAAAGCCATTTACAACCGTTTACGCAAAGCTGCAATGATTCATTGTTTTTAACTTTGCTACAGCGTGCCTTCCACTTATGCGCACAAAATCCTGAAAACTTCCTGCATTTATGACCGTCCTCCTGTCTCAGGATAATGTTACAGGGAGTCAGAAGAAAACACGGAATTATTATCGGTCTTATCATGCGTTATGGCCTCGCTAATGTAAGCAGAGTGCTTTGGTAGCAGCCTAGCATGTTTACATGAGCCGATTCAGTTCAGAAAGACGACCTGAGAGAGACAAACTATAAGACTGATAGCATGATATCTTAATATAAGACATTAGAACATTTCCAGTGAGTTGAACACGGTGCGTTGAATGACTTTAATGGGCATTTCAGATATGTGAAACTTAACACAGACCTCAGTAAGTGGCCATGTTTTTAATAGGCTGCTAAACATGCTAAAATGATGAAGGTCATAGTGAAAACTGATACTGTTTTAATTACAAAACTTTATAAACCCATTAGAAGTATTGTAGTGCTGCACTGATTTGATTTCATCTTTATTAAAGTTCTAGTAATAGACTCTCAGGAAGTTTCATTATAATTTCTTTTAAAAAGGGTTACTGCTAAACTCATATTTTCCAATCTCATATCCAAACTACAAAGGCGTAACCACCACCAAGGGATCACAAATATAGGATACAGCCATTCAACTATTCGAATTAGCAGTGAAGAAATGTTTTTCCACAGACTGATTCTTAAAATATTATTAATAACTTTAAATATGTGATAACAGCCTTGCAAACACTTTTTTTAGAGTTATTAACCTTAATACTAAGAATAAAACATAGCATTGTCACGGTATGTTTGGAATGTATTTATTTATTTATTTCAAAAAATGCTCTTTTTTGTGATTTATTTGAGTTATTTGAGCTTGACAAGGCCAATTTAGATATAAATACAATGTAATACTGATAAACACTGCAAGAGAAACTAAGTTTTGTTTGAACCATGATGTCAAACCTGTAAATACTGTCAAGATATAACCATTTTTTAAAGGTATTTCTTAACAGGTTGTGAAAACAGAAAGTGAAAAAAAAGTGTGAATCATTTAAAAAAAAAAATACAGGCAACATTGTATTTTAATTTTTTATGTAAATAAAAATTTAAAAATGAGATGCAATATTTTTTCTGGAAATAAACGGGACTTTCGTCTGGAAAAAAAATAATAATGATAATAAATAATAATATATATATATATATTTTTTTTATTAAGATGTGTGTGACTTTCTTAATCATAACTATTCAGTTGAATTCCCAGATAAGGGTATGAATACTTATGCAATGGAATCATTTCAGTTTTTTTTTTTTGCAAAGATGTTAAAAACCTTTTTTGCTTTGCCATTATGGTGTATGGAGTGAAGATTGATGTTAAAAAAAAGTAATTTAAAGCAGTTTAACATAAGGCAGCAACATAAAACGTGTAAAAATCTAGACAATTTTGAAAAAATACAAGCAACATTGTATTTTAATTTTTAATGTAAATAAAAATGTAAAAATTAGATACAATTTAAATATTTTTAAATTGATTAAATGATATCTCACTAAATATAATGAAAATAAACAGGGACTTTCGTAAAAAAAATAAATAAATAAAAAAATAATAATAATAATATATATATATATATATATTTTTTTTTTTATTAAGATGTGTCTGCTTTCTAAGTCATAACTATTCAGTTGAATTCCCATATAAGGATATGAATACTTATGCAATGGAATCATTTTAGGGTTTTTTTTTAGTAAATTTGCAAAGATATTAAAAAAACCTTTTTTGCTTTGCTATTATGGTGTATGGAGTGAAGACTGATGTGAAAAAAAAAACTGAAAGCAGTTTAACATAAGGCAGCAGCATAAAATGTGAAAAAATATAGAAAATTTTGAAAAAATACAAGCAACATCATATTTTAATTTTTAATCTAAATAAAAATTTAAAAGATACAATTTAATTATTTTTTAATTAATTAAATGATATCTCAATAAAATATAATGGAAATAAATGGGGACTTTCATGTGGAAAAAAAATAATAATGATAATAATAATCATATTTTTTATTAAGATGTGCGTGCCTTTCTAAATCATAACTATTCAGTTGAATTCCCAGATAAGGGTATGAATACTTATGCAATGGAAATATTTCAAAGATATATTTGTATATATATATTTGTAACATTCCCATTTCTTGCTTAAAATGACCCCAAAATAGGTTGGAAATTAACACTTATGAATTTTTATATATTTAAATAATAAACATTTTTTAAATAGCTTATTATTAAATGTTCACCTTTTGATTATTGCTGATACCTCTAGTAATCATGTGTCTGACTTTTAATTTACAACATATTTTGAGTTCATTTTAAGCCAGCCATAGTAATTTTGAAACGATAGTTGAGTTAAATAAAACTACCCAGAAGGACAGGTTAAATATTTAACACAACTGCTGGGTCAAAACAACCCAGTCACTGGGTTTGTCCATATTTCACCCAGCGCTGGGTTGTTTTTAACCCAACCTTTTTTAGAGTGTGTGTAGCTGTTTTATTGACATGACATATGTTAATTCTTCCTCTGGGAGATAAATAACAGTTAACAACAAATCTGTCGTCTCAACTGCATACTATAAATGATATAAGACCTTATATGACTCACAATCCCTCACAACACAACTGATTTCCCAAGAGAGTCGACCTCAGCTTACAGAGCCACTTAACTCTTTCTTCTCCAGTTAGCATCTCATTAAAACAAATAAATACCAGCTGATGTGCCGTTAAAGATTTACAGGTTAAATGCATCTGGTTCAGAATCAATAAGTTGTTATCATTAAATAATTATGAGGTAGAAATGTCTCATTTGTCAGTTTTGGAAGAAAATATTTGAGGCTATTTGTATATTCTCCTCCCGTTTTCTCTTGTTGAGTCAAGGTTACATAAATAGTCATCCAAATTTTTATTTAAAAAAAATTCCACACCAGCTAATATAAACTGTTTTTGCGAATCTCTCCTACATTTCCCACAGACTGTTTTTCAACAATATGAATGAGGGAAAAAATCCTACTGTAAGACATAACTGCCTTCTCAGTTTTATCTCTTAATTACTTTTGCATGCACATCTGATAGCATGAAATAAGGCAGGATGTGTGCTGTTCATTTGTGACTAATCCTCCAGTGTCATATACAGCAGCTGTAATGAAGCAGCATGCCTCATTGTGTAATTACAGTCATTTATCTCTGCACGCACCTCTCAATTCTCATTCCAGGGTATGCACAGCTTTTTTATTCTAAGCATGTCTTACGGCCATGACGTCCACCTTATGGACAGCACGCTGATAAGTAGAACAGGTCCTGAACATTAACATGGAAGCTGCAAAAAGCAATTAAAGGGATTGTTCACCCAAAAACAAAAATTACCCCATGATTTACTCACTCTCAAGCCATCTTAGTTTTATATGACTCTTCTTGACGAATACAATCGTCTTATATTGTCCTGGCTTTTCCAAACTTTAGAATGGCAGTGAATGTGTGTTGAGATTTTGAAGTCCAATAAAGTGCATCAATCCAGCTTAAAAAGTAACAGCTCCAGGAAGTTAATAAAGGCCTTCTAAAGCGAATCGATGCACTTTTGCAAGAAAATATCCATATTTAAAGCTTTCACTGACTATTGTACACACGTTCATGAGAGAGTGGCGTTCCAGCGGATGATAGGACACAAGCATAGTCTCACGAGAACTAAATTTTGTTTACAGCAAAGGAAAACCTGTGTCCTCTTGGTTTATATTGCTGCTGTGCCATAAGTGTTTTAGTACCATAATATTTTTAGAATAAAGTCAAAATTACGTTGTGTTGCGTGAATAAAGCTAATCATTAAGAAAATTCCACCTAGTCCAAAAAAAAAAAAAAAGATCTGTGGCAGTTAACTGACTGATTTATGAAAATAATAAAACAATGTTGGCAAAGTAACATTGTTGGCGTTTCTGAGGCTAGGACTAATTTGCTATTTACAAACTGTTTTATTGATGATTTTGAAACACTGATTGATTGATTGATTGATTGATTGATTAAATAACATTCATTTTGTTCTGATTTTTGTCAACGTCTTCTGATATTTATTCCTGTTTATTTTGTGCTGTAACTAGTAGAAAAGAGGAAAAGACAATTGATTCACATGCTGCTTGAACTAAGGCAAATACAGTGATCTTACACCACATTAAAGAGTGGACAAACTCATTGTTTGTATTTTGTGATCAAATTGTCATAATTTAGGCTAATAAGGCTATGATTTGTGTTATATTAAAAAGTAGGCCTAATAAAACGCGATTGCGATTATTGGGTGGCTGGCGCGCTACAAATAATGACTTAAAAACCTTAAATACTATTTCCAAATATTTCTACGGTCAATAAAACCAATCTGATTGCATGACGAAAACATACCTGTGGGAACTTTTTCGCAAGATGCGAAATACTTGCCGCCATGTACGTTTCGTGACATATTTGATGCGAAATGTCCACTGAGTGGCGCTAAAAGTCGTTGCTTTGTCTCACAGTAACGTGTCTGCCAACAAGAGTTGAATAATTACTAAAATTGAAAATTACAATGCGCAAGAAAATTATATATTATGACGACATCTTAATAAGCTACCACAGTTATACGCATTACCGCCGCCATGTTTCGTAAAAGTATGGTTACCGCTGATTGGCCAACGCAGAAGCTTCTTTGACCAATGAGAAACCTTTTGACACGCCCCCTAGCTTTCGACACGCCCATTGCTTCAGCCTGCAGTTATCCGTACTTGCATCCTGTCAAATTCAGTGCTGGCTGAGCTACAGAGCAAGTTTGTTACGTCAGGAAGGTGAAACATATGGAGCTGTAATCATAACTGTGTACGAAACAATTACAAGTGCTCGCTGTTTTACCGCCTCTAGTGTTCATTTCTGTTGGAAAGTGCAGTGTACCTATTGGTATGTATTTCGCATCTTGCGAAAAAGTTTCCACAGGTATGTTATCGTCATGTGATCACGTCGAATTAAACAGGCTTGAGTGATTTTTGCAATAGTATTTTTTTACAAATTTATGTAAACATGCACTGAAGTCTTTGGATACTGCATCACATCTTGCTGGATTTGAATCATGAGTTCATGAGACAATAAATCATGACGTTTCAGCAC
Source organism: Labeo catla (assembly GCA_012976165.1). Classification (NCBI taxonomy): domain Eukaryota; kingdom Metazoa; phylum Chordata; class Actinopteri; order Cypriniformes; family Cyprinidae; genus Labeo; species Labeo catla. The sequence goes on from VONZ01000083.1 coordinate 95,742, forward strand.
TTTTCAGAGTTTATTGCATTTCAATGAATGTTTAACTCTTTGGTGATTTATTTTTCTCATTATTTTGAACATGTATTTGATTTCTATATACTCATACATATGGTTTATAGCAGGTGGTAACAGTGATTAACAACCATTACTAGTGAAGGGCGGGATTGGGTGGGGTTGCTATAAACCATTAAAGCTCATTTGGTTACAGAGAATAACCACTCTGCCCTCCTGTTGTCAATCATTGTGTCACACCCCCCACCACACACAACACACGCACCACACCGGTCATTTACGACTCTGCACGGCCCCCCCTTCCCACCTACAGCTCACCACTGCCCGGCAGGGGGGGGCAACTATACCGACCGATTTCACGTGCTTTTACATACCATACCACAGGGGGTCTACACGTGAAGGGTGCAAACTACCGGTCAGCAGGTAAAGTAGCACAGAGTTACAACAGAGGAAAGTGTCAGTAATCCGCCAAACGTAAGCTTTGAATCTACCAAGAGTCATTTAGAACTCTTCTTTCCAGGTTGCTTTGAAGACTCTTTATGACGTCACATAAAGTCGTCTCGGAAGGCCCAGGGTTAAGGCTAGAAGGAATACAGCTCTAGCTACTGGGCATGCGCACATCAATCTAACGTTATTTTTGTCACACTGTACAACAATAAAACTGTTTTTGTATTATAGTAAGGGCTAAGTTTAGGGTTAGGGTAGGTGTAGACGTTAAAAAAAAACACAATCAAATAGGTAGGTCATTTCCGATTGTTTTATTAAAAGTACCTTTATTTGTGAAAGTCACATTGTTTTTATTTATGTTTACCATTTATGCATACTGTAGTTTATATTCTTTACTCTTCAAACTTTTAATTAAGTTTAAAATGTTTCAAATTATGATCTAAACAAAGGATAAAATAAACTATTTGTGTATTTATTATTTGAGTGTGCCTTACATAGGCTAAATTTTTCAAAAATGTCCTTAATATGAAGTGTTACACTGCACCATAGCTATTTGAGGGTTTTTTCCACCACATTATTGGATGGCTGGCACACTACAAAAATAATAATAGACTTGAAAACATAAATATTATTTCCAAGCATTTATACAGTCAGTTAAACAGCTTTTAAATAGTCATGTAATGTGATTTCCCTCAGAAAAGACAACAGTAATGAGCTGTGGAGCCCACATTAACCTTGTGGGTTAATGTGGGCTTATTGAAATCACAATTTTTTCTTATCTGACATCGCACAGTCATTGCTAAGAGAGCATTTTATGCCATATTTGCCATTTCCCAATAGAGGGTTTACACTTCACGGATTGGTCAGTTAACCGGATGTGTGGCCATAATTGGCAATACTCTGATGTAAACAACAGCATTGATTATATCATGTACCACTGAATACGTTGTTCTGCTAATTTATGCTGTCTGAACCAAAAAAAAAAAAAAGTGTGGAAGCTGCTAAATCATATAGAGAATGACAGAGTTAGCAGGAATTGGCACAATAGTTTGGCAAAGTAAAGGTAATAGGTGGTAAATATATGTACGAGCAGTATTAATTAAGATATTAACCTAATATTTCACCTACCTGACCAGAAATGATAAGAACAAATACAAATGTTGTCAACTTTCTTGCCCTGGAAATCCTGGTTTAGTTTGGTCAACCACAAATGTCTTTTGTTTCTCAGACAGTTTTTTTTGCACTCGTCTCCTTGATTTGTTATAACCTTACTCCAAATGTTTTTTCTGGTCCAACCAAATTAGTATAGCCCAACAACAATTGAATATTTTCAGCAGCAATAATCAGCAAAATATGTGAGTTTCATTTGGCTCAGAGGTATTGTTTACGTTCAGTGCCGCCAGTATGGCCGATTTGATAATGCGTCATGAAAACACTATTCATCAAGTTTTAGTAAAACCCTAATTCACTTTCAAGTAAATTTATACCATTTACAGTTTATAACAGAAATGTAAAGAACTGTCCCACAACGATACATGTATATAGTTTATAAAAGAACCTGTAGGCTATAGGTTGTCCTTGTAATATTTAGAGTATATATTTCATATTGCACATTTCATATTGTTCACAACAAATCAACTGCACAAAGATTCTCTTTAAAATAATAACCATTCAGATAACAATGGTTCAAAGTTTCAGTTCAAACTTTAATGTGAATGTTCACATTCATTATATTTACATTATGGAGAGGCAAACATGCCTAAATGATGAGGGGGAAAAAAAAAAAAACAACAACAAAAAAACCCAAACAAAACCTAATTCATACAGGAATTAAATTTGAACTCAGACCATTCTATAAGCAAAATATATTGTTGTATTCCCAAAACATAATTCACTAAAATATTTTTTCCCCTTAGAAAGGTAAACCTCTGAGCTTAGTTTGAAAATAGTTTATGCAGATTTCACACAAATTAAATTTTGAACCAAAAAAAAAACTAATTTATGACCCTGCCCTCCCAAGAATTGTTTCTGCCATCTTAGGCAGGAAGGACTCCAGAAAATGGAAGAAGTCTTGAAAGATGCCTGTGGAATCATGGCTGGGGTGAAACCGGAGGACAACCTTGGTGCTTTCATTCCCTCCAACAACCTCAACATCCACTTTGAATTCCAGCAAATCTTGCAGTTTCTCCTCTTTCTCCACGATGCTCTGAGTCACCCTACTCTCAATGTCAACGCATCCTCCTTCAGGTTTGGAAGTCTCATCACTAGTCTTCAAGAGATCTCTCCGCACTTTCCGTCGGCCTGCCCAAACGCGGTTCCTTTGAGTCCAAGTCCACTGAACAGGCTCTGGGTGCTCCATTTCAGCATCTAGTCTCTGTCTTTTAGCTTCTATAACAGTGGAAGTCGACGGACCCTCATCCTCTACCGTAAGAGGCCTCTTCTTACCAGTTTCACCTTTGACTTGAAGACCAGAAGCTTCTACACTCTTGTTGTTATTCACCTCCATTTCATTTTCATCTGTGTCTGCTTTGTTTTGAGTTGTTGCAACTACAGTTTGAGTTTCCACTAAAGGTGAACATTGTAAAATGTCATGAAACACCGTGTGCACAGCAGAGCAGATTTTTGCAAACCAAAGACCTCTAAAACCCTTCCCAGCCAATGCCAGTTGGGCACGCAAGGATTCTGGGAGAACTGCTGCCTTAAAGGGAATGCTGACCGCCATAATCTTCTCAGTCTCGACCTGTGCACGTGGCCCGGCTTCACTCAGCGGTGCAAAGAGCCGCACGAGTCCCCAGGATTTGCCCTTGGTTGATTTGCGCTGATACTGCAAACTACGGCAGTACTTCTCAGCCTCACAGCATTCTCGCTTGAAGTTCTTTTGCGTTCGTTCATTAAGGTTCCCAGCCACATTGTGGTTTAGCTCAAATGGATCCAGGACATTCATAGGCCCCAGTCTAGGGGCAGATGAGCGCTTGGGTTTGGGACCAGAGGCCTCTGCGGTGTCTACCACTTCCTCGTTACTTCGAAGGAAGTCTGTGATGGGCAATACATGGCCGTCTCGTAGAGACACCACTGATGCAGAGAAATCAAACTTTGAGTAGAAGGTGAAGAATCCAAAAAGCAAAGTGCCTGAGGGAAAGGAGATAGGGAAAATTACAGGGAGAATAATAGAATTTGATTGTCCATGCCTAGCAAAGATCGTGTGATGTTTACTGATGTCTGAACGGACAGCAGCACATTCAAGTGATTTGAGCACTCAAAGTTCCACTTGGTAGTACACAACAGGGCTGTGAGATATTTACTATGATATTTACTACCAGCTACTGGTTTATTTATTCAGAAATTAAATAATTTTGTGTATATTAATTATCATTTTATTATTCTAGCACAATGCTCCCAGTAGGATATTTAATGGAAATGCCAGCACTGGAAATTCAGGCAGAGCTTAAATCAATAAATACTGAAAAACAGGTTTCCTGGATCCAATTCTTCTCTTTCATGTTAGTCTTTGACTTGAACTTGGTAGTAGCGTTGGTGTCTATGCGGGGTCAAAAAGCTTTAAGATTTAATAAAAAATATCTGAATTTGTGTTTTGAAGATAAACTAATGTCTTGCGGGTTTGGAATGACATTGCAGATTAAATATCAGTAAGATTAAAGTAAAATCAGTAAGACTTATGTTTTTTCAAGAATTTTCTTATGCATCAAGGCTGCATTTATTTCCTCAAAAATACAGTAAAAATATAATAATAATAATATTGTGAAATATTACAATGTAAAATAAAAATTTTCTATTTTAATATACATTAAAGTCTAATTTATTCCTATGATCAAAGCTGAATTTTCAGCATCATTACTCCAGTATTCAGTGTCACATGATCCTTCAGAAATCATTTTAATATTTTTATTAATATTTAATATTTTTTTGGAACCTGTGGTACTTTTTTCAGGATTGTTTGATTAATGAAGTTAAAAAGAGCAGCATTTATTTAAAATAGAAATCCTTTCTAACAATACACACTACCGTTCAAAAGTTTGGGGCCAGTTTTTTTTTTTCTTTTGAAAGAAATTAATACTTTTATTCAGCAATGATGTGTTAAATTGATAAAAAGTGATAAATTGGTGATAAAAAGTGATAAGAACTTTTCTATTTTGAAGTAATGCTGTTCTTTTCAACATTTTATTCATTGAAGAATCTTGAAAAAAGTATCACAGGTTCCAAAAAAATATTTGGTAGCACAACTGTAGAGGGAGAAAAAAAAAAAAGCAAATGAGCTACTGAGCATGTTTACATGCACATCAGTACTAAATTTTTTGAAACAGCAGGTTTACAATACATTTGTGACATCAAAAAGTAACTGAAATTGTATCAAACTCTGAAGGTTACATTTGTTATGCAAGTTGCAATGTTAAAGCAATAAAAATTATTCCAAAAATCATGAACCCTGTATGGACTCATATTTTACTACGTTTCTGGAGATGCAGCATGAGTTTTTGACTGTACAACATCATTTTCTGCTGCATGAGAACACAGTGTATAATTTATTGTCTCCTCCTCTATTGTGAAACTCTCTCAGTTCTTGCTGGATGTGAATATACAGTCAGATGTGCACTTTAATAGGCAATATTTCTTTTTACAATGAAAGTACTACAGTGTGTTCAATGGCTCCATAAAACATTTTTGAAGGCTGCAGGTTGTGAAAATTATTTGAGCTAGCAACTTCATAAACTATGTACTAAGGTAAAGACAGCAAGTCTATCCCTCACAGCCTCTGCATAAAAATCATTATGCGCCAGCACTAAGGTCTATAAGCAGACAGAATGGCAATTAAGGCATTTATATGTCAGAAGAAATTGGGCAAAAATCTAGCTGTGTTGATCATCTTATGCTGAAGCCATTTATGACCATACGCAGATCAAGAAAATAGTTTAACATGTTTACATGACCACACGCTTCGTCAGCCTATCAAGCATAACTGGTTTAAAAAAGGTGATAATAATATAAAGCATATGAGATACTCACAGAGATCTTCGGTGTTTTTGCTAGATGGTACAATAAATGGCTGACTAGGAAATGTACAATCCCATTCCTCAATAACACACTCTTCTTCCTCACCTGCACAAACAAAAAACATTATTAATACGCATCTCATGCACTTTGACAGAGGTACTGTTCAGTCTATCATTCTGCATTCAATAAAAACAGTTAAAATATGTAATAAGTTATAAAATACAGATAAAACAAATGATTAAGAAGTTAAATATAGTTAACACACAGGCCATGTTTTTGAGCTGGTTCACAGAAGGAAGCACAGGAGGGTCTCGATTCTGAAGGTAGAAGATCATCAGGAGTGTAAGAGCGTAATTGTTCAACAATGGCCCAGGACCAGAAAGGTTCCCTATAATATTAAAAAAAAAAAAAAATGTGTGAGGTTTAACTGAGAAAATGCATGTGAAATGTCAAGGTCATGTATATTACCAAAAAAAAAAACCAAAAAAAAAAAAAACACCTTTTAAATGTTTGTATTTTGATATCATTACGGAAATTTAACAATTTTAACCCCAGATAAATTGTCCTACTCCCAATACTGCAATATAAACAATACAGTAAATTATTTAAATTGTAAACGTGCAATTCAAAGCATGGTGTTTCCTGCAATTCTGCAAAAAATAAATAAATAAACATGCACTACCAGTCAAAGGTTTTTGAACAGTAAGATTTAAAAGTCTCTTCTGCTCACCAAGCCTGCACTCATTTGGTCCATTCCAAAGTACACACAAAATATATTATTAAAATATATTAAATATATTTAAAATATATTTTCTTTGTTTTCAAACCTGAATTTTTAGCACTCCTGTCACATGATCCTTCAGAAATCATTCTAATATTCTAATTTGCTGCTCAAAAACATTTATTATTATTATTATATTGAAAATAGCTGAGTAGAATTGCTTCAGGTTTGATAAATAGAAATTTCAGAATAACAGCATTTATCTGAAACAGAAATCTTTTGTAACATTATAAATGTCTTTATTATTTAAGCTTTTTATTTCAGATAAATGATCTGTGGATCTTTCTGTTCATCAAAGAATCCAGACAAAAAAAATGTACTCATCTGTTTAAATATTGAGAAGAAGAAGAAGAAGTAGTAGTCAGCATATTAGAATGATTTCTGAAGGACCATGTAACACTGAAGACTAGAGTAATGATGCTGAATATTTAGCTTTGATCACAGGAATGAAATTACATTTTAAAATATATTTGAATTGAAAGCAGTTATTTTAAATAGTAAAAATATTTTACAATATTACTGTTTTTGATCAAATAAATGTAGGCAAAAAATCTTACTGTTTAAAAACTTTTGACTGGTAGTGTACACACATACACATATATATTAGACAGGATAATTTACTGTACTATAGTCACGTTAAGAATTTTTTCACATTGCAAATGTACCTATTAATGTTCTGTCACAATGAAAAACTTAACAGCTGTAAAAATATACATTCAACTGTGGTAAATGATTAAAAATGTATTCTTTTGTATTCATTCATGCATTTTTTTTAATCTGATGTTCACAAATAATTGTTATGCACAACTTTATTACCCGCTAATTGTTTCTGCTTGGCCCATAATCGGATGGTGTAGACTAAGGGTCGCAGTCTGGAGTCAATGCCCGAACACAACTGAAGAAATCGAGTGTTTCTTACAGCCAATCTGGTGCAGAAAGAAAAACAATATAGAAGGACACATCAATATGTAAATCTGAACTCTACAACTGTCCAGTGAAGTGCTACACAAGTTGTTAATTTCACAAATTGGCCAAAAACAAACGTTCTCAACCTGTTGTTGATGGTGATGTCTCCATGGAGGTTGAGCTCTCGATGACTGAACTTGACCACAGGAAGACGGGCAGTGCTGAGCGTCTGGACTTTGTGCACGCCTGGAACACACTTCCTCAAAATGGCAGCAACCAGCTCCAAAACTTCAGCAGGAGTAGCAGTGGACAGGTCAATATCGGACAAAATGGAGTCTTCAGAATGGCAATCCTCAGACTGATTTTCTCCTGTCTGCTGAAAATGGGCAGTTTTACAGATTTTTACAGATTGGCACAAGTAAATGGTTAGATTATTTAAAGGATGAGGTCACATTAGTAGTGCTAACACACCGCTTCAGAAGACTTGGCACGAGCTTGAAATACTTTGGTGTTCTCAAGGTCAAGGAACAGATCAAGGTCACAGGAGTGAATCCCAAATGTGTTCACAGAGGAGCCAAAAGGCACAATCTGGCAATCTGTAACACACAACACAAAATCTTTGCAACTTTTTGAAGAATCTTTTTTAAATCACTACAAAATGAGCAGGACAAAATATAAAAAAACAACAACGTTGCACTCTTCTGTACTGATTAAAATCAGACATAGCGACAAATCTTTTTCTGTATTGCAAAGCACAACTAAACGTAACAGATTATCTGAAAAACTAAAATGTAGGGCAGGACTTGGTTCAGTGCGCAAGTTGTTGTTTGGATTTCATTTTTGAAAAATGAAGCATGCACAGAAGTTTAGAAAATAGACAGGGTGAATGTTTATTTTATGCCACTTATATTTCGTCTGGTAAATGTTTCAGTTAAAAGAGAACCTGGAAAGAATTCTGTGAAGACTTCCTGTAGCAGCTGAACTAGAAGATCTCTCACTTTCTTCTCATTCTCTTTCAACTCAAAACTCTCCACCACCTTCTGCATCTGCTCGTTTACCTTTTACACACAAAAAGAACATTAAAACATTTTTTACACAAGAAAACGTGCTTTTCTTTGTGCTGTGTGAATGTGAAACACTCTCTTACAGATGTAGCCTTGCAGAGCTCATAGTTGAGTTTGTCCAGGCTGATCTGGGTGTTTTTGGAGTCTTGTTTCCCCCTGCTGGCCAGTTTGAACTCTTTCCTCTCTCTGGCCTTGACACGGAGCTTGAGACCATTGAGCTGATGCTCTAGTTGTGCCAGAACTGCCTGAGCGTTCTGCGGCTCAGCGAACTCAACTATAGCATAGACGCCCTACAAGGAACAACAAACCTCACATCACATCTCCTCAACTCAAGAAAACCACGTTAACATAGGGTTAGAAATGTTACATCTGTTAAGATGCAAGCAAAACAAAGCTTAAATTACTTCCACAGGGTAAAGACAGTGTGTATATAAACCTTCTGCTTGTCCATGATCACATCAGACACCGGTCCAAACTGTGTGAAATACTCCTTCAGATCCGTTTGAGATGTGTCTGGTTTAAAGCCGCTCACAAACACGCTGTTTTCCTCCTGAGATTTACGCTGAGCTCTGAGCCGCAGGAGATGTTGGTGTTTCTTTCCTTTGACATGGTCCTCCAGACTTGGCTCTGAACAGAAATATTTCAGTTAAAAATGAAAGGAAATTGATGGAGTACATTAAGCAGATTACAAAAAACGGGTAGAGTGACGTTATGAGAGGATTATACCATTGTACTTAGGTGTATACCATGTTCCTGAATAATTACCATATTAACTTTACCTATAAAAATGCCGTGGTACTCCCATAGAAAGTGTTTAAAACAAGTGAACTTCTGGCTAAAGTGCCCTACATATGGTGGCAATTCGGCATTTTCTGTATTATATGACTGCTGTATTATAGCACATTTGCAAAGAGCACAAGTTGTTTTAGCGCTGATGTTTTTATTTTATCACAACTTACTGTTGGGTATATTAACGATGCAGAGGTTACAGTGAAATCCTCTTTGCGTTGTCTGGATGTCTTTATCGTGCTCCATTATGAGGCTGTACTGATATTTCCAAAGTTGCTGTTAACGTTACATGAAACTACTCAAATCTCCCTCCATGATGTTCCTCTGCGTCCGTCCCCTCAATTCTTCCAACAGAAACCCTGAGCGGGGAAATTCAGTTCCGCCTTTCAGCACCATAGGGTTGCCTGATAACTTGATAAATAATTTGTGTGTATAATTAGCGTATACAGTAAAAATACTTTTACAGAACAAAAAATACTCAACGGAAACTAGATTTTCAAGCTGTAGCATGTGCTACACTGTATTGGATTGGATTGTATTACATGGCATCATTACAGTGTGTTACACGTGACCACCTTTTTTTTCGTACGAGTGGGTGTGACTATTTGTAAATTTTATGGGTGTGGCTTCCGGTTTTATCGCGTTCAGCTATTTTTAACTGTACAAAACAGGTAGTTTTGCTGCTTGATATTGCAAATTGGTGTCTTACCATACTATTTTAATGTGTTATCTTATTTATGAGCACACTTGTTTGTAGTTCAAACAGTTTTACCATTTACTGCTGCTTGTTATTCTTCTCCTCATTTTCCTATAGTGTTATCACGTTATGTCATCAATCCGGAAAGTCGGCCATTGTGGCTGCTTGATATTGCAAACTGGGCTGTCTTATATTAGTTTAATGTATTATCTTATTTATGGGCACACTGGTTTGCAGTGCAAACAGTTTTACCTTTTACTGTACATGTTGTTATTCTTCTCGTTATTTCCCTATAACAGCTAATGAACCAGAAGTCTCAAACATAGGCTTACTTCTGTGTTAAAGAATAAGGTGGACACTAGTATTTGATCTCTGGGGCCAGTTGCATAAACTTAGCCTCGATGTTAAGACCGTGTCTTAACTATTAGTCTGACTAACTAGCAGTTAACCAAAGGATAATCATTATTATTTTTTGGATTCAGCTTAGAATAATTTACATTTTTCTCTAACTGTTTTTAAATAAATTATTACCAGTCTTAAAGAAAAAATAGCTGACTAACTTTTTAAGACTAGTCTAAACCTTTTATGCAACCGGCCCCAGGTCCACAAAATGTGCTTTTTCACAAATGTGTAATTTCACAAGGATAATTATATCTGATTTTTGCCAAGGATATATAATCAGACAATGTTCCCAGCAAATATAAGTCAAAAAAAGAACGTTTTATTTTACAAAGAGGAAGTAAAACTAATCCCATTTTAATATAGTCTGATATCATAATATAAGCAAACTGCTACAATAAACATCACATTTTGATCTACAATTTTCCAAAACATATTTATTTTTTTAGTAAACAAACATGTAAATACAGGATAAATACACAAAGTGTGATTCTGTCTCCAAAGAAAATGACAATTACTCGATGGCCAGAATCTGACACATCAGTTAAAAAAACATCTAACATTAAAACTATTTACAAATCCGGGCTATCCGGCATTAACAGCTGTTCACTTTCTTCATGAAGTTTTCCACCAGATCTGTCAGCTGTTCCATGTTAGTCTCATCCTCACGAATGACTTCCTTCAGCTTATCAAACCTTTTTAGCTGCTCGCTGCAGTGTTTCTAAAACACAAAAAGATATTTTTTGTTAACATGTAGATTGTACACAAAGCAGGTCATATTCCTTTTCAAATATGAAAGTAAAAAAGTTCACATTTTAATAAATATTAGTTTAATTTCTCTATTTTATTAAAAAAAGTTGCAGGTAGCATCGATAAATTTTTGTGTTCAAAATCTGTGTTCAGAGATGTTTCTGGTAATTGCAGGCAAAAGCCATCACATACTTCAACTTCACACAGGAGGTTTACTGCAGAAGAGAAGATATCAGTCAGATTCTTGAACACCATGCGGTTCTCCTCATTAGTCTCCTGCACGACCACGTGATACCTGATGGAGAAGTTCAAATGCATGTAAAATAAGATGAAAAGGTGACGTATTAAAATGAATGAATGAATGATGTGGAAAACATGCTTACTGCTGCTGGGCAGCTTTGAGTTCCTCCTCAGCTTCCTCGCATCCCTGCGTAACGTTCTTTTCCAAACGCTTCTTGTGAGTTTCAGCGGAGTCTAACTCAGCTGCCCATTTCTCCTCCTCTTGTGCAATTTCCTACACACATCATAACTAATTCAATCATGTGCTGAGTGACAATCAATTTAAAAGCCCATACAGGCTGATATATTCTCAGCCGGTTTAAAACAGAAATCCTGCATTTGTACCTGCATGTCATACTCAAGCTGTTGGTCGACTTTGCGAATCTGTTCCTTTAGATGCTTGATGTCCTTCTCCTTATCAACAATGTTGGACTTCACCTAAGACAAGAATGTAGTCACCATAAAGTAAAAACACTGTCATAATTTATTAAAAGTGAATCATTAACAACTGTTTGGCATAAATGTGTGGAATTTATTGCAGCGCTCATGCAACAAGATCCCTATTTAATCCCCAAATTTAATACCATTAACACAAGAGGTCAAATAAAAGTCTTGCACCTGTTCAACAGTTTCTTCCAAACTCATCTTCACATTTGTGAGTCTGCTGTATTCATCCTCCACATCGACCATCATGTTCTTCAGAGGATTCTGTATGAGTTAAGACAAGCCCAAGAAAAGAATAAGAACAATTATTAATTGTTACAAAAATAAAGCCTCTTTGATGGACGGCTGCATTGCTTGTACCTGTATCTGTGTCTTGTACTGTGTGATGGTAGTGGCACCATAATCTGTTCTGATCTCAAAGTCATGGCCGCAGGCGTTCTCCGCTGACTGCGGAATGAGCTTCAGCTTACGACCCAGTTTATTATACTCAGCAACCTTCAACTCTGCCTGCAACAAAATGTAAACATCTTGTAATGCTTTTATCCTTTAGCCTGCAAGCCAAAGGATGGATGCACTTTATTTTGCTTCAAAATCTTGACCACCATTCACTGCCATTAGAGCAAGGACATTTTTTAATATAACTTCAACTGCATTCATCTGAAAGCGGAAGGTCATATACAGTGGAGGTCAAAAGTTTAAGAATTTGCAAAAATGTTAATTAATTTACCAAAATAAGAGGGATCATACAAAATGCATGTTTTTTTATTTAGCACTAACCTGAATAAGATTTCACATAAAAGATGTTTACATATAGTCCACAAGAGAAAATAGTAGTCAAATTTATAAAAATGACTTTGTTCAAAAGTTTACATAACCTTGATTCCTAATACAGCGCTGTTACCTGAATAATTCACAGCTGTTTTTTTTTTTTTTTAGTAATAGTGAGGACAACTGAGGGACTCCTATGCAACTATTACAGAAGGTTTAAATGCTCACTGATGCTCCAGAAAGAAAAATTATACATTAAGAGCCAGGGATATAAACATTTGAACAGCTCTTAATGCATCGTGTTTCCTTCTGATGCATCAGTACACGTTTGAACCTTTTGTAATAGTTGCATATGAGTTCCTCAGTTGTCCCCAGTGTGAAAAGATGGATCTCAGAATCATACAGTCATTGTTGGAAAGGGTTCAAATACACAAAAATGCTGAAAAACCAAAAAATGCGTGGGACCTGAAGGATTATTCTGAAGAACAGCAGGCAGGACAAACAAGAGACTCATGAACAACTATCACTAAACAAAAAAAAGCACAGCTGTGGATCATTCAGGCAACAACACAGTATAAAGAATCAAGTGAATGTAAACTTTTGAACTGGGTAATTTTTTTATTTCAACTATCATTTTCTCTTGTGGACTGTATGTAAACGTCTTTTATGTGAAATATCTTATTCAGGTCAGTACTAAATAAAAACATGCATTTTGTATGATCTCTTTTATTTTGGTAAAATAATTAACATTTTGCACATCTAGGGTAGATTGAGGGTGAGTAAATCACAGGGTAATTTTCATTTTTGGATGAACTACCCTTTTACAGACTGGCTGACCTTCTCTTTGGTTTTGGACAGGTTGACCTCCTCGTTCCACACCAGCTGCTCCGCCTCCTCTAGACTCTGGGTTAAGATGTGAACAGTCTGCTGCAGTTCATTCCTCTCTCTGTTAATACGCTCAATATCAGCTGGAGTGAACTTCTGATTCTCCAGGATGTGCTGCAGCCTCGTCCTCTCCTGCTTCAGACTCTCCAACTGCATCTCTGCACAAAGAAAAGGAAAATTAAGCAACTGAATTCCACCTTTGTACTTACAACGTCAAGGTATTTGTATCTGCATCTTGTAATCTCTCACCAGCAGCCTCGAGCTCCTCAGCTAGACCAGCAGCTTTATTCTCCAGTCCAGTTTTATGAGCCTCCAGAGTACAGCGATAGTTCTGCAGCTTCTGCAAATCAGCCTGTAATCTAAGCTTCTCGGTCCTCTTCCCTACCAAACGATCCTGTCAACATACATACATAGTCCCAATATTAGTGTAAACTCTTTCTTTTGTAAATTTAAGACCTTAAAGGGATAGTTTACCCAAAAATTCTGTCATTAATTACTCAACCTCATGTCGTTCTAAACCCGTAAGACCTTAGTTCGTCTTCAGAACACAAATTAAGATATTTTTTATTATATTCAGAGAGCTCTCTGACCCTCCATAGACAGCAAGGGTCCTACCACATTCAAGGTCCAGAAAGGCACTAAGAATATCGACAAAAAATTCAATGTGACATCAGTAGTTCAACTGTAATTTTCTGAAGCTACGAGAATACTTTCTGTGTGCAAAAAAACCTAAAATATAAAAAAAAAATAAAAAAAAAAAAACTTAATTCTTCTCCTCCGTCCTATCACCATTTTGGAGTACCATGATTTAATAAAAAATCTTAATTTGAGTCCAGAAGACCAACTAATGTCTTACAGGTTTGGAACGATATGAGGGTGAGTAATTAACCGAATTTTCATTTTTGGGTGAACTATCCCTTTAAATGTCCTACGTCACACTGACCCTAGCATTCACAATACATGACTTTTTTCTTTGACACATCTAGTCATATCATACATTTTTGCCATTTGACGAAGGTGTCTGAGAAAAGCCCAGAGCTCACAGTTTAGACAGACTTGACTATTATTCCATACTATTTTTTTTTTAAACGAGTAGATTCTGGTAAGTAGTAATTCTCATCTGACTGAACCTGAGAAATGACGAGAAGAAAACATGCACAGACTCACAGTTTGGCTTTCTCTTTCAAGTCTCTCCACATGCTCCATAAGCATTGCGTGTTTTTCATGCTGGGACTGTAACAGCGCCTCATCCACATTGTACAGCCTCTCTGAGAGAATTCAGAAAATTTATCAGCCATGAAACAGTATTTTTCATTAGTTTCATTAAAACATTCAAACAATAAAATATTATTACACGGAACACATACAAGCAAGTGATATTTTTTCCCCTCTTATTATTTTCATTTTTGGTGGCTTAAAGGGGTAGTTCACCCCAAAATTAAAGTTCTGTTATAAATTACTCGCCCTAATGTCATTCCAAAGCCGTAAGACCTTTGTTCAACTTTGCAACTTTGGTCCTACCATGATCAATGCACAGTACTCTCAATAATGGCAGAAGTTTTTTTTTTTTTTGAAGCACAGAAAGTATTCTCGTAGCTTCATAAAATTACAGTTGAATCACTAATGTCACATGGACTATTTTGTTGATGTTCTTGATTTGCGGTTGCCTTGAATGCGGTAAGACCCTTACTGTCTATAGAAGGTCAGAAAGCTCTTGGATTTCATCAAAAATATCTTAATTTGTGTTCTGAAGATGAACAAAGGTCTTACTGGTTTGGAACGACATGAGGGTGAGTAATTCATGACAAAAATTTTATTTTTGGGAGAACTATCCCTTTAATGTCAGGTATATGCCACATAAATGTCACCATATATAGTGCTGGAGGAAAACAACGTGACATACATCAGTGTAAAAGATTCTTAAATAAATAAATAAAAAATACAATTCTATAGCAATGACTTGCTTCTATTCATCAGTTGTTGATTAGATTCTGAGTGTTGCACTCAAAAGTGGAGCAAGATAAACACAAGCTTAAAGGGCTGGAGTTTAAGCAGACTAAATGACTGGAAAAATCCTGCATAAAATCACCAGAAAAAGAAAGTTTCATTTTTAACATTTTGATTAAACTTTACTAGGTCAGAAACAAAACAAAAATACACATGCATGTATAAATGTAAATGAATAAGATTTATAACACGAATTTAGAAAATAGTTAGGGTGAGTTTTAATTCATGCTGACTTTAACTTTGTTGTATTTTTACTGATATTTGGCACATGACTGGCATTGTCATCATTTACTGACCCTCAAATTGTTCCAAACCTGTATGAGTTTCTTTCTTCTGCTGCTGAGTTGCTGGAAGTCACTGACTTTTTTTTGTTTGTTTTTACATACTATGGAAGTCAATAGCTACCACCAACTCTCTGTTTAACCAACATTGTTCAAATATCATATTTTGTGTTCAACAAAATAAAAAAAACACACAGGTTTAGAACAACAGAATTTTCATTTTGGGGTGAATTATCCCCTTAATTTAAGGTCAAAGTTTGCCCCCATCCAAATAACCCAATGCATACTTTTCATCTGCATTGTGACTTACTTAGTTTATTAAGATAGTCTTCATCCTCATCTTCAAATGTATCTGCTCCCTGCATGAACTTGTTGTAGGTGTCAGAGCAGTGCTCTATAAACAGCTACAGAGATAACAGCACACATACACAAATTTAGCAACTGTGTCTACAAAGCAGAGGAGTTAAATACACAAAATAAATGATGAAACTGTTAAAGCTGACTTTTTGCCTCACAAGATACCTTGTTGTACTCTGCCCTTTCCTCTAGATCACACAGTTCATCCGAGAAGTCTGAAAACAGCAGGTCCTGCTCTCTTGGACCACTGAAGAGCTGCAGAGACAAAACCTTAATGTCATGCAATGCTATAATGTATCCTTTTGCATTTTAATTAAAATCTGGTAAGGAAAGCTACATTCTCACTTTTTTTGTAGAAAGAGAAAACAGTCCATATAAATGCAGTTTGTTTTTAAAAAAGGAAACTTTTAAATGGTAGTGTACATTATTATTTATGCATGTTTGCTTTGACACATCCAGTGTTGCAAGCCTCAAATGGTTACGCCTCATGTAGACAGCATGTGAAGGATTTGAACAAACCTGTAACCCCAAGTATGAGCAGTGGAAGTGACACTGACTGGCCATAACTAGGTTTCCCCTATATCATAACAGTTTTGTAAACAGATTATAGATCACATAACCCTGTTAAAGGACTGGAGAAGAGTCACCTTGACTGTGTCAATGAGCCAGATAAGAGCTCCAAGAGCCTGAGGCCATGTGTGAGGAGCACCAATGGAGTACATGGAGCTTTTTGAGAGTGCAAACGGGTATCTGAAATGAAACCATAATCATCTCTCAGTGATTAGGACAGAGTATAGGATGGTGTGTTTGATTTTAAACTATAATGTAAATGATTTGAACAGGGTGTAGTAATGAAATATGATTGTTGTGCTTTGTTTTTTAAAATTGTGGTTACCCCAGATCTTTGAGCATTCTTGGGATCTCCTCCTCCACTTTGGCAGTGGGCATCTGAAAGGACGGCTCCAGGAGAGTGTAGATGAATTCGTATATCTTTAAAAACTCTTTCGTGGATGGAGACTGGAGAGACTTCACTGTGATGCTGCCTGGAAAGCCTCGCTCCACCAGGAACTAGAAATAACGGGAGAACATAACTAGGGTTTTGGCTCAGTTAATTTCAGATTTTTTGCTGCTCATGATTACAGGAAAGTTTTTTGACAGCTTCCTCAAAGATCATCTTCTAACTGATGAAATGTACACTGCTGTTCAAACGTTTGGGATCAGTAAGATTTCAAATGTTTTTTTAATGGAGTCCCTTCTCATCAAGGCTGTATTTATATGATCAAAAATACAGAAAAAAACAGTAATATTGTGAAATATCATTGCAATTTCTCATATTGGCTTCCCATTTTAATACACTTTAAAATAGAATTTATTCCTGTGATGCAGAGCTGAATTTTCAGCATCATTACTCCATTCTTCAGTGTCACATGATCCTTCCGAAATCATTTTAATATGCTGATTTTTTTTTTATCAGTCTTGAAACTGTTGGGCTGCTTAATATTTTTTTTGGAACCCATGATACTATTTTCGCTGATTCTTTGATAAATATAAAGTTAAAAAGAACAGCACTTATTTAAAATAGAAATCTTTTCTAACAATGTAAGTCTTTACTATCACTTTTTTTTAATCAATTTAATACATCCTTGCTGAATAAAAGTATTATTTTTTTTTAAAAAAAGAAAAGAAAAAATTGCTGACCCCAAATCCCAAACCAGAAGAATAAACACTGTTCTTTTTACCTTGTTATTTATCAAAGAATCCTGAAAAAAAGTATCACAGGTCCCAAAAAATAATAAGCAGCAACACTGTTTCCAACACTGATTATAAATCAGCATATTAGAATGACTTCTGAAGGATCATGTGACACGGCAGACTGGAGTAATGATGCTGATAATTTAGCTTTGCTTCACAGGAATAAATTGTATTTTAAAGTATGTTAAAATAGAAAACTAGAAAACTTTAAATTGCAATATTTCACAAAATTACAGCTTTTTCTGTATTTTTGATCAAATAAATGCAGCCTTGATGAGCATCTTTAAAAAATATTAAACACTTCCGGATCCCAAACTTTTGAATGACACTGTTATATATTTAGACCTGAAGATAATTGGAAAAAAACCAATGTTTACTATTGAAAACCATTTATGGTGAAAGCCCTGAATCAATTTAATCATATTGTTTTCTCTTTCGTCAATGTAGGTTTTTTTTTTTTTTACATACAGAATTTATATAAATGCTTTCAAGAAAATGTCAAGCTTTTAAATTTCAAGCTATATTTGGCCCATTCACATCCACTTAAAACAAAACAAAGCCAAATTAAAATTATTTGTTGTGCTGTACTGAACCCGCAATATTCCATTAATGTACACATAGTATCATACTTCACAAAGCTGCTTGATACACTGTTGGACAAAAGATTTGTCATGTAGGGGTCTGGGGTCTTTCATTTTCTCTGGTCCCCCATAAGCACCAAACATGCTGTTCCTCTGGCCACCTGCCCCCATGCCTCTGTGGAGAGGTAGAGAGATGGTAGACTACAAAATTAAGGTTTCTATAAATTACAATTCAGTGACAAATCACAAAAGCATGATCATGCGATATTTGTTTATCTTTCACTCTCAGACTCACTTTCCAAAAAAGCTTGTTCGTCTCTCAGATGTGGTAGACTGAGGTTTAGGTATGTTCAGCTTGCCAAAGACATTGTCCTTACTGTAATGAAATTGAAGATGATATTTCATATTATATATATACATATATATATAGCAACATAACTCATGTAACCTGCTCTCAAGTAATATAAGTAATATAACAGAAAAGATAAATGGGTTGTACTTTTGAGGGGTGGCATTGACCAGACTCATCCTGTTGTCTGTCACTCGCATTGGCATCTCAGAATATCTGCTACTGGGTCGCCGACTCATTTTGACCTTTATAAACACCCCTACATGCAGGACAGGAAAAAATTTACATTATTACCTTGACCATGTTGATAACATTCAAGATTCAAGAGAGCGTCAGTTACTGTTTATTGTAGCATGAATGTGTAAAAACAAAAGTACACAGACTCACTTAATACTTTGATTTTTTTTTTATGCAAAACGATAGTGTAACTGCATTACGTGGCTAATATGTAAGCAATATAAATGTGTAGCTTGTTTACACTCGAGAAAAAAACACACACATGCACCCACCCAAAGATAAACACCAAGAATCATCTAAAACATTCGAGAAATAAACAGATGTTACGAAATACATTAAAAGGTGTTAACTAAATAACGAATGAATTACTAATATGTTAGTAACGAAATAAATGAGAACTGTGCACCGAACAATACCTCCGATATAAACTTCAGCTGGAGAACGATTCTCAGTTTATAAGAACTAACTTATACTCCGAAAATATATATCAGCATACCAGATGTATAAAGTATACTTATGTATAAGATATACTACAGTATATATGTAGTTCACTATACTAGCATTCTTCCGTCGCTACGGTTGAATTTCAAAAATTTCCGCGACCGCTGTTCAACGGATCACTCTGATTACGTCACCGCCTCCGTTTGAGCAGCCGAGCGCCGTACTGCCACCTGCTGGTGAGGCGGAGACTGTGCTGTGCATGAAGACCAGAAATTTCGACAAATAAATAATTTATTAGACATTTTACACTACAGTGTCTCATTACTGAGTTATTAAATAGCTTCTGAAATATTTGTACTATTTAAAATAACTTTCTGTTTGAATACATTTTAAAATGTAATTTATCTCTGTGATTTCAAAGCTGAATCATTACTCCAGTCGCATTTTCCTGCAGAAATCATTGAGATTTTTCAGGTTTCTCTGATGATTACAAGGTTCAGAACAGCATTTATCTGAAATAGAAATATTTTATAACATTATAAATGTCTTTATCATCATCTTTGATCAATTTAAAGCATCCTTACTAAATAAAAGTATTAATTTCTATAATCCCCCCCCCCAAGCTTTTGAATAGTATAGTGTATAATGTTACAAAAGCTTCTTATTTTAGATAAACGTTGTTCTTCTGTACTCAACTGTAGTAAATATTGATAATAATAATAATAAATGTTTCTTGAACAGCAAACCAGCATATTATGATTTCTGAAGGATCATGTGACACTGAAGACTGGAGTAATGATGCTGAAAATTTAGCTTTGATCAAAGAAATAAATTATATTCAAATAGAAAGCAGTTATTTAAAATAGTACAAATATTTCACAATTAATATTGCTTTTGCTGTACATTGGATCAAATAAATGCAGGCGTGGTGCAGCAGAAGAGGCTTATTTAAAAAACAGGGGAACCAGGATACTACAATTATAAAGCCAGGAGCAATAAGAATTGTAGCAAAACTAATTGAGTAAGACCAGTCAGAGGCCAAACTGCCATTTTTTTTAGCTGTAAAGACTGATAAGAATAAGGCACAAGCACAAAGACTCGGCTGCAGTGACTTTTTGGTTTTATTGCTGTTCAATAGTTTTATTTTGACATCTGGAACTCTGCTTTTTGAGCTTTATTTGCAGCTTTGAAAAGACCATTGCTTGCTCCACAACAGTAGCTGTCTGTTGTATACTGTACCTCCTTTGTTGTCATAGGTTTGTCCCCCCGGCTGTACAGATCAGAAAGGACGAAAAACTGCTCAAGGCATCTGAATTGACAGAAGTTACCGGTCTTATTTAGATTTGTAACCCATAACACCAGGAAGCACAATATAAAGCATGATTAGCTCATTCAAGCTATGATGCATATAATGTGTGCTAAAGTTACCATTTTATACAATATACCATGGTAATTTAATTGCTGTAACTGTAATCAAAATTCCATTGCAGTTGCTTTCCCTTCCCACAGGTGAAGTACAGTACTTTTGACCCACTTGCTGTTCTCTGGCACATCTTAATCAACATTGCCTTACAACTTATGCAGTGAATGATCTGAATGATCTTCAAGTGAAACAGATTCTTTTTAATGAGAGAGAAAAAAATAAATCAAATCAATCAAATCAAACATGAGGTGACAAAAATATTTTTAATGAAAACTTTCAAGCATGTCACATGTACCATTACAGCACATTATGCTTTCTTGGGCTTAAGAATTGTGACAAATTAAGCCTGGTTTTGCACCCCTCATTTTATTCTTTTAAAAAAGTACATATATAAAAAACACAAAAGAAGGGAATATGAAAGATAAATGTTTTTCAGCGAAGTTAACAGTTCAAATGTAGAAACTCTTTAAACATTTTCTTGAAGTAAAAAGTTGCCTGCATGTTTAAATGCCCATAAAAGAACAAACACATTTGATAAGTGTACACAAGAGTTTTTTTCCCTACGATAAAAGCAGCTAAAATTACACTGAAAAATGTTTAGAAAAAAACCATAATGAAATATTACAAACATATAAAACTAAAACTTTTTTCCAGAGATTACAGAGAATAGATAATTAAGACCACTCTGTAAGATCAGTGCTTTACTTCCTCCTGGTGCGCCTGACAGGAGCTGCCTCTGTAGGGACGTCTACTTCCTCTACTTTCTTCACACTCCTTCCTTTTCGAGTGGTGGTTCCTGTGTGAATACATGAAATGTTACCATTACACTTTAAACAGGTGAACAGCACAGCATGAACACAAAACACACAAAGAAGAAAACCTAATTATTATTACACATGCATGTACATAAGACATGGGTCTAAACAGTATACCATCAAGGCACCTGTTAAAGGGATAGTTCACCCAAAAATTAAGATTTGACGTTTATCTGCTTACCCCAGGGCATCCGAGATGTAGGTGACTTTGTTTCTTCAGTAGAACACAAACAAAGATTTTTAACTCAAACCGTTGCAGTCTGTCAGTCATATAATGGCAGTCAATGGCTACCAAATCTTTGAGAGTTATTAAAACCCACAATCAAAACCAAATTAAACCCTGCAACTCGTGACGATACACTGATGTCCTAAGGCACGAAAAGATCAGTTTTTGTGAGAAACTGAACAGTATTTATATAATTTTTTTTTTTTAAAACCTCTGATTCACCGCTATGTCCTACTGTCCTGAGCGCGTGCTCATTGTTTACACCGCATAGAGATTGTGGGTATGACGGCTATTCAAAATGGTATTTACTTGCGCTTATCCTGATTGTTCAAACCGATTTAAAGCTAAAAGATTACGTTTTCTTCCAAAAACTCATGCTGGATTGTTGACACTTCACCGATTCCCAACTTCTGAGCCTGATCGCTTGAAGTTATAGTTGCTTGCTCTTCAGCTGGATATCAACACACCCATAAACTTACTAAAACTCTGGAGGGTCTGCAGCGATCATTGTTCCCCTGATGATTTTAGAGACCCAGAAGGGGATCACGTACAACTGATATTGTCAGCTGCGCCTATGGATTTTTCTACATCGAACAGAAGTATGTGAACAAGATCATTGTACGTGTCCTTTTATTTGTAAAGGTGCGCTTACGAGATTTAACTAATAAAATCAAGTTTAGATGTAATAAAAGCATGTTTTTTTAGTGGTTGACTTCCATTTGTATAACCACTGTTTTAATACAGCCAACATGTTTAAACTATGGTTTTAGAAGCACAACCATGGTTCAATTTTTATTAATCATGGTTTTACTACAAAACATTGGTTGGATTTGTAGTTAAACCTTTGTAAACATACATCTATCTTCCGGCGCTTGCATATACTACGCCAGAGCGCGTACACATCACGCGCCAGACGCTGTGCATGCACTCAGGACAGTAGGACACAGCAGTGAATCACAGGTTAAAAGTATAGAAATACTGTTCAGTTTCTTGCACTAACCGATCGTTTCATCTCTTAGGACATCAGTGTATTGTCACGAGTCACAGGTTTTAATTTTTTTTTTTTTTAAACTTAGATTTGGTAGCCATTGACTGCCAGTTTTTAGATTTGGTAGCCATTGACTGCCATTATGTGACTGACAGACTGCAACGGTTTGAGTTAAAAATCTTCGTTTGTGTTGTACTGAAGAAACAAAGTCACCTACATCTTGGATGCCCTGGGGGTAAGCAGATAAACATCAAATGTTCACTTTGGGTGAACGATCCCTAAGGCCATAAGTCATCCCCCAAACCATGAGCTCATGGCAGCAAAGTATTTAGTATCTCATTTGATGGCTATTACCAGCAAACTGTTCGGACTAAACAAATTCACTGAAAGATACTATTTTATAATTATTTTATAGTCCCAAGTTGCACAATCAGGTTCATTCAACACCCACTTCTTAGTAAACCCAGTTCTTGAACCCTTCAGGAATACACCAAGGACATCATTTACTTTATCCATACCTGAAACAGACTCTTGAGCCTTAGCAGGTGCTGGATCTGGTTCCTGGGCTGTCCTTTTCTGTCCTCTTGCAGCTCGATTACCAGTTTTCTTGGGAGTAGGCTCAGCCTTTTCTGGTTCAACTTCAGGCGTTTTTTCTTTGCTGGAGACCTCTGCTGCAACTTCAGCGCTGTTGGCTACTCTGCCTCTTCTTTTTGGCAAAGGTTCCTTGTTTACCGACTCATCCATTATCTCAGTCACCTCATTTCTTTTCCTTTTGAGAGGGGTTGATGTCTTGCTATCAGTGGGCTCTGATTTGGGTGCAGAGGGAGCCACTACCTTTCCTCTTCTCACAGGCTTGGCTTTCATCTGAGCTGCTGCTTCTTGAGACTCTTCGACTGGAGGTTCTTCTTTTTTAGCTCCTCTCCCTCTGCGGCCTCTGGGTGGAACATCAGCTGGTGGATTTGATTCTGTGGAGGTTGTCTCAGCTGGCGATTTGCCCAACCTTTTGGATTTCTTCGGCCGTGGTTCTTTTACATCTGTAGAAGTTTCAGATTCTTCAGTGTCTTTACAGACAACCAAATCTGGGTTCCAGTTAACCGTTTTTGAGGGTTTAGTTTCACTAGCTTCCTCAGCTGTAGCGGACTCATTGATTGGGACATCCTTAGTTGAATCCTTCTGTTTTTTCCCACGACTTCCTCTTTCCACTTTCTCCAGTGTAACAACTGGTGTATTTTCAGAACCTGCCTGTGTCTTGGCATTTTCTTCTTTCTTAGATTCAGGTGCTTTTGCTGTTCTCCTGGTTTGTTTAACAGGCTTAATTGGCTCTTCTGATAAAGCGACATCCTCGGTAACCTTAGACTCAGCCTTTGCAACTGCTTTACGTGCACGGCCGTTCACCACAGCAACTGGTGGTGCAGGGTCTGCCACAGCACGGCGACCTCTTTTGACAGAAACGTCTGGCACCACTTCAGCTTCCTTTGCAATAACAGCCCTTTTGCGACCTGATTTTACAACAGGGGTCTCTGCTTTCTCCACCAGGCTGACAACGTTCTCCTCAACCTCAACTGAATCGGTCACCTTTGACTGCTTTGTCTTCCTATTCCCTCTCACAGATTTCACCACTGTTTCAGTGTGTTCTTCCGTCACAGGTAAATGTGCGCTGGTATCTACAGCAGGTTGGTCAACAACCTCTTCAGGCATTTGTGGTTTCTGCTGTTTAGCCTTTCGTCCTCTGCCAGACTTGACCACAGGTGTTTCAGGCTCCTCCTTATGGTCAACATTTGCCTCAGCCACTATTTTGGGAACATCCATGACATCTTCATTCACGGGTTGGTCCTTGACAGTTTCTTTTTTGCCTTTCCTTCCTCGCCCTGACTTTGCTACAGGTGACGGTGGCTTCTCAGCCACTACAACAGCAGGAGTGCTTGTAATTTCATTTTCCAAAGCAGGGGTTGGCTCGGTTTTCAAGTTTTCCTTCTTTGCTGGTCTTCCCCTCCTAGCTCTAGTTGCAGAGACGGTCTCAGTACCTAGTAAAGTCTGCAACTTGACATCCTCTGGTACAACAGCGGTTTCCTCACAAACAACTTCAGGCTCTTCTGAAGGTTGGCTTTCAGTTTTATCCATTTTCTTTCTCCTGCTTGGTTTCACAACAGGGGCCTGGACCTGCTCTTCATTTGCAGCATCAGTGGGCACAATTGCAACATCATCATCTTGTTTAGCTTTTCTTCCTTTTCTGGTTTTGGTGACGATAGGCAGGCAGTCTGGTATCTCAGTATTCATGGACTCTACGGGCACTTGGGGAGCCTCGGTACTCTTTGCCTCTTCTTCCACAATGCTGTTCTTGGGAATTCTATCACGAGCTGATTTTCTGAGTGGGCTGGCAGTGATTTCTGGAACTTCAAGAAGTTTTTTGCCTCGCCTTCCCCTGGTAGGGCTAGTGGGAAGTGGACTACTCATATTCTCCTCTTCAATTAATGACAATACAGCAGGTGCTTTGGCCACTTCTTTAGCATTTTTAGACTTTTGTGCTCCTCTTCCTCGAGTGCCACGCTGAATTTTGTTAGCAGGGGGAGACTTAATTAGCTCCTCATGATCAGTTGTGGATGAAGTTGGAGTAGCTTCGTCTGTTGCGGTGGTATTATCAGCTACACATACAGCTTCTTCAGACTGCTCCTGGGTTTTCTCATCTGCCCCAGAAGAACAGACATCAATAGTTTCAATTGAAACAATCTCTGGAGGACTCTGAATAGATTCAACTGCTTCAGCTGTGAACTGGAGATCCACTGATTTTACAACTTCAGTCTCCACGGTTTCAACTGGGCAGACATTTTCTTTGTCACATTCCACATCCAAACCTACAAGTCAAGACAAGTTCATGAGTTTAGTAATCTAAGCAGTTCTCTCATGTTTAAAAAAAATAAGCAAACACCTTATCTCCCAACTTTTAGGACTGTTAACAACAAAATAGACTACAACGAGAACAACAGTGTTCGTACAAATACTGCAATATAATTCGTACAAATACTAAAATGAAATTCCAAGACTTTCAAGGACTTCAAGCACTTTTTTTTTTTTAATTTTCAAGGACTTCAAACGGTGATCCCACTTATCAAACAATGTCTTCTCTTTCAAAATAAAAGCATGGTTAAGTTTGGTAAGGGATTTGTATGCGTGTATACTTTTTTCTTTTAGTTTTGTTTGGAACTGCTCCGAAGGTCCAATCTAAATCAAATGATTCACAATACACGCTCCGAAGTCCCAAACTTAAGATTTGCGAATCTGCACCAATGTCTTAATCTGAATCAAATGATTCGCAATCCACGCTCCAAAGTTCTGATGTGAAGCAAAAGATTCGCAATCCTGCTCCAAAGTTACAATCAAAAATCAAATGATTTGTGATACGCACTATAAAGTCCCAATCTAAATCATATGATTTGTGTTAGGCGACCTGAAGTCCCGATCTGAATCAAATTATTCATGATACGCGATCCAATTGAAGCAGTGAATCACTTTAAGACGCAATGGTTTAACTGATTTGAAGTTTCGAAAAACTCAGTTTCCACCCATCACTACATGCATTTTAAAATCATTGCAAGCAATGTTGAAATACAAAAATTCGCTTTTTTTTTTTTTTTTTGATAGTGCATCGCATGAAATGTATGATCGAAGTCACAAGTTTGAATCAACTGGAGCAGTTTCAGCATAAATGACTCACTCAACTGATTCGGTTCATTTGTTCCTCTTCAAGTGTCTTCAGCCATGTTTACACGACAGTGTCAGTACTACTACTGGCTTAGCTCACTAGTTTTATGTTTTATTAGTTTTTTTTTAGGTTTTATTAACTGAAGTAAGTGAAAAAAGTATTTTGTTCTCATGAATTTTGCGTGAA
The DNA here is from genome assembly GCA_012976165.1 of Labeo catla. Classification (NCBI taxonomy): domain Eukaryota; kingdom Metazoa; phylum Chordata; class Actinopteri; order Cypriniformes; family Cyprinidae; genus Labeo; species Labeo catla. The sequence continues at coordinate 122,307 of VONZ01000083.1, forward strand.
AATATATTAAAGAAATATATAAAAAAAAAAAAATTCATAGATGCATTATCTTTTCTCTTAAGTTTCTCTTCAGGAATACTACTATTTTCAAGTCAAATTCAAGTACTTTAAGCACCTTGTACGACCCCTGGAACAAATGTGCATTACCCAGTTTTAACTCACCTTCAGCTGGCATGAAAGCAGAACCACTTTCCATGGGTTCTTGTATCTAAAAATTAAACGCAACGCTTAGTTCATTATATTGTTAAAAACATTATGGAATGTTTAGTATGTTAGCAAAGCATCTATCCAATTAAAGGTTTACATATCTACAATGCAAGCAAGCACTGTGACAAAACTCACATTGTCAGCTAAATTATCTACTCTGTAAACATGGCATGAGTGTTTAATGGGGTAACCTTGTCATTTACCTCAGTAGGCTCAGTCACACTACTTTCTGTTGTCAGTGAAGAGCTGTTCTCTGGTTCAAGTTCTTTAAGGCCAGCTGCTTCCTTAAAATGAGGGGTCTTCATCAGTTCACTGATTCCAAACTGACTGCTGACAGGTTCTTTTTTCTTGGGAGTCTGCATTAACTGCTTCACACCAGAGAAGTCTTCTACAGGTCCAGCTTTCTCTTTGGGAGTCTGCATCAGCCTTTTTACACCCATGTGATCTTCAACCGGTTCTCCTTTGTGTTTAGGGGTCTTCAACAGATGTTGAACACCAGTTAGGTCCTCCTCAACTTGTTTTTTCTTCTGTTTAGGTGTCTTCACCAATCTTTTCAGCCCTAATTTGTTCTCCACCATGTCTCCCTTTATTTTCGGGGTTTTCATCAGTTCTTTCACACCAGTGAGGTCTTCATGTTGCTCAACCTTTTCTTTGGGTGTTCTCATAAGCCTCTGAAGACCAGCTGCACAGAGTACAGGATTGTTCTTCTCTTTTGGGGTCTGCATCACTCTTTTCACTCCAACCATGTCTTCTACAGGGGTTCCCCTATATTTGGGAGTCTTTAGGAGTTCCTTAACGCCTTCTAGACTTTCCTCCTGGGGTGGTTTATATTCCTTGGGGGTCTTGAGCAGCTTTCCTCTTAGGTCCTCGATTGGTTCGGCCTTCTGTTTGGGTGTCTTCATGAGTCGTTTGACTCCAGTGAGGCACAAAGATGGTGCAGCTTTCTGTTTTGGGGTTTTAACTACTGTTTCAGGTGCAGCTTCCTCTTCTTCTGTTTGGACATCAGAGGTTGTCTCTACATCTGGAACGATGTCATTGTCTTCTAACAAACTACCATCCTGGTTGTCCAGAAGTAGTCGTGTTACTGCTTCATCATTGTAGCGGCCACATTTGGCAGTAGATACCACACTTAATGGCGACACGATCATTTCACCTGTGTGGGAATTGAAAAACAAGGGCATTAAATCAGAGTTATATAAAAACAACACGCAGTATGATATGTCTGACACTCTTACCTGACTCTTCTGGTGTTTTCATCACTGAAATCTCATCCAGAGGAATCTCTGGACATTCGTTATTCACAGGAACTCTATTCTTAGACCTGGTGTTGGCTGGAGTTTTGAAAATCTCTGCAACACCTAATAACATACAAACAACATAAGAATTTGAACTAACAATTAAAAGTTTTTACAAACATTGTTTGCTTGAACACTGAACAAACCTGTCAAGTCCTCATCCATTTTCATGTCCTTCTTGAACAGTGCTATGTTCTGCACTATTTTAGGTGCAGCACCAACAGACTGGTTAGTCCTCATATGGGCTTTGCCAACAACAATGGTGACCGGAGATGCTGCATGGCCAGTGCTGACAATATCTTTCAGCCTCCGTGCAGGTGTCTGCATAGGCAACCAAGAGTTAAATGCAGTTTGTAATAAAGCCACAAATTAATAAGCCATTCAGAAAACCAACAAAAAAACATTTTGGCACTGATAATCTTAAGCATTTTACCTTGGGTTTTGGCACTGCAGTTCTCTTCATTACAATGTTCTTTGTAGGTTTTTTCTTAGTTGTAACTTCCGTTTGAGGTTTGCTCTGACCAAACTTCACAATATCAGCCCAAGAGGTCAGCACTTAAAAAAAAAAAAAAAAAAGTTTAATTTTTTTTTTTTTTTTAAATATTTAAACCAATGTAAGATTTAGTATTCTAAACAGGAAAACACAAACATAACCAGTCTGAAATGTTTCACCTTTTAGATTAGCCCGTGATGCTCCACTGCGTCTTGAACGTATGACATCAAGTGCGCTTTTCATTGCACTCTTGGGTGTTTTTCTTGCAGAAGACTTCATGCTCTTCCTCCTTAAAGGTATCTTTGGTGTTACGCAGTTTTGGGGCACATCTTCTACAACAGCTGACTGTGGTTCAGGCTTGTCCTCCTGGTCCTGGACAGGTGATGGAGTACTGATACGAGAGATGGAAAACCGCCCCTGCACCCTAGGTGTCGCAGTTAAAGACACGTCACCCACAACCTCAATTGCTGAAGTTGAGGCTCTCTTAGCAGATGCAGGTGTTCTGGGTGTTGCACGAGTAGATGATGATGTTGGTGACTTGGTTGAAGCAGATGGTGACTTCTGAGGTTTCGGTGATGGAGTTTTAGCCTTGGTGCTCGGTGACCTTTTAGCAGGTGATGGCATTGTAGCCCTGGGGCTCGGAGATTTTTTGGCAGGTGATGGTGTTTTAGCCTTCGCACTTGGTGTCCTTTTGGCAGGTGATGGAGTCTTTGCTGGTGATGCTGCCCGTTTGGGTGAAGCTTTCCTTGGAGAACTTTGTTGAGCCTCTGAAACTGTTTCTTCAAGTCGAAGAGCCTAAAAATGAAGGGAAATACTGAATTAAAAGCCCTCAGACGTTTCAAAGATTTAATAGTCCTCAAAAAGCTGTGTTAAGCATTACCAAAAGACCAATGGTGGATGCTCGTCGTAGGAGAGATTGGGGTTTTTGAGAAGGACCCAAACTGCGTCGAGGGGTTGCTCCACGGCGAAGGGGGGAATTGGGGGGCAAGCGTTTGTCAAACAGCTCCGGGCTCAACTGACCACCAAAGGACACTCGCTTTTTCTTTGCTTTTAAAAAGGCTACTTCATTTTGTGATTCATTTCCATCACACTGATCATTAACTGAAGTGTCAACTGTAGGACAAAACAAAAGTATGATGAATAGGACTTAAATAGCCACACATATCTGCAACATTTTCCTAAATGACAAATGGTGGATATGGCATCCAGACACTTCCATTCACATGGAGAAAAACAAGCGGTCTCACCTTTCTTCTTAGAAGCTGATGTTGTAGCCGTAATTTCAGGCGGAACGTCTTGGACTTGAAACCTTTTGCCAGCATTTGCTCTTGGGGATGTTCTTGGTGACATTTTCACTTCGGCCTTATTATCCTTTGAGCCTGGAGTCTGAGGCTGGACTGAAGGCATTTGCTGAGCAAGGCTTTGATCCTGTGATCCACCACTTCTCCTTCCTTTTGGGGATTTAGGAGTTTTCTCTTCAGACTGTGGCTCTAAGAGAATTTGCTGGACTACCTCACCAGCACTGAACTTCTGAGGTGTTTTCGAGGGTGTTCTCTTCTTCTGGGAGACAGGAGTTACACTCTTCTCTGTCAATGAGGGGGTGGCAGACCCTACAGATGGCACATCTTCAGTGGGTTTTTCTTCCACATTTGTATTTAAAGACTGCTTAGGTGTAGCTGGTCCAGTTGTATCTTCGGAATTGGATTGCGAGGATCTTTGCTTCTTGGTAGATGGGGTTGTGACCTGTTTAGGAGTACTTTTAACATCTGAAGTGGGGACATTCTCGTGACCAACCTGAGGTCTTGCAAGAGGCGTTTTTGGTAGCTCAGACTTCCTTGGTGTTTTTGCAACAAGGTCCTGTTTGACCATTTGGTAGAGCTCACAAAAAGGTGACATACTGTCCTTTTTAGGTTTGCTATCTTCTGGTTCAGTCTCAACCGTTTGTTCCACAGACGGTGGCAAATTGGACCCATCTTTCAAACAAGTGTCTGTAAATACAATACACATGACAATCATTGATGTGAAATCATATTTTAAAAATATTAATTTTCACCATCTTTCTACTACTACTAATATAACATGATCACCAACCAAACGAATGGTCTGACTTCCTCTTGTCCAGAGAAACAGGTGTGCCTTTTTCCTGCTGCTCTTGCAAAGCCTACAGGAAAAAAGAACCAAAATTAACAGAAATACATGATAAATTAACAAAAAAAAAAAAACAAACAAAACTATTATCCTTCTTGCAAGACTCGCATCAAGTACACACCTGAACTGCTTTGTCTTTTCCCGGTGTGGACAGCCCCTTCTTCGGTGTCTTCTGAGGTGGGTACTCAAACCTGACATTTCAACAAGAATAAAGCACATTAAATAAATTAATCTACCAAACAAGGATTCTCCAGTTAAGTTTTTTTTTCCCCAGAATTAAAATAATAGTAATAAACATCTGACTCACCTGAAAGAACGATCAATGATTGTGATGAGATCACCATGCTTTAAACGTTCTGATTGATTAAGAACTTCTCCGTTTATACGTGTGGGGTTCACAGAGCTCAGATTGGTCAAAATGAGCTTAAATAGGAGAGACAAGTCACAATAAATGAACAGCATGTCATGTGTTTGTTTGCATAAGCAAACAGTTTTTCGAAAACAAGACAAATTTAAACTTACAGTTCAACAATAAAATATAATTACCTCCTTGTTCTCATTCAGCTCAATTTTACAATGCTCTTTAGACACCTGTGGCAGCTGAATCCGAATATCACAGTCCAGCTTCCTAAAAGAGGTAAGGCAGTCCCACGTTAAAACTTCTATGCCCATTTGCCTTATTGGTGATTGTGAAATATGATATATGTGGTATAAGACATAATAAATCAATACTTTTATTTAGTAAGGTTGCTTTATGATCACTTTATGAACAATTTAAAGACATTTATAATGTAACAAAAGATTTCTATTTCAGATAAATGCTGTTCTTTCTATTCTTCAAACAGTAGTAGTAGTAGTATGTTTTTATTTAGTGCCATGACTAGCCAACAGTAGCTATTTTCATGGCAAAAACAATTTAAAAAAAATACAAGTATAGCAAAGAAAAAATCAATAAAAATCAGCAAACAAATAAACGAAAAAAAAAAGTTATATTACACATGATTTTTTTTTACATTAACAAATGATAAGTTCTAAAACCTTTTGTGGCAAAATTATACTAAATAACTCTTTACTACTCAAAGAATAGTACTCACCACCACTGTTTTCAACAAATGTTTTTTGAGCAGCAAATCAGAATGATTTCTTAAGGATCATGAAAATTTAGCTTTGAACACAGGAATAAATTATATTTTTAAATATATTTAAATAGAAAACTGTTGTTTTAAATAGTATTTTTACTGTTTTGCTGTACTTTGAATTAAATAAATGCAGGCTTGTTGAGCAAAAAAAAAAAACACCTTTTGACTAGTAGGGTAGGTGCTGTTCACTAATAAATCTTTACACTTAATATTTCTGTAATATCTTGTTTAATGTACAGTAGCATGCAAAATATTGTTGAGTATGTTTTTTTGTGATAGAAGTAGTTTCATTGATATCTGGTCTTGTAAAGTTGTCTATCACAAATACGCATAGAAAATGTGAGAAATATTTACACAAAAAGTCAATTTTCTCATCCAACCACCACTTGCAACAACCAAGACAAGCAGATATTTTGCAAAACATAACTGTAACTTTAATAAACAGACATACAGGAGTTACACGCTGTCCCACGATCTATACAATGCGCGTGAATGCATGTCATGTAGTATAGCGTATTCTGATTGGCTGCGGTGGTTGTTTGCGTCAAATTTGACATCAGTGAAAAGCCCGCCTGGCATCAAATGAGCAGAACAGCGCATGTCCTAAACAGTTCTTTGTATCGATTGAAATCTAGAAGATACATTTAACTAAATGTTCACGTTTTTTAGCAAATGCACTTTAATGTTACTTGCAGTCACAGTTTCTGTGTGTTATAGTAGTAGTCAAATGTTTTTGCTTTTAATAGGCCTCAACTACATGTACTTGGCAGCATTATAAGTAAATCCCTTAACCATGCAATTCATGATTATAAAATGTTACTGACCTTCCGAACAGACAGGACGTCGTGAGGGGGAATTCAGTGCCATCTCCTCCATTTCTCTTGATCACTACTATCTTCCCAAGCAAAGGCATTTCAAATCAACTTACCTTGTTTAGCAAACACAAAAGACAAAAAAGAACAACCTTGTGATTAGTGTGAATTTTCATCGACGTAAATGCAATATTTTACAGCAAGTTAACGTTTCTTGGAAATCTAACTTCTTGTTATATACATCATAATAACGTTATACAAAGAACATTACGTCTATAAATCTTGTATTAATGCATAATTTCAGCATATGATTTACGTTCACATTCAAATTTGAGAAAACGAGATCAGCACATGGCGAAAGGCATTTAAAACACTCCATAATATGCAAAAAGCACAGGGTACACATTAACGTTTAATAGTTTTAGTGACCGACTGGAATTTCACAACATTTGTGATCACATCCACTTAAATTAAAGCTACCAATATGTTTTGTTTGTTAACTGTAACTTCGGAACTGTCGACATCGTAGTATGTCAATAATATTTGAGGAGTTCATTTGTATCACTGAAATGGAAAAAGATCCCGTCTTTACCTGAGGTTGCGTAAATCAAAACGATCAAATATATTCCATCGATGTCAAACCCTGGTTTTATTATTAAAACCAGTTTAATCCAGCATTAGGATTATCGTCCCGGTCGCTCCTGCCGTTACTAGCTCAAACTACTAACTTACTACCAAACATCAGCACACTGTGTCCATCGACACAGGCAGCGCGTGTTTCCGTCGTGACTGTGGGCATATATCCCTCCGCATAAAACAAAACAACTACCAGTTATTTACTCAAATAAAACATATCATCACATAATAGATGGATCAAGCTAATTGGAGTTGTATTCAAAGGTTAATTTAGCATGTAATGCATTATAAAAAATCAAGGACTACTTTCTTTGTCAACCTGCGGAGGAGTATAAGACGGATAACTACCAATGTTTGAAAACTATTCAAAATTCCGCGCGAAGGCTTCTGATTGGCCAGTGGTAATACTTGCTGCTTTTCATAGCCAATAGGATTTTGTGTTGACGCAACGCGACAGGAGAGATGGCCAATTAAATCACGTTAAATGCGCAACCGCTCTTTAAAACTAGACACGACCCGCCCTAGCCTGATAAAACAGCGGAATCAGTGAAGCACTGCTATGAAAACTAGTGATGTGTTTATGCGCACAATCAGTAATATGCTGACATTTAAAAATACGATTTAAGTAATTATGGCCGCACAAAATTAAATTGATTATTTCTTCAACTTCTTTCTTACTGAAAATGCCTTACTGTAGTGCACATTATAATACTACTTATCTTGTTTTCTTTAATTTCTTTTAAAAATTATCGTATAATTTACATTAACAAATCCAACATTGTTGTATACAAAGCGGGTAAAAGATATAATAAAAGAAATGAGATAAAATAAATCAAAGGTTATACTTAATATACCAATACTTAACGGCAGATGGCACACATATGATGTACACCACACAGATCAGATGATCTTTAACAGACATCTTAAAGATGTACAGGTGCATCTCAATAAATTAGAATGTCGTGGAAAAGTTCATTTATTTCAGTAATTCAACTCGAATTGTGAAACTCGTGTATTAAATAAATTCAGTGCACACAGACTGAAGTAGTTTAAGTCTTTGGTTCTTTTAATTGTGATGATTTTGGCTCACATTTAACAAAAACCCACCAATTCACGGTCTCAACTAATTAGAATACTTAATAAGACTAATAGAAAAAAAACATTTTTAGTGAATTGTTGGCCTTCTGGAAAATATGTTCATTTACTGTACATGTACACAATGCTTGGTAGACGCTCCTTTTGCTTTAATTACTGCCTCAGTTCAGCGTGGCATGGAGAAGATCAGTCTGTGGCACTGCTGAGGTGGTATGGAAGCCCAGGTTTCTTTGACAGTGCCCTTCAGCTCATCTGCATTGTTTGGTCTATTGTTTCTAGTCTATTCTAATTTATTGAGATGCACCTGTACATCTTTAAGATGTCACTTGATCTGTGTGGTGTACAAACATCTGACAGATCTGTAAGATGTCAGTTTTACACACATTCTAAATAAACATCTTAAAGATATCTAACAGATGTCTTCGTCTTCACACTCTAAACATACGTCTTGCAGATGTAAATGTAGATGTCAAATAGACGTCTTAGTGATGTATGTGTGCTATCAGGGAAGGGTTTATTTTGTGATAATATCCAACTGTCTGTACATTATCATAATTTATATTTGATCATATACTTAAATTACTATAATTATTTTAGTCCTTGCCATGCCTGAAATTCCATTTTATATAATTTGTTATTTCTTAACTTTAATTTATGTGCCGTGACATCTTGGTATGAATTTAAAGACAACAGCATAATGTTTAATGAGACTTAATTGTTTACAAATTATTTTATTGTTTGTTTCTTTGTAATCAATCTTGTTCTCATTTGAAAAATAACCAGCAAAAATAATCACACTCACTTCTACTCTCCTTCATTATGGTGAATTATTAAAGGTTTTGACAGTCAACACAAAACATCTTAAAACTCACAGCAATAGCTGTTGATGCTTAATATTCTTAGACATGATCAGATCTAACAATAGTAGCAAATACATTTTACTGAAGTTAAATGCCATTTTTAACAGTCACAACATGTTTTTTTAAATAAACGTCCAGTTGTCCTTTTAGAAACAAGAGAAAGAAATGATTGACAGGTAATGCACATATTCCCATGAAGCAACCTGAACAGGATGCAGACACTGTGCAACTATTCTTAAGGAAAAATGAACCAGGAGAGTATGTGTATGTAGCACCTCAGTATAGAATCAGCGTATGCCCTTATCACATTCATTAGAAAACTGATCCAATATCAACATTATTTCTCTAAAAGTCAAAAGGACCCGAAGAACGCATAAGGCATTGAAAACAGCATGTAAACAGGGGCTGGGTGCACAATAGGAACCATGTTCATGCTTTTTTTTGCACACCAGCACTTTCATTCTTCCATCATAGACCATGCTTCCTCTGCTTTCATGTAGAACTGATTAGCCAGTCTCCCCTTCATGGCCTCCATAGCTGCATCAGCAGCCTCAGTGAAAAGATCACCTACAAAATTTAAACACATCATGACTCATGTGCATACAATCCCAATTTACAATGTTACAACAAATTCAGGACATATCCAAAAACCAAAACTGCCAATTTGACTTATAGTTTCAAATGTGATAAGACTTTACGAGATACACTCACCTGCTCTTTGGGGGTCTGCATCTAAGTTGTGCCCTCCCTCCTGGTACATCTCAGCCAATCGTGCCAACAGAAGGTAGCGTGGCTCATCCTGCATTCCATCAAATTCTCCCCCCTCGTCGTAGTCTGTCATCTTTAGGGCAGAATCATACCACTGGACAGCGTGCTTCCAGTCCATAGCCCTGTGTTTTCAAAGTCCAAAATAAAATTTATGTTCCTAACACATCTTGGTCCATACAGATAAAAATTCAATCAATGCCTTTCTCACCTATCAGAAGGGAGGTTCAAACCCGTGTCGAATGCTCGTGCTACTAGAATCATACTTGGCCGGTCCCCTGCCTCAGCAGCCTGCAGCAGAAAGCGGAAACCCTTCCTGCTGTTTTCCTCAGACGCCTGAGATGAAACAACACAGGCATGACAGAGGAAGCATTAGCACGGCCACCACACCAACCGTACGATAATTAGGAAATGAAAGCACCTCTAATTCAATCTCCGGTAGAATGTGATGTGGCAGCTGAAGGTAACACTGGCCAAGGGCAACTATAGCCTCAAGCTCCCCGCACATGGCAGCCCTTTCCAAATGGTACATTGCAGAAATCTGGTCCCATGGTGCATCCTTCTCACAGAAACGCCCGGCCTCGTGGTAGCGTACCATGGCTAGATGTACCTTAAAGGGTATGGTAAACATGAAAGCTCAAATATTTATTCATGCAAGCATGAATGCATTTGACTCCAGAGTTAAAAAGTATTCACCCCTATGTCATCCAAAATGTTCATGTCTTTCTTTCTTCAGTCGAAAAGAAATTAAGGTTTTTGAGGAAAACATTCTAGGATTTTTCTCTATATAGTGGATTTCAATGGGGATCAGTGGGTTTAAGGTCCAAATTGTAGTTTCAATGCAGCTTCAAAGGGCTCTAAATAATCTCAGCCAAGGAATAAGGGTCTTATATAGCAAAATGTTCATTTTCTAAAAATGTATATACTTTTTAACCACAAATGCTCATCTTGCACTAGCCCTGCGTCTGCGACTTCACGCATTATGTAGTAACGTTGGAAAGGTCAAAAAATAATGTAGGTGGAAGTATTAACCCAGTGTTTACAAAATGAACGTACAATGACTCAAGTACAAAGCCCTTTACATAAAAAAAAGGCAATGATGTTGGACCATTTTAAAGCTGAAGGAGAAATGGAGATGGAGCTTTTTACCCTACACTTCTTTTTTGAACCGGAGTACACAGACAAAAAAAAAAAACTAAAAAAAACTAACCACACGTGACATTTCCAATGTATTTAAATGATTAGCAGTGTTAATTTTGTTAACGTAAGCTATGACAAAAATGTTCATTGACAAGCTTTTTTCCCAGGACTAAAACGAGACGAAGACAAGAGGACAATAAGGTCAATAAATGATAACTACACTGCCCTCCAAAAGTTTGGAAACACCCCTGGCAAAGTGTGTTTTTTGACGATATCAGCCTAAATCCTTATTTTTGGTGCAAATACATTAAATTAATTTGACATTATCATTGAAGACCAGCAATAATCATTTTCATTTTGATTACATAATAATGGCAATATATACATGTCAAAGTCAGACATGCCCCTTTGCCAGCTGTGATGCCTGGTTACTGGTTTAAACTTGGCCCAGGTTTTTAAAAATTTTTTGGTTCAGCACACTTTAATAGCTTTAACAGTTGATTGCCAATTAAGTTTAGAATATAATGAATTTAGGCCCAGATTATGCAGAGCTGTAATAGCTGCTCATGGTGGATATTTTGATGAATCAAAAATTTAAGTTTTTTCTATGTATAAACTGTTTATGTAATAAAATATGTTTTCGTAGTTTGGTTTGTCCCTTATCAGTGCAAAATTATCACACATTAAAAAGGATTGATGCCACTATTGTCCAAAACCCCACTTTTCTAGGGCGTTTCCAAACTTTTGGAGGGCAGTGTATGTCTATATCAACATGCAATTTGTTGACAGTAAAAGACAAGACTAAAATGTATTAAAAAAATAAAAGCTTTACCAAATCTCTTTTTATGATGTTTGATAACAAAGTTCGGGAGGAGCACGATCAGATAATCAACTAATTTGGCTCAGGTGCAACTCATCTAACTAATCATCCAATCTAGCACAAGTCATATATATGCACACAGCCGTCTTACCTCCGTCATTCGACTGTTTTTTCGGCATCCCCCCTCCACTCCAACTCCTCACTCTTAATCTATTCTCATCCCATACTTGGGATGAGGGGAGTTCTCTGGGTTCGGGCCATGTTCCGGGCTCGGAGCCCTCCCCCAGGACAGCATGCCAAAATATGCTTACTGTTTACTCAACCAGATTAGATGTAAGGGTGAACTCGTGAAATTCTCATCAAAAAAAAAAAAAAGAGGACAAAATATTATTGCAGATTCTGTACACGCCACTATTACCCGAGCTTTCATGTGTGCAGTTGCCAGATATTAAGAGTTCAAATCCCTGAATCAGAGCTTCTCTGTTACAATGATACATTTTCTGCCCAGTGGTTTGTTTATTTTTTGTAATCTGGCAGCCATGTGCATGAGTGCGCACGCTCTTCATTGTGGAATCGCCGCCACTGTCAATCTGAAAACACCGATAAACAAGCTGGAGTTTAGCGATCTAACTGAAAGTGTCACTCAGTCAGGTCTTCTGTCATGAGATCTTGACTATATTGTTTGCGATTGTGGTTGCTGAATAAACACACTTACTTAACCACTGTTGTTTTAAAGGGGTCATAAGATACAAAGTTCACTTTTAAATGTTGTTTGAACATTAATGTGTGTTGGCAGTGTATGTACAAATCTACCCTATAATGATAAAAATCCATGTAGTGGTTTTTAATTAATCTGTAAAAATAATATCCCCTTTTTCAAATCGAGCCATTCTCAGATGCCTGTCGTTGTGGCGTCACACCGACAGAGGCCGCTCCCATGATAATTGATTGACATGAGCATCTTACCTCAGACCCACCCTAAATCAGCTGTAACAGTCCGACCTCTATTGTTTTGATGCCGAAGCAGGGATGTAAGTTAGACAAGAATATCTCCGATTGAGTGATTGAGGTGTTGTGTTGCTGGATGTAATAATGAACATAGTGGTCGTCATTTACTCCCGACATCTGAACCGCTGAAGATGCAGAAGATTACGTTTGTTTGTGAATGGAATGCGCCTCCCAATCTACATAAATGTGTCTATGTTTGTGCAAATCATTCGTGATCCAGCTTCACCTACAGCACAAGTGAGTATAAGGGTTTTTTATGAATCTCTGCAATCACCTTTCCTAATAATGTGCTAGTTAGCAAGTTTCGCAGCTAAACGCACTAAATGCAGCTAAAGTAAACAATTTCTCAGAGCAGCAGAGAGAAGAGAGGGGCGGGTGAGCAGAGCTCATTTGCATTTAAAGGAACAACCCCTTGGAATGAGATGATTTTTGCAGAGCTCATTTTGACAAGGTAAAAAGGGTGTTGTTTTACAATACCATTGAAAATTTTTAACCAAAGTATATTATAGGCATTTCATTAAGACCCTAAAGAATCATATCAACTTGTAGAAAATGGGCATCTGATGACCCCTTTAATAGAGAAACATTGGCTACTGCAATTTGTAATTATTGGAATTACAATTAGGAATTTCACTGTTATAATATCTTTCGTTTGTTTTACCAGTTTTCATAGTGTAGACAGAGAGCGTGCATAAGTCTTTAATATTAATTTATATAAAAATTAGCCTATAATAACATTAGATGAGGTAAAATAAATCATGTGTATGAGTCCACATTGCTTTGTGCTTACTGGTGAAAGTCCAATAACTGAAATGTAAAGGTAAATTTCTCAAATGACAACAATCATTACGATTATAATTTTATATATGCATATATATATATATATATATATAGTTCAGATGCAAAAGCCTATAAATCCATCTGACATATTTCTTTAAAATTAGCATTTCTTTCTGGCTAGGCTACTTTGTATAGGAAAATACGTAAATACGTAAAATATGTAAATACTGCTGGTACTTCTGATTGGGCTGAGGCTGGAATTTAGCAAGTGTGAAATAAAAAATATTTGATGGACATATACAATGTGTCAGGAGCATTTACTCAGTATCATTATCTCATTTTTGACCGAGATGGCTTTTAGCTGGTTTTGCATCTGAACTCTTCATATATATATATATATATATATATATATATATTTTTTTTTTTTTTGATCAGTTTAATCAACGAAGATTTCATTGACTAAAACTAGACTAATATGCTGAGACGTTTAGTCGACTAAAACAACTGAAATAAAATAGAATAAGGTTGACAAAATATGATAAAAACTAACAAGGACTAACACAGGACTAAGACTAAAACTGAAAATAGCTGAAAAAATTGTGCAAGATGAGCATTTGTCGTTAAAAAGTATATAGATTTTAATTTTTTTTTTAGAAAATGACAGATTGTTTTACAAGAAAAGACCCTTATTCCTTGGCTTAGAATGTGTAGAGCCCTTCGAAGCTGCATTGAAACCGCAATTTAAACCTTCAACCCATTGGGCCACCATTGAAGTCCACTATATGGAGGAAAATTCTGGAATGTTTTCCTCAAAAACCTTTATTTCTTATCGACTGAAGAAAGAAAGACATGAACATCTTGGATTACATGGGTGTGAGTAAATTAACAGGGAATTTTAATTCAGGAGTGAACTAACTCTCTTTAGAAGACAGAATAAACTGATTAGTTTTACGACATCTTTAAGATCTTTTTTGGATCTTCAAAGTTTGGGTTGCATGGACTTTAATTGGAGGGGCAGTAACCTCTAAGATCTAAAATATCCTAATTTGTTTTCCAAAGATGTCTTACGGGTTTGAAACGACACAAGGATGAGTAAACAATGACAGAATATAAATAATTTTTGGTTGACACAACCAAGGAATGACATAACCATGATAACATAAAATTATTTGTCAGTTTCAGGAACAGGTTTGTAAACACATGGCACTATTTCTTACCTTGCCTAGGATGGATTTACCAATCTTTCTTTCAAGAAGCATAGTGTTAAGTCTCTCTACTTCCATTGCCACACAGGAGGGTCTGTGAATGTGGGAGCGAGATGAATGGTAGAAAGTCCATTTTTCTTCTGTCAGCTGAGAACATCAAAAAAGTGTATTATTAAGCACCCAGAGTAATAACAGGCAAAACATTACAACATCATTGACTTGTCCCATGCCCAAAAGTCAATCCTTTCTTTTTGGCCAAAACCAAGCTATGCATATAGATGATACATAGCTTACAACATTGGTGTTGTGATCTCAAATTATCAAATACAGTGGATAGCTGATCTGTAAATTGTTCTTTTATTGTCAGTGAAAACAGTTTGTCATTTGACAAACTGTTTTATATGTATCTGGTCTCTTGCTGGTCTTGTTTTTTTTTTTGTTTGTTTGTTTGTTTGTTTGTTTTTGTCTTATATATAAAACGTTTCTATGAGAAGCAGTAGAACTAACATCTGTGAGGAAAACCACAAAAATAAACAGTTCAAATGTTGCTGCATAAAAAAAGCAATGCATGCAGGAAGTCACATGCAGGGTTCCCACACATTTTGACTAAAGGACCTCCATGACTTATCTAGTCATTCGTGAACTCCCAAACAGCAGCTGCTAATCACAACTAGAAAATTTCAATTTTGACATGAGTTTTACATGCCATTCAAAATCTGAATTTAAATTCAGATTTGAATTTCCTGACATTAGAAGGTTTTCCATGACTGTGGGAACGCTGCATATGGGATTACAGTATGGGAAAGGAGAGCTTGCCACCAGTTAGAGGATCAAAGTGGGATGAGATAAAGGTTAGAGTTTAGATGAAAGAAGAATGAGATGAAAAGATTTAGAGGTTTAGATAAAAGGTGGATCACAAGACAGCACCACTCTAAATCTATGATCTATGAGAAGAAAACAGATTAGAAATCAATGGGTGATGGGTGACTCTATCATGATTAGACACAGGGAGTTTATCAATAGTTTCGTAGTTACCCGGCGAACACTGTCCTCATCCGATTCTGAGTAATGTCTGTTGTAGAAGGGACGTCCCTAAATGATGACGTAAAAACCTACCATCAAATATCTCAGGAGGCCAAAAACTATTACTGCTGCATTTTATGATGCATTTAAGCACAGCACACAACAAGACATTTATAATGCACTTTAACAAAAAGGAAACTTTGCTTGGGAGTAATGAAGAAAACAAGCAAGAATAGCGTCTAATTTCAAATTCATATTTAAATACAACAGTTGCAAATTCTTAGTTTAGTTTAAATTCTGTGTGGGTTTAATGTTGACACTTTCAAAGAAATGGCTCAACCATTAAAAACTCTCATTATTTTTGTGGATAATATAACATATTATATTGTAAATATATAACAATTGTAATATAATTATTTTGTAAGATTCTAAATTATAAATGATAATCGGTACCTGACTGTGATGTTCAACTGAGTCTCCTTCACTGCGTTTCTCACTGGGATAACCACTGTCTCCTCCATTCTCTGAGTCCTGTTAATGTAAGTACAGTTTACAGTACAAATCAGCTTTGCATTGCTGCTATAATCAAATTCCCACAAAATATAATGGCGGATATATGTTCTTCTTTATAAACTGACCTTGTGATCTGTGTTAGCCCGATGTGCCTCATTCATTTCATTCATATATGACCAGCCTGTAAACACACATAGACAGAAAGACAGAGTAGCAGGTGAACTGAATACAAATGAATGCTCAATTGTCCAAAAACAAAAAATGCAGTGCTAAATCTGTATGAATATGAAATACAAGAACAAACTTTACATTTCAGCTAGAATGTCCTGACTGCTGACAGATGTGAAAATGAAATATGTTGTGGTTGGTTTCATTTGTACACATGAATAGAGCAAAACGAAAATGTCTTAATTCAATGTGTTTTGATTGAACCGAATATGCAATGGTACCAATCCGGGCAATGCTGATGATTTCTTGAACACTTTTGTTAATGCGGTTTCCAATCAAAATATTAAATATTCAACATGACTGTTTTGATATTTCAAACAAGTATATACTCCACTTAAGCCTTATGTATGTTAGTTAGGATGTGTGTGCTTATAATACTGATCAAAACAATAAAAGGTTGGTGCACACTGGCCCAGGTCACCTAGCAACTTCAACACCAGCTAATTAATATTCATGAAGTGAACTACAGATACCATCAGCAGTACTTTATACTCTAGGGAGGAACATAAATAAGCATTAGGGAAAACAAACCCTAACTACCATAGTTACCTTTCTGTGGGGAAATTTCTAATAAATGTGGCTATGTTTAGAAAAGTGACACTGCTGCAGACATACATGCTCAGAGCAACCCTTATTTTGACTGCAGTTTTGTGTTATCCATATTAGTATCAAAATATAAAAAGATGATTGTGCTTTGTAAGTGTCAAAAAGCATAGAGTACATCCTTTCTAAAAATAGCCAAATTCACTGAATATTTATTTTTATTTTCCCATTGAAAAGAGCTGGTAATTTTAGCAACATCACAAACAGCCAGCCAAAGGCCCACTTAAGTTCTCGGCCAGCTGACAACAAGTGGAGGGACCACTTGTACTTTATCGTACAAATATTTATATTTTAAAAAAAGTGTTTCCAGATGGTTGCAACATCCTGACAGCTAATAGTCCCTAAAAAAAGATTCATTCATTGTTTTGTCTGCCACTTAAGTGCATTCTCACATTGTATTGGGTTAGTACGGTATTACCTAGGGGTGATCGGCCTGCAGAGACGCCCATACTAAGTGGTGAACAGGGAACAGAGTCTGTGTCACTGCTTTCATCAACCGAGGAAGTCTCAGAAAGCCGGGAGAGGAGAACAGGCATGTGGCCGAGAGAGGTTGTCCGGACCCTGGGTGAACCACAGTGCTCTTCACATCCACGGAGGACAGTCTGAGCTGACTGCTTTTTAGAAAAAAGAATTTATTTAGAAAACCTGCAGAAATTAATAAACAATTGCAACAGTTTATGAATGCAGGGCTAAGCGATGAGAATTTTATTCTTTTGCCCTGATCAGGTCCAGTGATATTTTCACTGGCCATACCAAAAAACTACCAGAACAAAAGTATAATATTTTAGTATAGCTTTTTAAAAAATGCATTTAAAATGTTAATTATTTTACCAAAATAAGAGGATGTTATTTTTTATTTAGTACTGATCTAAACTCTTTCCAACAATGACTGTATGATTTTGAGATCCATCTTTTCACCATGAGGGACAAACTGAGGAACTCATATGCAACTATTACAGAAGGTTCAAACACTAACTGATGCTTCAGAAAGAAAACATGATGCATTAAGAGCCAGTGGGGTAAAAACTTTTTGAATTTGAAGATCAGGATAAATTTAATTTATTTTTTCTTCTGGGAAATATGTAAGTATCTTCTGTAGCTTCTGAAGGGCAGCACTAAATGAAAAAAATATGATATTTAGGCAAAATACGAAAAATGTACACATATTCATTCTGTTCAAAAGTTTACACCCCTAGCTCTTTATGCATCGTTTTTCCTTCTGAAGCATCAGTGAGTGTTTAAACCTTCTGTAATAGTTGTATAGGAGTCCTTCACTTGTCCTCAGTGTAAAAAGATGGATCTCAAAATCATACAGTCATTGTTGGAAAGGGTTCAAATACACAAAAATGCTGGAAAACCAAAGAATTTGTGGGACCTGAAGGAAGAACAGCGGGAAGTTTAACTGTTCAGGACAAACAAGGGACTCATTAAACAACTATCACTAAACAAAAACACAGCTGTGGGTCATTCAGGCAACAACACAAGAAGAATCAAGCATATGTAAACTTTTGAATGGGGTAATTTTTATAAATTCAACTATTATTTTCTCTTGTGAAATATGTGTTAACATCTTTTATGTTAAATATCTTATTCAAGTCAGTATTAAATAAAAAAAATAACATGCATTTTGTATGATCCCTGTTATTTTGGTAAAATACTCATTTTGCGGATACTGCAAAGTGTATGTAAACTTTTGACCTCAACTGTATCTACTCACTAATTCACTTTTATCGCCCCATTGTGTTCATAATCACTCTTCTACAAACTATTATAACTCAAATTTTCAGAGAAAATGTTTTTAAATAAAGTCAGAAAAAAAAGCTTAATAGTGTTTAAGTCATGCGATCGTGGTGTAGTTCGTGTATAGCAACTGTTTAGCTTATTATTTCTTCCAGTTGTATTCAGGCTTCGAAATTCTTAAAAGTTATGTTCATTTGTGAAGATTATTGTAATGAACAGAACTAAGAATCATACATTTTTGTTGGTCACAGATCTTATTTTTTAACAATCTAAAAGCTGATGGAAAAATCCTATTGGGTTTTTCTAACTCCCGTGTTGGCCTACAATAATAAACTAACATTTTATACTGTATAAATATAACAATGTCCCTATTGAGCAGCTCCATCAGCTGGCCCAGATCTCTCACACTAACCCCAGGCCACCCTACCATCGAGCCCTGGTTATGGTTATATTAGAATCTTTTTTTTATCCAATACAAACCAGCAGTTTGTTGGTGCAGTCCAACTGTGCAATTTCAGAAGGGGAAAGGTCAAAGCGAGTGAGGCCCATACTCCTACAAATCTTATTACACAGGTGGGAGTGGAAGAAAAGAGCCATGCCACGCACACCTGAAACACAGACAAACATGACAAACGGTGAAATCAAATTCTTCACGTTTCTACGCAAAAAAAAAAAAAAGGATGTTGATAAATACCTAGGTTGCCATCTCCAAAGTCGGTCCCCTTCTCAGTGTGGATCTGAGGGTCTGTGTAAAGGTCCCCAACACCCTGAATGTCCACCACTATCAGCTGGTGTCCAGAGCGCTCAAATGTAAAGTGACTGAATGCCTAAAGCCACAAAAACATAATTGCCAATTAATAACAACACATAACTTTAACAACAAAATTCAGATTTGTTATATCCTTCGCAATATACCTGAGGTGTAAGCCGTATGTTATCGTCCCTCACAAAACCAGAGTTGGAGTTGTACTTTGTGTACTTCCCCTCAATGTAGTGTTCAAGGTGAAACAAAGGGCTCCCTGGGCGACTAATCATTTCCACAACACACATCTGCATGATGTCAACCTAATTTCAACCAAATTTCATATATATTATTGTTTGAGTGGTCAAACCTCGTTCACAAAGTACGTCCACCAATAAAGTACCTGTTTGGGTGGCCTGTGGCGATTGAACTCCTCACCCCATAATTTAGCTTCCATTTGTAACCTCACATCCTCAAAGTAAACCTCTCTGTCCACAGTCTCCATGTAACTTTTAGCCACGTAGTTGGAGGCTGATTTCCAGTTGCTGCTGTGGGAAAAGTTTGACAACTTCTTCCTGTAAACGAAAGTGAACAGAAAGCTACAGGTCAGCAAAAAACATTTCAAAACAGAAGATGAGAGTTGTAAAACTATCACTTAAAAAATGGAAGATAAACCATTAAAAAAGGGACGTACCAACTAGAAGGGATGTATATTTTATAAAGCATAACTGAACATTTTAATACCATGCTGGTTAATGTGGTGAATATGACTTCAGTAAAAGTGTCAGTAAAAATCATGCAGTGTGAAAAGTACAACTATTCTAACATTTTTCTAATGATTTTATTGTTATAATGTGCAGTTTTGACAGCAATTAAACACTTACATGGATTTGTACTTTTGATTTTTTTTTTTAAATAACTGAAAAAAGTTAAAAGGTGAATAAAAACTGGAAAAACAACTACATTTACAAGAAATGAACAAAAACTGGAAAAACTTGAATACATTGACAAGAAATTAATAAAAATGGAAAAAATTGACTACATTGACAAGAAATGAATAAAAACTGTGAAAAATGTGACTATATTGACAAGAACTTAATAAAAACTGTGGAAAAACTTGACTACATTGACAAGAAATTGATAAAAAACTTGTGGAATACAACTACATTGGCAAGAAATTAATTAAAACCGGAATAAATTAGACTACATTGACAAGAAATTAATAAAAACTGGAAAACTTGAGTACACTGACATGAAATTAACAGAAATTGGGGAAAAATTGACTACACTGACAAAAAATTAACAAAAACTGTGGAAAAACTTGACTACATTGATAAGAAATTAATAAAAACTGGAAAAATTTGACTACACTGACAAGAAATTTAAAAAACTGTGAAAAAACTTGACTACACTGACAAGAAAAGAATAAAAACTGTAAAAGGTAGACTATATTAATAAGAAATTACTGAAAAAAGTTAAAAGGTGAATAAAAACTGGAAAAAACAACTACATTGACAAGAAATTAATAAAAACTGTGGAAAATGTGTCTATATTGACAAGAAATTAATAAAAACTATGGAAACACTTGACTACATTGACAATAAATTGATAAAAACTGGACAACTTGACTACAATGACATGAAATTAACAAAAATTGTGGAAAAATTAACTACACTGACAAAAAATTAACAAAAACTGTGGAAAAACTTGACTACATTGATAAGAAATTAATAAAAACTTGACTACACTGACATAAAATTAACAACAATTGTGGAAAAATTGACTACATTAACGAAAACACTAACAAAAACTGTGGAAAAACTTGACTACACTGATAAGAAATTAATAAAAACTGGAAAAATGTGACTACATTGAAAAGAAACCAAAAAAAACTGAAAAAACGTGACTACACTGACAAGAAAAGAATAAAAACTGTGGAAAAAACTTGACTACATTGATAAGAAATTAATAAAAACTGGAAAAATTTGACTACATTGACAAGAAATTAACCAAACCTGTGAATAAACTTGACTACATTGACAAGAAATTAATAAAAACTGAAAAAATTTGACCACATTGACCAGAAAGTAATAAAAGCTGTGGAAAAATGTAACTGCACTGACAAGAAAGTAATAAAAACTGTAAAAACTAGACTATATTAATAAGAAATTAATAAAAACGTGATTACATTGACAAGAAATGGTACAATTTTACTTTTTACTTCAAACCAATGCTCATTAATAAAAAGTAATATTTAGTCTAAGGTATGTATTTTTAAATTGGCTTGACTTACGCTCTAAAGCATTCCCTCATGGCCCCTTTCCCAAATGGCTGTGAAAGAAATATAAATGAATAAAAAATTTTTTAAAAAAATTAGCATCATCATATTTATGTTGGTGTTACAATCACAGAAATGTGATTTATGTGTATTTATGTGTATTAAAGTGTATTATGGTGCCAAATACCTGAGAGGAAACCTTGATAAATATGTCATCTTTTGCCCATTCACCAGTAACTGCATTGTATCTAAAGAGCAAAAACACATTTACATTTGAATCATCTTAAAAATAGCTTTCTATTCCCTTTCATTCTCAGGAATTAGTTCTCAAACTTTTTCCACAGCAGCAGCTGAAAATCAGCCTCAAACTGTGTGACTACATAGAGATGCAAATTCATCCAATGTAAATGCATTTTACCCTTAAAAATGTATCTTCTACATTATGAAGATAATTCAGAAAAGTGATTATTTGTATTCACTGGGAGAGTTAATGAAAGAGTTAATGAAGCAACGACTGCACAATAGGCACAGTCCTTAAAGCGAACGGCCAATATTTACACAAGTAAGTGCTGCTTTTTTTTCCCCTGGCCCAGAACACTGTGTACCATGTAGACCAACCCATCAGACACAGTTGTTTAATGGCACACACAACCGTTGGCTGGGAGTCAAGGGATATTTTAGAGGTGTGAAGTTACAAATGCTTAAATTTAGAGTCTTGAAACTGGGATTGGACCCCTTGTGTTTGTATCCATCTGACATTATATGTTCAGTGTCTCTTATTTAACATGCGATGACGTTCTGAATTCATCTGAGATTGATTTAGAGTTGTGTCAGGTGATGTGGCAGAATGGTAAAAACCAAAGTTCAGTGATGATAGGGCACAAGGGTCAATCTCGTGTGCAGAGTTGGGGGCTCACCAATTAAAAGCAGCAATGCTACAAATTTCACATTTTTCAGTAACATGAGAGTAGCTAAGGTGTTTTCAAAATAGTGCAGCATTCTAGATTTTGGTGGATTCTGTCACTGTAACCAAAATTGTTAATTTATTCAAAACTAAATTTTTATATGTGATATATTTTCACTGAAGTAGTTGCCTCTGGATTAAAGCACTCGACTCAAGTCAAAGTTTTGGTTGGATGGACAGAAATATCTTTAACTGTGTTCTGAAGACAAACAAAAGACTGGAATGTTTTAACCCTTTAACCCCTGTAGCTGCTTTTTGTTGCTAGTCTGTAGTGTAGCTAAATATACTGCTTTTCCCAAAGAACAGCTTGACCTAGCTTGTAGCTCGGCTGTCTAAAGACTCAAATGAGCTTATCCAACACTGCCTACACTGTAAAAAATAAAAAACACAATTTGTTGAGTCATCTTAAAATAACCCTGCTGCCTTAAAATTTTAAGTTCAGTCAACTAAAATAAGTTTAGTCAACTTGAAATGTTAAGTTGTGCTAAGCAACAACTTAGATATTTGTGTTTGCTAAACTTAGATGGGTAAGTAACCCAGCTGCCTTAAAATTTTAAGTTGATTCAACTATCTAAGTTGTCACTTAGTATAATTTAATATTTCAAGTTGAATAAACTGTTTTTGAGTTGATTGAACTTAAAGTTTTAAGGCAGCCAGGTTACGAATTATTTTAATTTGACTCAACAAATTGTTTTTTACAGTGTAGGTGTTGCCTCTTGATGGATTCAAACCTTCATTCCTTGGCTTGAATAGTAGGTTAACAATTAAAAAGGCCTCACCTGTATCGAGTGCAGCGTTCTGTCTCAATTTCCTCCAGATGGAACTCAGCCCAAGGATCTGGCATGGCTTTGGCTTTCTGAATAGCATGTTTCCAAGTTGCCTGAGCAAGATAAAATTGAAGTTGTTTGAAAAACATTCACATCTGTCTGTATGGGTTAAAGAACTGAAGATGGCAAAGATCCACGCTATATTTTAGGGCTGTGTGCAAGCACATAACAGTGGTTGGGAAAAGAAGGAAGCTACTGGAGGAAAAGAGGTATGTTAATGGTAATGCAGAAATAAAAGCACAAAGAAAAGCTTGAATCAATGCTGAAAAAGTTTAGGACATTAGGCTAGGGAGTTTAAATAAAAATTATTATCATGACACCCTGTTCCCTTCAGGAATCAGAATCGGAACAAGAATTGTTACATTCCTTGATTCCCGTTCCTGTTGGACAGGTACTCCAACAACAAGTTGCTGTTCTGTGATCCTGATAAGCATTTGTCAGGAGCAAACACCAGGCTTGGTTATTTCCTGAACTTTGTGCTTTGCAAATTCTAAATAACAGCTGTAAGACGTCTAGTTTACTGTACTACTATACTGTAATACAAGTCTCATCATGATACAAGTGTCATCGTGAAGTAAACCTGATGTGCGGCAGATATGACACCATATCTCAAAATAACCAGTAAACGTAGATCCTGTGGACATGTACATCCAGCCAATTATTTATTTCCTTTCGAAAGGTCAGTGAGACAGTGAGTTCAAATATACGCCAGACACTAGGAAAGTGTGGGCTTCTCCTTACAGGGAACCCCTAAAGTATGGAAACATTACCCATGTGTCATAAGACATAACGTGACATAGGTATTCATAATCCATAGGCATCTCCTAAAGAGTACTCACTTCACGTGAATGAATTATATATTAACAAGTGCTAAGTGCTTGGTTAAAAAAGCACTACAAAGTTGCATCTTCTCTGCTGTACATTATAAACCGTTTTTAAAACTGAAATATGTGCACATATAAATAGTTAAAAAAGAGATCTTTAACATGCATTTAGAAAATAGAAATTAAAGTGCACTGGATTTACAGTTTTAGCCATCATATTAGCCATAACATATGAAATATTGCCGTCTGTATCAGAAATAAGTTCCTTGCATCCCTAACAGATGTCTTTCTCTTTAAAGCGAGCAAAAGTAGAAGGAATGAAAGGGAAAATAAGGCGACAGCAGAAATATGGAAAGAGCATGCATTCCAGGCAAGATGCCACAATGACACAGGGTAAGATGGATTAATAAAATCTGGGAAATAAAGTAAAAGTAAAGGTGAAGGGTGAAAATTGAAACTTTTCTACACATACCCGGCCTTTCTCAGTTAAAGAGCCAAACCTGACAGATTGCCCATCCTGCTCGTTTTCATTTTTGTTCTAAATTGAAGGAATAGACAAACCCACTTGTTTAAACACAAACATGTTAGTATAAAAGCAACCTGACTTACTGTATTTACAGTATGATTTACAGTACAAGACTTTAAGGAAGTCATATCATCATTAGAGCTTGAGTGAGCTCCATATATGGAAGTGAGTGTGTCACAGAGATGGAGGAAAACAATTTTTGCATACAGTACATTAGTTCACCGCTGCCTCTGGTAACAGCACAAAAAGCTTTGTGGATAAGAAAGACATTTGTTCACTAGTTCAATGTGGTACAGACGGTCTCTTTAACCATTACAGAGAGCACATTGTCTAAGTGGATAAGAACAAGATAATGACGTTCTTGGATTTACATCAAAATACCTTTATGAAAACGATAATTCCAGTTCTGGTAATGATATAGCATTACATTCATGTTAAAATACACAATATATGCATCTCTGATGTGAAATGTAGCTATTGTAAAAGTATGAAATAGTATATGAAATATTAAACATTATGCAGTGATGAATGTTTCAAACACTATGACTATATTAATAACATGTCATTTCTATGTAATTTGCACCTTTTTGTAAAAAATGTTATGCAAGTAGCATACAATTCTGATAGTACACATGATAAACACATTGTGCACTACAGAAATAGTACAAAGAGGGGTATGCTGGTCCAAAAATAGCCTTTGTTTACATGTTAGTGACTATATTTATCCAGGAAATGCTACTTTATGTATTTGCTTAATACAATAACGTTGTAATTAATGGTTTTATTATGTAGTAACCGTTTTATAAAAGCAATGAGGCACTCTAAACCATGCTGTATTGTACATATGACTACATTTAAACTACAGTAAGGCGCTTACAACTGCAGATTAACTGGGAAAGACTCACCCTATACGTGAAGGAGTTTTTGGGCAATGAATTAGAAAGCTGCTGGTTGCAAACGACGTTCTTTGGGTAGTCAAAAAAGCCTTTGGTTGGGCTTATGGGGTTGTCAGTGAAGATGGGGCAGATACGGAGGTCATCTTCTTCATCATCATCATCACTTGCATTGGAATCTTGGAAAGCCACTCTGCTCTTAGCACATCCATTCCTAGGTCCATCCCGAGGACTTCCCACCTCTTCCATACTAAACATGAGCTCCTCCTCAGCCATGATGTCCCACTGTGTTGTGCACCAAAACTATAAACAAGCATATTGGAGTAAGTGTCAAATACTGCTACATCAGCAGATCCATTGTAAAAAAAAATGCAAACACGTTGTAGATGAACTGGGAAACGAATGATCGAGAACAGGTTGATCCAAAGTGAAGGTATTCGCTAATCTCAGTCCGACATAAACCTGTTCCTGTTTATGCATTCCATTGACCCGTAAAATACCAAAACACTCAAAACATCAGTTTGCAGTGACAAGTGCAATTCATTTTACAACATTCAAGTTACACCATCATTCATTTTAAGTTTTCATTCAATGTAATTTGTTATATAAATACTTATAACAACAAAGCATAACCATAACATCTTAAAGGTACAGAGCACAAAAATAATCAAAAGTGCATACCTTACGTTAAGATGAATACAGCTGCTAGACTGAAGACATTACGAAAACAGAAGACAGATACTCTCACTTATCTCGAATCGCCATCACACCCTTTCTAAATAGGAAACCAAGTCATCAATGAATTGCAGCGTTTGAGCGGATGTTTCAGCTGCGGTTGTGTCTCAAGCACCCTGGCCAGTGACAGGTTTACTGTGCCTCTGCAGAAATGTGTACTACGTGTCCTGGACTGCGAGCAAATGTTCCCTTATGTTGATCCCTCCAACCACGCATAACTCAGGACAACGACAGAGCTACATATTTAGCCCTCTAGTGGGCTTTATCAAAAATACATTCATGCTTATAGTTATTTCATTTTAGAAAAATAATAGGTATCTAACTTTGTAAAAGTAACATATAAATAATATTTTAAAGACACAAAATAGATTTGCATTAAGAAAACAACGCAAAAACGTCAAATTATTATTCATAGAGAGCATGTGCCATAGTCAATCACATGTCCTTTTATGGGAGAGCTCATGTTGTTATCGATCTCAGCCGGAATGTAACGATTTCTACTAAGGCGAGAGCATGCCTTATGAATATTAATTTATGCGCGCTAACGTTTCCTGGACGGAGCAGTTGAGAATTATTAATATTTATGAGCCAAGCCTTCAAGCGGCCACATTCCAAAATCAAATGAAGTAGGCAAGTACGTTACGTCATTAATATTCATGAGAGGACCCTTCGCCATAGTAGAATCGCATGTTCTCGGGGGCAGGGCAGGAATCCACACTGGTGAGGACTAGCTGCACGTAGTCACTGTGAAAAAGGACGGATCTGCCCATCCAGAATCATGTTGCGTGCACACCGAGTGGATAGTTTCGAGTTCGTGGTGTTCATTTTATTGCCAGTGTCAGCGTCATCAAATGTGACGCTTACAGTTGTTAAGAGGCATTTCAAACGATTCAGTTTGATGACATTTGCAGATTAACCAGTAAAAGTAAATCGAAATGCGTTTGTTAGCGATAGGCTAACTCGTTGTGACGAATAACATTTGTATCAAACTACTTGTATTACGAATTGCTAATATTCTGAGATGTTACTTAAGCAAATTAACTAAAATTGAGCGTAACTTTATAGAGATTATCAATATATGTTAATTTTATTTTTCTTATAAGGCTAATTTTTAAAAGGTTCAGTTCTGCCACTGAAGTTTTATGGTAGCGTGGCCGAGTGGTCTAAGGCGCTGGATTTAGGCTCCAGTCATTTCGATGGCGTGGGTTCGAATCCCACCGCTGCCAAAACCTTTTCGTTTTTTGTCTGTTTGATTACGTCATTAATTGATCTTTACCATACATCTCTGCCATATGTACATCAACTTGACATAGTCAACACTAGTAAGCTACTACTACATATATTGTAAAAAACATTAATTTGGTGTAAAGTTGCTTTGCAACGATATGTATCATGAAAAGCGCTATACAAATTTATTGAATTGAATTTAATTGAATTGAGTATATTTCTTAAGGATCTTCCATCTACAAAATACAATTTGCAAAAAATATAAATATATTATAAAGCATACAAAATTAAAGCTTTACATATAAAGAGGTTAACATTAGGCAAACTTGCCATGCATGAAAAATAAAAAGCCACACAGTTTGTCATATTTAATAACATACAAACCTGTTCCCCTTTTTAAGGATACTGTACTGTATTACTGTATTATTTCTCTTCACTTGATTCTAACAATGGTACATATTATATGGGCTATTCTACAGAACTGGTTCAGAGTCAGAGTTGGAAATATCTTGTTTTTTTTTTTTCACAAATTTTGTATGCATATCCAAGGTACACATTTCTACAGGTTATCTTGCTAGAGTACAGGAATGTGCATTAAAGGGATAGTTCACCCAAAAATAAAAATTCTCTCATTAATTACTTGTGTCCCTTATGTCATTCCAAACATGTAAGACCTTCATTCATCTTCAAAGCATAAAGCAAATTGCCTACACTCACCTAGTATTAATTCATATTTGTTTAAATATATAGATTTCTTATTCAAATGTTTATTTTTAAACAGAGAGAATCATATAAATAATATTATTTTATATTATGCGATTACATGTTTCAGCTTATTTATTTAAATTTCTGTTTACTTACATTTATACATTTCAGGCAGCTATACATTCATACATTTTTACAGTTTCTCAATGATTCTGATAAGCAGAAGACCATAATATATTATATTATATTATATTATAATTTAAATTTATTTAAATGTAAATTTATTTATTTTTGTTGTAAATGTATATAAATACAATTTCAGGAAGTTTCAGCTCATTTTTATAGCTCATTAGTGTTTCCAATAAGCAAAACTGATCATATATTCATTAATATGCTTCAGAAAACCTAAGCAATAAAGCAAATTACCTCACCTAGTGAACAGTTTAAATTTAATTGACATCAGTGTAATTTAACTTGATAATTTATGATAATTGGTTACTTATAAGGAACGTAGTGAACAAATTAAATTGACTTCTTTCACTAAGATTAAAAATCATTTAAAGTAAGCAATTTATTTTCTTTTTCTTTTTTTCAGTAAGCACTTTTTGTAAAAGTATAGAAAAAAGTATAAAAAATCTTTCACAGCAAGTAATGATTAGAATTTTATTTGTGATCTTATTTTATTTTTAAGGCCAATTCACTTCACACTGATAGAGGTAGACCAACACTGCAGCTGACCGAGTACAGTATGTCACTTCTCATTTCAACTTGTCCATTTGGTGAAAACACGACACGACACAACACGACACAACAAATGTTGCCTCCGGTGTAGACACCATTATAATCATTGATGCTATCTACACTGGATACGGTGCGGCACGGCACAACGCAATACGACATGACAAATCCCGGACAGTAAACCGATGCCTCATTTAGCAGAGCTTCCCTGGCCTAATGCACAGGTGCTTACAGGTTTCGTGGATGCAGACTATAACAGACTGCACTATGGGCACATAGCTGATATGTCCCGCCCAGAGTTCTGCACAGGCGCTAGGAACCAATCCGACCAAAAGAAAGGCCAATTTGTCACAGATTTTTTGGTACAATTTGCTCAGTTAATTTCAGATTCACAGTTGTTAGCAAATTGGATGGGATCTCCTTTTGAAAAAAAATTATTTGTCAGGGTTTTTTTGGCACCTAGGGTGTGCCCTGTGTCCCACCCACCACGACCTTACAGGACACACTCTTGTCCTAACTCCAAGTGTTTCCTCTGGGGTGAACTCACAACCTTGCCCAAATTTTCCAGGTGACCAAGGTGTGCAAAGTGCAGAGTTGCGCTCTTGGTCCATTGCTCACCACCCCATCCAGAGGGCTGCAGCAGAGCTTTCCTGGCCTGTAAGGGTGGCCTTTCCCTAAATGCACAGGCGCTTACAGACTGTTGCAACACGGCGCAACACGACAAATGTTGCGCCCGGTCTAGACACCCTTATAATCTTTGATGCTGTCTACACTGGATACGGCATGGCACAATGTGACACGACAAATCCCGGACAGTAAACCGATGCCTCGTTCAGCAGAGCTTTCCTGGCCTGTAAGGGTGGCCTCCCCCTAAATGCACAGGGCTTACAGGTTTTCTGGATGCAGACTTTAACAGTCTGCAGTTCTGCACCCGGAGCTAGGAACCAATCCAACCAAAATAAAGGCCAATTTGTCACAGATTTTTTTTTATATAGTTTTTGTACAATTTACTTAGTTAATTTCAGTTAGTAGTTCATTTGTTAGGAAACTGGTTGGGATTTTCTTTTTAAAAAAATTATTTGTCATTTTTTGGCAACCTAGGGTGCGCCCTGTGTCCCACCCACCACAACCTTACAAGACACACCCTAGTCCTAACTCCGAGTGCGTAACTGGCGTGAACTGACAGCATTGCCCATTCCCTGTGGAAGCACTTTAAACTTCAGTTATTAAAAATCTTAGCTGTTGGTGACGCTTCTGTCATCTGTTGTGGTCTCTTCTTTCTGATGATAATCACCTACCTGTAGAAATCTTGACTTGGTATAGTAGAGATGTTGTATCACATGCTGATTTGTGTGTACAAATGTAAATGTGATTTACAAATTCAAGGATTCACTTCAGTTTGTAAGGAAATAACTTCTGACAACTGCTTATACATATACTTAAACCTAGTCTTATTTAACTGTATGGGTTTTCTTTGTTTGCTTTCATTTAAAATTTTATTTGTGAGTGACTCTTGTCATCTACCATGGTCTCTTCTTTCTTAAGACAATGACATGCTTGCAGAAGCATTGATTTGATACTGGAGAGATGTTGTATTAACGCACACTGATGTGCGTAAATTTTGATTTACATTTTTAAGGATTCAGTTTGAAAATATCTTATCTGACAGCTATTTCTCATGGTTAACTGAAGTATACAGTATATGTTGCTTGGCATTCATTTAAAATCTTACTTGTTGGTGACTCTTCTGTCATCTGTTGTGGTCTCTACTTTCTGAAGATGATGACTTGCCTGCAGAAACTGATTGGTTGAGAGTGTGTGTCTCTGTGTCAGAGTACTGAATTTAAAGACTTTAAATAATTTAAATATTATATGGGCTTTTTTAATGCTCTTGGCTCCTGGTTTTCATGTAGCACAAGTATTTGCTAATAAAATTGGTGCTCTGGCTCTCAAGAACCTTCAGAATTATGGTTTATTGAAACACATATTGTACTGTACACTTTCTTATTGACTGTTCTCTGGTGCACTGATGTTTCTTTAGACCACAGACAACATATCTTTTCACATGCAAAATTTAAATGTCTAAACACTAAAGTGAACAACAAAATGGCAAGATTTATTTCCGCTTGCCAGAGCTTTATGGGTCGCCATGATTTTGCAAAGTAAGACATGTTCCTGGATCAACATTACTCTCCAAAAACATAGACTTAACCCAATCCCTACCCCTAAACCTAACCCTAACCATCATTTATTCCTAATATCAGAGGGAAATGATAGCTGATTAACAGAAGTGTAGAAAAATCTAACTCTGATCACAAGCCTAAAACTGACATTTCCTGAAAAGTTCTTCCTCAGTTCTGATTGGTTGATTGAAATGTTTTAACATGTTGTACTTGGTGAAATCACATTCACCGAACTTGTAAGGAAAGTCAAACATCCTTTACAAAAAAAGGTAAAACAGTGATGTACGACGATTTTGAAGTTGGAGGAGAAAATGAGATGGGAGTTTTTCGACATACCCTAACTGTATTGACCTGGATTAGTTCACAAGCGGACCGCAGAGCTAGACAAGATGAACATTTTAGGTGAAAAAGTATATAAATTATACATTTTCTTAGAAAATAACAGATCGTTTTGCTAGATAAGACCTTGTTCCTCAGCTGGGATCATTCAGAGCCTTTTGAAGCTGCATTTAAACTGCATTTTGGAAGTGCAAATTCGCAGGCACCATTGAAGGAACAATTTCTTCAAAGGGGTCATCAGATGCCCATGTTCCACAAGTTTATATGATTCTTTAGGGTCTTAATGAAAAGCCTATAATATACTTTGGTTAAAAATTCTTAATAGTTGTGTAAAACAACACCCTTTTTACCTTGTCAAAATCAGCTCTGCAAAAATCATCCCATTCTGAGGGATTGTTCCTTTAAATGCAAATGAGGTCTTCTCTCTGTGGAGTGACGAGCCTATTTACTTTAGCCGCATTTAGCCATGTTTACCGGCTAAACTTGCTAACTAGCACATTGTTAGGAAAGGTTATCGCAAAGATTCATAAAAAAAAACCCTTAGGGTGCTTTCACACCTGCCTCATTTAGTTCGGTTGAATCGCACTATAGTTCGTTTTCCCTCTTGGTGCGGTTCGTTTGGGCAGGTGTGAATGTAGCAATTGCACTCAAGTGCGCACCAAAAGCGGACCAAAAAAGCATAGGAGGTCTCGGTACGCTTTCAAACGAACTCTGGAGCGGTTCGTTTGTGGTGAGAACATGATCCGAACTCGAACAGACCCAACTGCAAAAAGTACTGCACCTTTTTGGACTAATCCAGCTGCCGTAATCAGCTGCGCTGTGCATTATGTGATGAGGACAAGTATTTGTTGACAGTTAACGCTTTAGCAACATAGCCCCATGGCAGCTCGCGGACAAGCTGAGATGGAGTTGTGAGAAGGTGCGGAGCCTCATAGAAATTACAATCATAGAAATTACAGGGATACAATCAGCCAGCACAGTCGTCTCTCCATACTAAAAAGCGGCGTGTTGTCTGCCGGCTTTTTCTCCTCTCTTTGTTTACTTCCGGGAGTTCCATTGGAATTTTCCCGCACGTTAATTCTGACCAATCGAAAAGCAGTTTAGGAAATACGTTCAATGACACATCTGGCCAACGAGTGATGTGGATCTTGTCACATGACTGCATTTTGGTTCGTTTCAACTGGTTCGGACCAGAGCAATCAGTGTGGTGTGAAAAGGACCCAAAACGGGAGAAAAATGCTACAATGTATCATTTGTTGCCCTTGGTCCGGACCAAATGAACCGAACCACAGATGTGAAAGCACCCTTATACTCACTTCTGCTGTAAGTGAAGCTGGATTACGAATGATTCGCGTGAACATAGACGGATATATGTAGATCAGGAGGCACATTCCCTTCACAAACAAACGTAATCTACTGCACCGTCAGCGGCTCAGATGTCGGGACCAAATGACGACCACTATGTTCATTATTACATCCAGCGACACAACACCTCAATCGCTCAATCAAAGATATTCTTGTCTAACTTACATCTCTGCTCTGGCATCGAAACAATGGAGGTCGGACTGAGACAGCTGATCTAAGGTAAGACGCTCATGTCAATCAACTATCGCGTGAGTGGCCTCTGTGGGTGTGACGCCACACCGACAGACATCTGAGAATGGCTCGATTTGAAAAGGGAATATTATTTTTACAGATTAATTAAAAACCACTGAATGGATTTTTATCATTATAGGGTAGATTTGTACATACACTGCCAACACACATTAACGTTCAAACAACATGAAACATCCTGGATGACAAGGGGGTGAGTAAATTATCTGTAAATTTTTGTTCTGGAACTGAATTTCTCCTTGAAGGATCCAGTATTTTCAATATATACTGAACCAAACACTATCATAACATCTTAGTTGATGATTCATTATACTTTATTTTTGACAAAACATTCCATGGTTTGGTCATGACAGCATATTTTAGGTAGTGACAGTAATGTTTTGGTAGCGACCCACATACTAAAATACAAAAAAAAAAATTGCATAACTGTACTAATATTTTGTTTATGTCCCCCAAATAAAGGACAATGCGTTCACTTTTGAAACAATGATGACGTTTTATTTTATTCACCAAATGTTTCGATCGTGACTGTTACGGTAGTGACAATTTTAGGTACTTCTGAACCTAGCTCAAAAAAGCTAATCAGCACATGGTTAGCTAGTACATTTCTGAACTGTTGTAAACATACTAAAGCTAAATGTTATGAAATAACTCTCAAAAGTGTTTCATTATTAAAAAATGGTGTTTGGTAATGACATTCTTTAAAGTTACACACAGACTTTTTAGATTTTTGAACACATTTACCTCAAAATTATAGGACCTTTCTATTCACCATGTAGCTATAAGAAGGGAGAAATAATGCAGAGAAATAATTGGTCAATTGCGCCACCCAGCGGTCTGACATATCCTGAAATTCACCATCGCCCAAGGCAATGGGCAATTTTTTTTGCACTATTTTAGTAGTTAGCCTGATACATTGCAATGGGCAGGTTTTTTTTTTCCATAACGGAAGCTTTGAAGATGTATTTAGATCGAAGGTGTACAGGTGTATGTCTAGCGTTAGCATCGTTGTTATTCATTAGTACCAATGTGCACGATTGTGAAGCTACAGCACAATCTCTCTGAGTTTTATGTAAATTACACTGATGCTAAGTAAGATACTAAGTAATTACCTTAACCATCCAACCACAAAAAATCAACCTGGGCATCACTGCTCTGTACCGACGTTTATGCTCGTTTTTTGTCTTTGTCGGTCTTCCTGTCTTCTACCCGCACTATATATAATTAAAACGCTTTTTATCCACCTTTTTTTTCTGTAAGAGCGGGCACGGCCATTTGTAAATTTAACGTGTCTGGCTTCCGGTCTCATCTGCTTCCAGCTGTTTGTAGCTTTACAAAACAGTTCGTTTTGCTGCTTGACATTGCAGACTGGTGTCTTACCATATTATTGTAATGTATTATCTTAATTATGAACACAGTGGTTTGTAATGCAAACAGTTTTACTGTTTATTGCACTTTGTTATTCCGTACGATGGCTTATAAGTTTAACACATTACCAGAAAACAGCTTACTTCCGAATTGAAAAATAAGGATAGAAAATTACAGTGAGTACAGTCTAAATCTCATGTGAGTGTACATCATTTAGATGATTTTTCTTATTCATTAGTGTGTGGGAAAGCTGGAGAAAGTACAAACACACAGTTTTCATTCCACAAGATGTTAACTGATGAACTGGAGTCATGTGGATCATTGTGATGTTTTTATCAGCCGTCTGGACTCTCATTCTGACGGCACCCATTCACTGCAGAGGATCCACTGGTGAGCAAGTGATGTAATGCTAAATTTCTTCAAATCTGTTCTGACGATGAAACAAACTCATCTGCATATTGGATGACCTGAGAGTGAGTACGTTTTAGTGGACTGTTTCTTTACAGTAATATGCAGGTACAATGTTATAAAATCACCTCAACTCAAATCAATGTTATTTGTCCATATATTTATTTATTTGGTGAGTAGCCTTGCCATAAGCAGGATATTGTACAGTCTGCCAGTCATTATTCAAAAATAAATCAACTCACAATGATACAAGGATGATTTATTTAGCCTGAATGACTGACTGATTGTACCTTAATGCTTATGTAAGTCTTTTAATGACCACAATATCATTCTAATAAAACATCCACTGCAAAAAGGCCCTTTTGTGTGAGTGAGTCATCCCTTTAAAGTGGAACCATTCCTTTGTCATCAGCTGAACCACACCAGCATTGAAAAAGTCAAATACGTAGCATAAAAAAATCTTCAGGAAAAAAACAGCCAGATTTGTCAGCCAGGCAGACAGACTTTACCCGCAAAAAGAAGTCCAACTATTGTGAAAAATATTGATAAAACAAACAGTACATATGAGGACCCAACAACCGTATTATTGGGTAATTTGTAAGGTTGTCCTCCAACTTGATTGATGTAAAATCCAACTGGAAATATTAGAGCGGCCATGCAGAAGAGGACCACTGCAAAAAACACAAAATAACACAAGTTTTGTTTAAAACAATAAAGAGATTTGGATTATCTGTGCATATCAAATTTCTATAAGATAACATACTTCCCATGAAGGCGATCCAGCGGGCGTATTTTGTAGCCTCTCGCCGCCAGTGTGAGATCACAAGCAGGCCACATGTGATAGAGAGCGAGATGATGCCTAAGATGATGAAGAACAGGGTAGTGATCCATTCTGGAGGAAGGCTTGGGGAGATACATACCCTGTTTCGACCATGGATGGTCTGGCATTGCTTGACTAGACCCACAGTCAGAGCTCCTAGGTGCAAAACACACAAAAAATTTGTGACTGTATAGCGAAAACAAGTCTTCATTTAGCACCACATAACACATCTTGGACTAGAAGATGATAAAACAGCATACAGGAATGACACAGAGTGAGTAAATAAAGGGTAAGTTTTCATTTTTGAATATCATGTTCTTTTAGTAGGATAGTTCTTCTCAAAATAAAATTCTACTATTGTTTACTCAACCTCCTGTTATTCCAAACCAGTGTGACCTCCTTTTTTGATGTGGAACACAATATTTAAAAAATGTTGGTAACCAACCGTTTCAGTTCCATTTGACGTCCATTGTATGGATAAAAAATACAATGGAAGTCAACAGAAACCAAAACTGATTGGTTAACAACATTCTTCAAAATATCCTTTTTGTATATAAAGCAGAAGCATATAGGGTGAACTATCACAAAGTAAGTACTTTACCAAAGGGCATAATGATGATATCAGTACTTGCATTGCAATTCTACAACCACTTCAATCCATGGCTTTAACTATGATGCTACATCACCACTAACAGTAAGAAAAAAAGGATCATGACTGATGTGAATTCCTTCTTGGAACATGGACAAGGACATGAAGAACTGAGAGTTTTCAAAAATAAAGAGTCTCCTCCTATAATATTCAGGATTCCACACTAAACTGAGTCATCCACTAAAGTGCTACACAGTCTACTTCTAAAAATACACCAACAATGGATTAAAGTATATCTAAAATCATGCTGTCTTTGCAAGTTTAGTGACTCGGGACATTAGAATTTTTTTTTTTTTTCACAAAATTACATAGCCTAGCCTGTAACTTTGTTATTTGTGACCCTGAACCACAAAACCAGTCATAAGGGTCAAATTTTCAAAATTGAGATTTATACATCTGAAAGCTGAATAAGCTAAATAAGCTTTTCATTGATGTATGGTTTGTTAGGATAGGACAATATTTGGCCGAGATACAACTATTTGAATATGTGGAATCTGAGGGTACAAAAAAAATCAAAATATTGAGAAAATCAGCTTTAAAGTTGACCAAATTAAGTTCTTAATAATGCATATTACTAATCAAAAATTAAGTTTTGATATATTTACAGTAGGAATTTTACAAAACATCTTCATGGAACATGATCTTTACTTAATATCCTTATGATTTTTGGCATAAAAGAAAAATCGATAATTTTGACCCATACAATGTATTTTTGGCTATTGCTACAAATATAGCCCAGCGACTTAAGACTGGTTTTGTGGTCCAGGGTCACATTTAATTTAAGCAGTCATCTCTAAAGCCTTAGTTTTCTGATCAAAACCCTGTATTTCTTTATTGTGAGGGCAAAACATATAATGCACTGAAATACAATGGTGATTGAGAGATGAACAAAAGGCTTTTACTAAAGAAGTATAAATTATCAATCAGACGTCTGAAGGCGTGTAGTAGATTGTGTTTAATGTTTCTTTTTTTTAGCAAACATTTTGATCATGTTTAGGGGACTTAGAAATTTGTGTATCAAATATGATATAGCAGGTTTTAGGGGTAAGCTTTAATTAAACTACATAAAAGATTAATATCAGTATCTCTCTGTAATGGAGGTCTGCTGGACATCAACTCTTCAAAAATATGAGTAATCAGTTGAAAAACTGCCAAATCCAGCTTTACCGTGGGAAACTCCATTTAAAGTCACTCCACAGGATATCCTGTTCTTTCCCTATACACATCTTTAGAGTGAAGCCATAAAGCACAGTTATGATTTTATCTCATGTGTACCCACTTGGCTCAGAATTCACCATCAGCCATCTTTTTTTATTATTCATTTTATATTCATGTGTAAACATCGTGTAAAATAAGTGTATAACTTTTAATAAGTGTATAGCTAGTTTTTTAAATCTCTTCTGCTCACCAAGCCTGCATTTATTTGATCCAAAGTACAGCAAAAACAGTAAATTTTTACTATTTAAAATAACTGTTTTCTATTTGAATATATTTAAAATTTGTATTTATTCCTGTGATGCAAAGCAAATTTTTCAGCATTATTACTCCAGTCTACAATGTCACATGATCCTCTAGAAATCATTATAATATGCTGAATTGACGTTCAAGATACGTTTTTATTATTTTTATTATCATCAATCATTAAACAGTGGAGTACATTTTTTCAGGATTCTTTGATGAATAGAAAGATCCAAAGATCAGCATTTATCTGAAATACAAAGCTTTTAACATTATATGCTATACCATTCAAAAGCTTGGAGTCAGTATAATTTTGTTTGAAAAAGAAATTATAGAAATGAACAATTTCATTTAGAAAGGATGCTTTAAATTGATCAAAAGTGATGATAAAGACATTTATTATTTATAAAGATATCGATTTCAGATAAATGCTGTTCTTCTGAACTTGCTATTCATTAAAGAAACCTGAAAAAAATTCTACTCCGCTGTTTTCAACATAATAATAAATCAGAATATTACAATGATTTCTAACGGATCATGTGACTGGAGTAATTCTGCTAAAAATGTTCTAAATAGCAAAAATATTTCTAAATTGTACTGTATTTGCTGTACTTTGGATTACATAAATGCAGGCTTGGTGAGCAGAAGAGACTTCTTTAAAAAACATTAAAAATCTTACTGTTCAAAAACTTTTGACTGCTAGTGTACATTTGCTATTACAAATGTGTATATGCCCAAAACAAAGTCTATTACATGTCTACTTTTATGGCTAATTCTAAGGACATGAAATATTGATTTCATTATGGGAAAAGGAGGAGAGATTGAGTGATAGGACAGAGATGAATGTAGCACAGCTACATAGGTTGTCAGAGAACAATGGACAATTATACAGGATAGATAGATAGATAGACAGATTTTTATGTGTTATATTGTGGAGTAACTCAAGTGTTCATTATACTTCACAATGTGTTGTGAATGTTTTCAGCATTCAGAGAGCATTGTACTTTTTGTTCTCTGCTAAATCTCCTTGGGACAAAAAATAAAGTAACGGCTGGTAAACAGCTGTTTTGTGTCACATTTGATTAGGAGAAGATTCTCATAATAAATTGTCAAAAAAAAAAAAAAGCTCTTCTTCAACAAAACTAACGAATGCAGACCCTGCTGGGGCCCCTAATGTGTTAAAAGTCATAAAAGGATTTTTTTTAAGTTTTTGCATTAAGGTGGAGTGGAAAATGTGAGGATCCATTCTAAGATAATTTGCAGCAACAGCATTCTATTAATATTATTCCCACGTTTACATAACAGAACGATTTTCCAACTAATTAGCTGCTGGTAGATCTCATCTCTGTGGAAAGCAATTCCCAACAGACTTCATTAATACAGCAACAAACACACTGAGTAATCAACAACACATTTCCCTTAAAAGCGTTCTTCTGCACATCTCACTAATGCAAAACATTTAATCGCTGGCTTTTATCAGCTAATGCCAGATGCTTTTATATATTTATATGTTGTACCCATAAATGGTTGTGTAGAGAAGGGACAATAATATTGTCCTATCTTGTTTGAGTACATTGTGTCCAACAACCACAGCCGGAAATGCTTGTTTATTGCATAAATAAATACATTAGAGCCAGACAGAATGGATTTAAATTGTATTTCATACTCAACAGTTATAAAAACATTTCACATGCAGATACATGTGTCCTCTACCTAAAGAGTTACCATGGTATTTGACAGAACATGAAGTTTCTTACCCTCTTGACCGCCTGTATTGATCCAGTCTGGATTTGCAATACTTGCAATTGCGAAGATATCTGCTGCGAGAAAGAGACATCCTGAAATAATGGTGAGTTTATCCATTTTCATACTTCAGTCTGTGAACTACATGAGTTTAGGTCTGTTTGATGTTTGGGATTGTATGAGATGGATGCAACTTTCACTCCCTCTTTTCAGAGGGAACCTCATGGAGATGCTCTTCATGCAGTTCTGGAAGATAACATATGAATGTCAGTTGAGGGATTATGATGCAAACACCAGCAGTATGACTTTCAGCATTGAACATCATCCCATTATGAAACATTACCCCTCAGCGTACTCCACTAATAACACCCTGAAAGGTGAGCCCATACTTGAGCAAGGCTGTGTGGAAAATCCCAAGTATTCCTATGTGTTACATCCGTGCTGGATCTTCCCTCTTGATTTATGGATATCATTGAAAAGGGAAAACGATTCCACAGCGCAGGAGACTGTTCGCTCATCAGTATCGGATTTGCTGGCGAACGTCGTGCTGTAACAATAACTACAGTTGTCCTCCTTGTCTTAGGTTCTTCCGCGTTTCAATTTAAAGTAATATACCGTAAAACAGCGTCCGCGAACCTTTCAAAACACAAGCCTGCTCGCGAGATGTTTTCCCTTTGTAAGGAATAACGGAGGGGGCAGGAGAACATGACGCAACGTATGACGTCACCAACCTGCTTTGACAGTTGTGCGCTCTCACTTGAAACGTCAGTAAACAAAACGGTTTTTTCAAAAAAGACTTAATATGAACAGACACAGAATGTAATAAACTATACTGTGAATATATTTTAACGACTAGGTAGAAGCAATGTATATATCATTGAGATTAAAATATTTATTTTATTTTATACATTTTAAACACGGTAGTAAACGCAACAAGGGTATTAAAGAATGCAGTATTTTATTAAATATATTGTTGGACAAGGGCGTTTGTATATATTTTTGGGTCATTCCACAAAATCGGTGCCTTTTGCATCCCTAAGAA
Organism: Labeo catla; assembly: GCA_012976165.1. Lineage (NCBI taxonomy): Eukaryota > Metazoa > Chordata > Actinopteri > Cypriniformes > Cyprinidae > Labeo > Labeo catla. The sequence continues at coordinate 162,900 of VONZ01000083.1, forward strand.
ATAATCAAACATAGATTTAATATAACAACAAATAAATGTGCAATTTAAAAAACATAACAATGCTTCCATCAATACTGCGTAGGGTTTTTGGTCTGTCCTTCACTAATTTTTTCTTTTTCAGCAGAACTTTTAATTTGCAAAAAAGTCCAAATGATATTAAAATCACATTCGGATATTGATCTAAATATAGTCTCATTGTTAAGCAATGTTTTTGGCACAAGTATGCATTTTTTCTATAAAATATAAATCATTTTATTGGTGCCCACTGATTTCATGTCAGCCCTGTTACTCTCATCAGAAAACCCTTCTAAAATAATGTACATTCAAGTGACATCATTTCTAGGTTACATCATCTGTCCACCAGGATTCCAACATTTAAAACATAAGCATGTTTCTCTCACTCCTCTATAATGTTCTATTTTTGATGATTTATGAGGCTTGACTGAGGGGGTGCATCATGCAGTGTCAGTCCTGTTACCATGTACCATGTAAATGCAAATTTAAACATTTTTTTCCCCTTACATTAAATATAATGAATATCAAGTAAAATCCTGTACATACGTGCTTTGTGAACTTGACTATTAGCTAGCAATCAGTACATTTCTTTGAAATCATCAAATCTGTTACTGTCAACCTGTTACTTTTTAGAGTAACAGGTTTTGACGTGTGGGTAACAGGGATGACATTGATTAGGTTTGACCCTGTTTTTAAAGATTGTATGTGTCAAATTCAGACATTTTAAAGGTCACCCTCTGTATATTATTGTGTCTGTATATTATTATATTAATGCCTATATCATTCAGTGGCATGAGTTCTAATTAAACTATAGTATTTAGTAATGCTTGTGTCCGTAACAGTTGACAAAAATAACAAAACCTAAGGGTAGAAAAATAGTCATAAAGTAATAAATTACATAGCCTGAGTTGGCACAATACAATTTCTTGTCATTTTAAGGTGTCTTTATTTCAAGGATATTTAAAAAATATTTATTTAAATGTATTTTATTTTTCTGTTTTTCCAAGTGGAAAGGGACAGATTTCATGGAATGACCCTTTTACCTGACATTTGCTTAATTTGAACCAGAGGTCTCAAACTCAATTCCTGGAGGGCCGCAGCTCTTGATTAGTTGACCTCTAGACCTTGATTAGCTGGATCAGGTTTGTTTGATTAGGGTTGGAGCTAAACTGTACAGAGCTGTGGCCCATTAGAAATTGAGTTTGAGACCAGTGATTTAAACCATGTGTGCTGTTCATTGTATATTATGAATAAACATTTCTCTCTGTGATCTTACAATTAATAAACATTACACAAAAGTAAACCAACTTTTCCTGAAAGTGTTCCTCAGCTTTTTGACCGTGAATCACTCATTTTTTCCAGACATTTTTTTTCCAGTCTTTTATGATCAGTGTATCAGTATTTTAAAAATATTTTCACATTACATCTTATACAGTATCTTACATAAAAATTGCACTTGAAAAAAGTGTGTTTTTACCACTTCAGTTTTTTGGAGCTATACCTTGTAAATAAATACACTGCATAAGTATTCATACACTTAACTCAGTACTTACCTGAAGCACCTTTACAGCCTCAAGTCTTTTTGGGTATGATGCAACGAACTTTGCACATCAGTTTTTGGCAATTATCTGCCATTCTTCTCCTCACCTCTTTACCTCTCAAGCTCTGTCAGGTTGGATAGGGGCATACGCACATTTTCAGGTTTCTCCAGAAATGTTTGATTGCGTTCAAGCCCAGGCTGTGGCTGCTACCAGCACACCTTACTGTTTGGAGGTTACTGTCCAGGTGATGAGCAGTGCCTTGTTTCCTTCAAACATGATGCTTGGAATTGAGGTTAATCAGACCGGAGAATCTTGTTTCTCTCACATTCTGAGGGTCCCTCAGGTGTGTTTTTTTTTTTTTCTCTCTCAAATTCTAAGTCTGTTTTCATATCTTCTCACTGAGGAGAGGATTGAGTCTTGCCACACCGCCATAAAGCCCAGATCGATGGAGTGTTGCAGCGATTTCTCCTATCTCCACATATGATCAGGGAGCTCAAGTAGAGCTCAAGCAGAGCTCAAGTAGTGAAATCATTTAATTTTTTCTTTTTTAATAAATTTGTTTTTAATATTATGGTGTATGGAACGTAGATTGATGTGGAAAACAAAGTAACTTAAAGCAGTTTAACAAACAAAATATGCATCTCAATATATGCATATATGAATCTCACAAATCACAACTTGTTTCATAAATGTTTGTTGGTGTTGGTAAGATACTTTATTAATTTACATCTATACATTTCACCTGGACAAGTGCTGAGTTCTTCTCTCAGATTACTCCACTTTATATAATATTACAAATATCAAGACCAACTGTTGATGACAACCTTATTATTTTTAATTTTTATTTATGTTTTTTTGGACAGGAACAATAAAATATAATGAAGTGTCCTGATTTCATTATAATGAAACAAAGAGTTAGACACTGTCTAAAGATAAAATGTGTGGGAATACAGATGTGTTCAGATTTCATCAACAAAAGGTGTGTTGACCAAGTGTCCACTGGAGGCCATAGTCGTTTTGCCAGACATGAATTTCTTTGCAACCTGAAAAACAAATGAGACAAGTTTTTGTTAAAACTGCACTCCAAAAGCCTTAAAACTCAGATATGCTAACAGATATATCAAGAGTCAACATTATCTACTTATTACTGTTTGTCAGAATATGTTTTCAAAATAGCCTTACAGTACAGTCAGCTATAAATAACACAAATGATAATACAGGAATTACGTACACCATGATTCTCTAAATTACTGCCATCTCCGGGCCTTTACACTGGGTTACCATAACTCTAAGAAACAATAGTTGCTTACGTTGACAACATCAGCTGAAGACACAGCATTGATTTTCTGAGTCACAGCCTCGGGGGAATGGTAGGTACCCTCTGCAAGCACTTGTGAACCAATAGCTTCCATTAAACCCTCAGAACTCTCAACAGACATCAGGTATTCCGCCGTCAACTGATTCCTGGTCAGACAAAAAGACAATTCATTAATATTACAATAAAACATGTAATGAATAAAATATAAAAAGTACTGCTGAACTCACTTAGCTCTGCTGAGGTCAGCTGCTGCGAGGTTTCCTTGTGCAATGTCATTCACTTGACTGACTGCTGCTTTGATTACCTGAACGCAAAAATTAACACTTTAGGAACACATTCTTAGTCTTTCACTGGATTAGATACTGGATTAGATTTAACAACAATGCATAGAATAAATAATAAATTCATGTTAAAACCAGAACATAATGTAAATCACACGTACATCTTTGGCAGCGTTAGCCTGGCAGATGGTGTAAACTCCAAACAGTCCAGAATCAGTGTAGTTTGCATTGAAGGCAGACGCCTGCAACAAAGCAAGATAAAAAAAAAAGCAACACTTACAAAAAGTCCTTTGTATAAAGTCTTTTTTAAGATGAAGGTCACATAAGGTGGTACTCACATCAAAGGGCTGAGCGGTGACCTTTGAGATGCCCTGACTCAGTTTGCTGGTAGTGTTGGAGCCTCTCTTGACACGAGGTCCTGCTCCAAGCACATGCTGCAGTATGCTGAATGCAGTGGCATCAGCTGATGTTGCACTTGCACCTTCGCTCGCAACGACGGCATGAACCAGTCCTCCTCCAGACTGATGCCTCAGCTCACCTGGAGAACACAGAACACAATATGCATGATTAAAAACAAGTCTTTATTTATTTATTTATTTTATTGCCAACAAATATATTATTTACAGGTGATAAATCAAATACAAAAGGTCAACAAAGCATACATGACAACGAACATGATTTGTGTGGGCGTGTGTATGTGTGTGTGTAAGTGGTGTTGAGGTTATAAACAAAGCAACATGTAGAAAAGTACAAAAGACATAATAATAGAAAACATTAATAATGATGATGACAATAATAATAATGATAACAACAGTATTAATAACAAGTGGAGGATGGAGGGTGTTAATATTAGGGTGTTACTATTAATAATAATAATAGTAGCAATAATAACATTATAAATAAACTAATTTAATCAGGAACGAGGGGAGGTTTGAGAATTAAGAAGAGGACAATAATAATAATAATATTTTTCATTTTTATTAGTAGTATTAATAAAAACAACACCAACAACAATAGTAATAATGATAATAGGTGTATGTAAACTTTTGACCTCAACTAGATGTAAGGTAAATGTACTGTTTTTTTATTTTGTATTGTAATACACTTAATATCAATACTGTTCTAGTATTAATGATCACACTACCTCCACGGTACACAGCTTTGGAACCAACGGTGCCTGTTCCACTGCGGATGTTTAGGAATTGCTCCCCAACCTGCTTAAGCACGACATGATCCACACCTACACAATAACATACGGTACAAATGACTTAATATCCTTTTTCAGGCCACGTTAAATCTTCTCCTTTAATAAGGGGACAATTTCATAACATACCAAGACCAACAAGGGCCATTCTTGCACTTGTGAAGTTGTTCTGAACAAAGGTGTGCATCTGTGAAAAAGGACAAAATAATACAGAGAACATTAAAATGTGACTTATTTGCAATGTCTAATACACAACTATTTGTTTTACCATTAGTAGATTTATTTGTGCAGGTGCAGGACTGTTATTTACAGTTGTTTACAGTGGTCATGTAATTTAATAACATGGTGCTTTACTATTCTACAGCTCTTTTTCAACAATGTGAAATCCTTTAAGATGAGTAACAACATGCTATATAAATTACACTTATTCACTTGTTATGATTAGTTTTTGTTTGGTTAATGTCTATGAAGTAAGTTACAAATAAACGGATGACATCCAGTGAAGTGACTACATTTCTTATCAATTTAAAAATTAAAATCCAAGCAATTTATCCATTAAATTTCCAGCAGAAACTACTAGACAAGACCCAAATGCTACATGAAAGATTCAAATGAATTTGTACAACAATACAAAAAAAACTTTAATGAGCCATATTCGTTTGTTTTCCCTCAAAAACGTTGCCTTACTTGTTCTGCGGTGATTTGGCCAACCATGTAGTCTGGACAGTACAAGGAATTGGACAGGGCATTCTTAAAAGCTGCAGCATGCAAATTCTCAATGACACCTGAGGCACAAACAAAAAGATGAAGAACAGAAACAGGAAGCAGAGACATTATGACTGCTAATTAACCTTGATGCATCATAAATCCATGATTAAATTAATGTATTAACAAACAGTTCTCCATTAAATTGATCCCTCTGGGGCCACACATGTGATCCCTGTTGGTCAAAACAGACCATGACAAAAACAAAGACATTGTTATATTTAATTACATTTTGTTTCAATATTTTTCATATTTTTAGTATTTTGAGGGGATTCTCATGGTACTAGACAATATTCACCTCTAAACTGTGCACCATTTATTTCTATATAAATACAATTAATAGTATTTAAATATTTATTTAGTTTAGAGTTTAGCTGCCGTTCAAAGTTTTAAAGATTTTCAATGTTTTTTTTAAGAAGTCTCTTATGCTCACCAAGGCTGCATTTATTTGATTAAAAATACAGAAAAAAATATCAGTAATATTGTGAAATATTATTAGTTTAAAATAATGGTTTTCTATTTTAATACTCTTTAAAGTATAATTTGTTTCTTTAATGCAACGCTGAATTTTCATCAGCCATTACTCCAGTCTTCAGTGTTACATGATCCTTCGGAAATAAGCTGATTTGATACTAAGTTATCATTAATGTTGGAAACAGTTGTGCTGCTTAATATTTATTTTAGAAACTGTGATACTTTTTTCAGGATTCTTTGATGAATAAGAAGTTAAAAAGCACTTATTTAAAATAGCAATCTTTTCTAACAATACAAGTCTTTACTCACACTTTCTATTACTGTAACACATCCTTTCTGAATAAAAGTATTTTTTAAAGGTTTGTGAAACCCCAGACTACTTTTTCTGAGATTTTAGCAGAGGTGTTTGTGTTGCACATCATAGATGACAATGTTAGCATCCGTTGATTTTAATCGTTGGAGAAAACTGGTTAATTTTGAGCTTTTTTGCGCTATTTTCATCTTCCGGGTTTAAAAGCTACATTGTGCTGACGTCAGAGTTTGTGACGTGGCAACGGTCTGTAGTACATCGATGACACGTCGGTGTCTCATAATTATTCATGAGGCCGCGTCTTCTTATCCTATGAGAAGACGATTCGCCTAATTATTCACAACAGCGTGTGTTGACTTGCTATGACAGATGCTTCAGACTGTAAGATTGCGTATATTAACCGAAAGAAACGTTCATGGATCAAAGGAGAGTGTTTGTTTTTGCTTGCTTTTTAAGAGTTCAGCACAAACGCCTTTCATTCATAAAGTAATGAATGTTTCATGACCCTTTATAGAAAATGTATTGACTTAAACCTTTGAATAAACACTGTTCTTTTTAACTTCTTAATCTTTAAAGAATTCTAAAAAGTATCACAGGTTTCCAAAAAAAAGCAGCAAAAACTGTTTTCAACACTGACAATAAATTAACGTATTAGACTGATTTCTGAAGGATCATTTGAGACTGAAGACTGGAGTAATGACTGATAAAAAAAAAAAAATCAGCTTTGATGACATTTTAAATTCTAAAAATATTTCACAATATTACTGTTTTTTTTAACAAATGAATGCAGCCTTAATGAGCATAAGAGACTAATTTTACAAAAACAAAATAAAAATGTACTGATCCCAAACATTTTGAATGGCAGTCTGTATATTTACGTTTTTAAAGATTTGTGGCTGATTTGTAGAATGTACCCAAAAAAAAAGTTTTGTATTTTGCATGTATGTGCATACAGCAAGTGACACTAAAGTCCAGTTTTGTATCATTCCAATGAGGCAAAAATGTAAAAATGTCAAAACTCAAATTCAAAACAAAACCTTTCAGTCTAAAATGACTGCTATAGGGTTAAACACTGCATACCAATCTGCGGAGACTGCTTGGCAAGTTCCTTATCCAGTTTCACCCTGGCAGTGAGGTCTGACACTTCCCATGGCCGAAACTCCGGTGCAGTGGTCACATTGATCAGATACTCCATAACAGTGTCACTGCGAGAAGACAGACCAACAACATGTTTGTTTCCAGTAGAATAAAAGACCACACAGACAACCTAATCAAGTGTTCCACTCACATATGATCTCTCAGGCAGTCTACAGTGTACGCCATGGTTTCCCTGGAGCTTGACACACTGCATATAAAAATATATTATAAACATTTACTCACATAACATTCCAGACATAATTTGTGTATAATGCACCAGTGGTTCTTTACTGGTCGGTTGCAAATCAAATGTGGGTGGCAGAACTGTTGTGGTTTTGAACTTGGGTCCTGACGCAAAAGCATTTGAGCACTGTCTTATGCCACATAGATAACAGATGTTTAGTAGAAGCTGTTCTGTGACTATGATAAACTGACCTTAAGCTTCCCCCTACAGCCTCAACACCACGGCAGATCCTGAAGCCAGATGCTCCCTTGGTTGTCTGGAATTAGAAGTATAGAGAAGTGAATACTAACAGAGTCACTCACTGCACATTAGCAGTACAGAAATCAAATAAAGAGTCATGATGGATGTATACCAGACTGGCAGCCAGACGAAGCAAGTGCGTGACACCAAGGTTGTCCATCATCTCATATCGGCTTCCGGCCCTGACAAGCACACCAATGCGAGAAGCAGGAGAATAGTTTTCCAAGGAAGCAATCACTAACCCGCTAGGCAATTTTGTCACCTGGAAGAGGGAAAATTAATGAGTGTAATTACACAAAGGATTTATATATATTTATATTTATATTTATATATATATATAAGACAGACTAGCAGACTTGTTTGAATTATCAAAAGATGTCAAATCGACAATGAGCTGTCATCAAATATTTTACAAGTTTTAACATCATTATTATTATTTTTCTGAATAAATGTTTTTTTAACAACTGGATTACCTCATTTTGTTGTGGATGTCCCAACTGGGATACAGGATCGGCAATTTTTAGAGTTAAAGTCAACTCAATGTTTGTTATATTTTGGTTACTTTTGTGAGTTAGAATGAAATGAAAGTGTAACTGGTGGTATGAAATAGGCACATAAGATTGTAATATTGATAAATTGATTGCACGCCACAGAATTTCATGAAAATGTAATTGTATCACACCAAGTTTTGTGGATATCAGCAGATATTTGTATTTTAATTAGTTAATTACACTACCAGTAAAAAGTTTTTGAACAGTAAGATTTTTAACGCTTTTTAAAGACGTCTCTTCTGCTCATCAAGCCTGCATTTATTTCATCCAAAACACAGCAAAAGCAGTAATGTTCTAAAATATTTTTACTATTCAATATAACTGCTTACTATTTGAATTTATTCCTGTGATCGAAGCTAAATTTTCTGCATCATTACGCCAGTCTTTAGTGTCACGTGATCCTTCAGAAATCATTCTAATTTTGTATTATTATCATCAATATTTAAAACAGTTGAGTACGTTTTTTCAGGATTTTTGATGAATAGAAACATCTTGAGACTGGCATTTATCTGAAATTAAAAGCTTTTTACACGCTATACCATTCAAAAGCTTGGAAAGAAACTATAGAAATTAATACTTTTATTTAGCAAGGATGCTTTAAATTGATTGAAAGTGATTATAAAGATATTTATAAGGTTACAAAAGATTTCTATTTCAGATAAATACTGTTCTTCTGAACTGTCTATTCATCAAAAGAACCTGAAAAAATTCTACTGTTTTTAACATAATAATAAATGTTTTTTGAGCAGCAAATCAGAATATTACAAATATTTCTGAAGGATCACGTGACTGGAGTAATGATGCTAAAAATTCAGCTTTGAATTCACAAGAATAAATTACATTTTTAAAAAGATTAAAATAGAAAACAGTTATTTTAAATAAAAAAAAGATATCAAAATGTTACGGTTTTTGCTGTACTTTGGATCAAACAAATGCAGACTTGGTGAGCAGAAGAGACTTATTTACAAAACATTAAAAGTCTTACTGTTGAAAAACTTTTGACTGGTAGTGTATTTGTTCATAAACATTCCCTAATATGAGAGCAAAAACCATTCCCAGCACCCACACGTACATGAACATCCTGGTACATGTGAGGACTTATTTAAAAAACATTAAAAGTCTTACTGTTGAAAAACTTTTGACTGGTAGTGTATTTGTTCATAAACATTCCCTAATATGAGAGCAAAAACCATTCCGAGCACCCACACGTACATGAACATCCTGGTACATGTGAGGGGCACCTGCCGAGACCTTGACGCCTGGCAGGGGCACAGTCAAGGGCTGGTCCCTTTGAGTGGCCGCATAGAAGCGTCTCTGTGGACAGAAAGACAAATCATCATCTACTGACCTGCACTTCCTGTGGCACAAACTTTACTGGCTCCACGGCTGCCGCAACATCCACCTTACGAGCAGCCTGAGCTGCATAAAGCCTCCTCTGAAAATCAGAAAAGACATCACGCCTCTGAAGAAAAAGTGTGCCAAAAAAAAAAAAAAGAGCCGTCCCACATGTATTTTAAATGTCCTCTATTATTTTTGTATGTTTTCTTGCATTTCCTGTTTACATTTTTGTTTATGGTCTTTTTTTATTTTTTTTAATGCATTTTTATTTATATTTTTTTCCATGTTCTTATCTATGTTTTTTTTTTTCCCCATGTTAATTTTTTCTCTGCAAGGAGAGTATTTCACTACACATTGTACAGAGAAGGGTTGAGAGTTTGACAAAATTTGGATTTTTATTTAATATTTGTCTAATTTCAGTCACAATCAGACTAATATCATGAAAAACTAATTCAGACAACTGTAAGTTTGAACTTTTTACAGTAAGCGTAGTCATAGGTCATCAAAGATACTATAAAACCAAAACAGACAAGATTTAATGCACTGTATGACAACGACTATAAACATAAATATTTAGTAATATAATATTCAGTAAATATTTCTCTCTGCTTCATATTGCTTTTATTGTGCTTCTCTAGAACAGCCTGAAAGTGCTGTCAAATCACCATGATGATTAACTATCAAACAATGGCAAGTTCTCAAAAACTACATATACTTTAAAGTATGGACAGGAAACGAATTGTCAATTGCAAGTCAAATTGCATAACCACAAGCTGGGGAAAAACAAACAAGTCAGGGGTCCTCAAACTACGGTCCAGTAGAGGTTCCATGGAAATGTTTAGCATAAAAAAATAGCATAAACATATTTTAAATAAACAGAAATGACACTAAAATAAGAAAATAAACCCGCTAAAAGTAATGTAATAAGTATGAAAATCGTAACAATGTTACTTAATAGAAATTAAATATTTTCCAAATCATATTTGGACATATTTATTGCCAGTGATATTTCACAGCCTTTATACAATATATAGATCCCTTTTAAATTTTGGGATAGGAGCCATAGCATTATAAAGATAGAAAACTGCTGCTCTATATAACTGCATTTAAAAAATGGATAAAATGTTTTCATCACTGATAAACTGACATCTGTATCTCTTATCTAGCTTGGCTGTATGAGAACAAGGCCATCTTATATCCTATCTAGACTAGAGCACCCCTACAAAACGACAAAAAAAACACAGAGCAGAACCTCTGCTAGTCATCTTTAACCCAGTTAATCAAGTTCTCACCGATAACTGGCTTATTCCCCTGATCCCCCTCATCTTCTCTCTCTCCTTCAGACGGACCACCGCAATATGGCTGACCTAAGGATGTCCTACCCAAAATCCTTCGCTCTCTGCTTCTCTACGTCGAAACTGAAACGAAACAAATGTATACTGCCACATGGCGACTTGGAGTTTGCGTAGTGTTCCAAGTGTTATATTAAAATTATTGAAAAAAATGTTTTAAATTTAATTTACACAACTGTCGTGTAAACGCAATATGAACACAGTCCTAAATTGTATTAAAACGCGTTACGCATGTTTTTTTACTAAAGTGTAATTTACTAAATGTAATCTACAAATCGTTAAATACCATTTGATATGACGTATCTGTATAATTTTTGCTATTTTATTAATTTGTAGTGCTTGTTTTATGTTTTCATACAGTATTTACTATTTAACTCTAGATCTCACTTATATTGTTTATTAAAATTCATGAGATCAACGAAGTATTCAGTATTCAAAAAATATTTTGAAATATTTATAATATTTTTTAATATTAATATATATTTTTTTTTAATATTTTTAATATTGTTTAAAAAGGAAGACGTAAATGAATCGTAAATGAAATTTTTTTTTAAACAATTTTAATTCGGAACCGCATACTAGCATACTACTCCTACTGAAATAGTAAATATGCTGAATTCCACTATCAAAATTCACATTTTTTTTTAAATAAAATTATTTTATTCTATTAATTTTCTAATTATTCTTCATAATATTTAACATCTTTTTAGAAATGTCTTTAGGATTAAATCTAAGTATTTTCAATAAAGATAAAAAACTACCGGAAGTGGGTTAAATGTGAGCATGCGCGGTGTGTCGATCACAAACACGTGTTGCGAGTCGCGGTAGTAGTGAAGACCCTCGAGCTTCGCTGGTCATTAGAGCGATTTATTTTGCTTATTTGCTAAACTCTATACATTTTTCTGTTTAGTTAAATAGTACTGTCCTCCGTGAAGCTCTTGCCGAGAGGACCTGCGTGTTTATAAGTTGATCACCGGCCAAAACACAACAAACATAATGGTGAGTATCACATGTGGGATTTCTTACTAGTTCAGAATTTAGCTTCACTACATTCCACGTGTAGATACTTTAATTTTGCCTGCTAAAATTATGAAAGTAGTTATACATTGTATCTTATTTTAAGATGTTTCGTGTTTTGTTTAAAAGAGCATTTTATGTATAGATCGGAATACCGGTGTATGAGACATTATGCTGGTCGGACGATCAGTGTCGTTAGGTCAGTTTTATGTAACGTTCGAAATTCTTGCTGATAACTCTTTTGTCTGTCCTCTTCTTCACACAGACTGAAGCTGAAGTGAATCCTAAAGCCTATCCTTTGGCAGACGCCACGCTCTCCAAAACCATTCTGGACCTGGTGCAGCAGGCAGCGAACTACAAACAGTTGAGAAAAGGGGCTAATGAAGGTAAAGTACCTCAGCATGATGAATGTATATCCATTAAGAGTATAACAACAATCCTTATCCGTAATATCACTACATTGTGCTAGTCTATTACTTAAACACTAATAAAATAAGTAATCACGCTACTACTCAATAACCGAGCTGTTTGATTTATCCTACTAGCGTCAGCAAGTGGAAGTGCAAAATATTTTGATGTAAAAATGTTTTTAATGAGTTATTATTGTTCTTAATTTATAATATTTTATTTTTAGCATCTTTAAATGGTATGTTAACTGATTTCGACTAATTTTATGCCGTTACATAACATAATCTTGGCAGTATAAGTGAATGAACAGTAAATATTTTTCCATGTTACCTGCACCCAGTGGTGTCTTACCCCTTTTAAAACTTGCTCTTTCAAGCAGTGTGTTTAAGAATGTGGAAACAAAGAAAAAACAACGCTTTACTTAGCAAACTGAAGTTCATCTGACTAATTATCTACACATTGTGAAAGTTATTTTTGCTAGCTCTGACTTTCATTGTCTTCCACAGCCACCAAAACTCTTAACCGTGGGATTTCTGAGTTCATTGTGATGGCAGCTGATGCTGAACCTCTGGAGATCATCCTGCACCTTCCGCTGCTGTGTGAGGATAAGAACGTGCCGTATGTGTTTGTGCGCTCTAAACAAGCTCTCGGACGTGCATGTGGAGTGTCGAGACCCGTCGTTGCCACATCAGTCACCATCAAGGAGGGATCGCAGCTGAAGCCTCAGATTCAATCTGTGCAGATGGCTATTGAAAGACTCCTAGTTTGAGCTCAGATTTTTTTTTACACTTTTGTTTTCAGGTTTTATAAATGGTGATCTTTGTATAATCCTTATGGATTTTTTTTTTTCTTTTTGTATGTTAGAATCAATGTTGAGTGTGTTCCTCAGCAGTTGACAGCCGAAATAAAGTTCGGTTAAAATGAAATGATTTGTGTGGGTTGTATTTTTAAAAGGGAATGAAATAGTCTTCCATTTTTCTGTGGTTACCTAATGCAAAGTGGAAAAAAATGCACATTTCGTCCCCAGTAAAGTGAATATAAAACTACAATAAATACTGTCAGATGTGCACAAATGAAAGCAGATCATGCATTTTAAGTGTTTAGTAAACTAGTTCTGTTCACAATAGTAAGTACACTGCACATTTTTAGTAAAATTAAGAGATTTTTAACATAAGCTGATTCATTTGGCAGGGGGGAGGAAGGGAGAAGAATGGGCTGGGAATATTGTGCATGGAAAAATTAGGTATATTAAAAACTGCAGGTATATGTAGTTTACAAAGTAGTATTTATTTTTCCATGTAACAACGGCAGGCAGTTAAATAATTGTTTTTAACCAACAATTTTTACATTATGTTTGCATAGTTTATATGTTTTGTTACGTATCTTTGACAATAGATGACAATTGCCAGCCAGTTAGCTGCTAATCATGAAAAATAATATTCTGTCACATATTCTGTTTATTTCTGTAATAATATGTACACTGCCGTTCAAAAGTTTGGGATCAGTAAGATTTTTTTTTTTTTTTAAATACAGAGAAGAAAAACTGTAATATTGTGAAATATTGCAATTTAAAAGTGTTTTTCTATTTTAATGTACTTTAAAATAGAATTTATTCCTGTGATGCAAAGCTGAATTTTTTTGAGTTTTCAGTGTCACATGGTCCTTCAAAAATCATTCTAATATTCTGGATTCTTTGATTTATAAAACGATAAAAAGAAAAGCATTTATTTAAAATAAAAAATCTTTTGTAACAATATACACTACCATCCAAATTTTGTACGTCAGTAAATGTTTTCTTTCTTTCTTTGAAAGAAATTCTTTTATTCGCCAAGGATGTATTAAACTGATAAAAAGCGATGGAATAGATTTCTGTTTTGAATAAATACTGTTCTTTTTAACTTTTTATTCATCAAAGAATCAACACTGATAAAAAAAAAATCAGCATATTAGAATGATTTCTGAAGGATCATGTGACACTAAATACTGGAGTAATGGCTGATGAAAATTCAACTTTGCATCCCAGAAATAAATTATAGTTTATAGTATATTAAAATAGACAACGTTTGTTTAAAATTGCAATACTATTTCATATTACTTTTTTTCTGTTTGATCATATAAATGCAACTTTGATGAGCATAAGAGATTTATTTATAAATCCATTAAAAATCTTACTCATCCTAAACTTTTGAACGGCAGCGTAGATTTGTATGCATTTAATATGACGATGTAATTGTCATGCCTTCACCATTTTTGTATGATATGTATGAAGAGTTGTTATTTTCATACAAAGAGAAATGCTCATTTAACTCTAGCGAACCAACCACGTGACCAAGACACTAAAGTCCACAACAAACCGCGAAGTCATTGATAGCAAGACAGACTGGTGAAACAACTATGACCGAGTCTCCCGTTTTATTAAACAAACACGAAGTCGAGCGTTTGCTCAGTTACGACGATCTGATTCCCAGACTGGAGTCTGTCATGGGAAGGTTTTCTAAACGGGACAGTTCAGAAATAATCCAGCCTGTGAGATCTGTGGTCCCTATACAACAACACAATGGGTATGAACATATCTCGAAATATAACTATTGACATAGACCTTTAGAGATTATCAAACTGCTGCATTTTTCAGGTTTTTGGGCGTAATGCCTGCATATTTGGCCGCTGAGGGCATTTTATCCACTAAGATGGTGAGTTTCTACCAGCGTGCAGAGGGATCAAGTTTACCATCAACTCAAGCCACGGTGTTACTGTTTCATCCCGAGCATGGAAATATGACAGCGGTGAGCCACACAAACCTGATTTATTTGGCAAACAGTTTACCATCATCTCCTGTGCACATCTGTTCATGTCTGGGATTTACAAAATAGAGGGTTTGCACTTACGTCACGAATTTGGTCAGTTACCCAAATGCGCGGCCATATTGGCGATACTCGGATGTAAATAACAGCATGGATTGCACGATTAATGTACTACTGAATACGTTGTTCTGCTAATTTATGCTGTCTAAACGACGAGAAATATATAAATAATATAGAGATGGACTTAGTAAACAGGAAAGGGCGCAATATTTTAACAAACTAAAATTAATAGGTGGTAAAGATATGTACGAGCAGTATTAATTAAGATATTAGCCTAATATTTCACCTACCTGACCGGAAATAATAAGAACAAGTATCAATGCTGTCAAGATTCTTGCCCTGGAAATCCTGGTTGATTTTGGCCAACCATAAATGCCTTTTGTTTCCTCAGACAGTTTTTTGCACTCTTGTCCTTTTTTGTTATAACTTTTGGCAGTCTGACTGATTAGTACAGCCCAAATATTGACAATAATTGACCATTTTAAGCAGCATTAAGCAGCAAAATATGCAAGATTTGTTTGGTTCAGTTGCTTTATTTACGTTCAGTGCCACCAATATGGCCGATTGATGACGCGCCATGAAAACACCCTATAGGGAAATTACGAGAAGAATAAGAACGCGCAGTAAACAGTAAAACTGTTTGCATTACAAACCAGTGTGCTCATAATTAAGATAATACATTAAAATAATATAGTAAGACACACCAAAACAGCAAAGCAGCAAAACGAGTTTTGTACAGCTAAAAATAGCTGGACACAGATGAGACCGGACGCTAGACCCATAAAATATACAAATGGCCAAGCCCACTCTTACTCAGCCCATAGGCTTACTTCCGCGTTAAAGAATAAGGTGGATATTGAAACAATTAAAGTAAAAATGAATAACATTTTCCTTAGATACTTAATTTATAATGTATAATATACGTATTTTAACAAATATAATTATTAATTCATTAATTGTGCCTCACTATAAAAATTGACATACAATCATTTTAAATAGGCATGTATCTGATTTACCTAAAAATATGTCATTTAATTGATTTATTTAAAAAAAATGCTCTAGAAATGCTTTTGTTCTGCAACTGTGTCTCTAATGTTAGATCATGGATGGGGAGGCCATCACAGCCAAACGAACCGCAGCAGTATCGGCCATTTCAGCTAAAGTAGGTTCCCTCTGAAACAGACCCCAAATTTGTAATGATGTAATATAGAAAGTCACTTAATCTGAATACTATTTTTCTCTCTCCAGCTGTTCAGCCCAGCTTTTTCAGAGGTATTGTGCATCCTTGGTTCAGGGCAACAAGCTAGAAGCCACTATGATGTGTTAACAAAGCTCTTCAAGTTCAAAGAGGTAACCATTATAAAAACAGGACATATGTCCAAGTCATTTAAAACTGTTTGTGTGTGTGTGTGTGTGTGTGTGTGTAATCCAGTGTTGTATTCACTTCAGGTCCGTGTGTGGAGCAGAAGGAAAGAAATGGCTCAACGGTTTGTTAATGATCTCCAAGGTCCTGTAACAGTTTGTGGTTCAGTGAAGGAGGCCGTGATGGGAGCTGATGTAATAGTCACCGCCACAGGTGCAAGTCAGCCGATACTCTTTGGCGAGTGGGTCAAATCAGGTGCACACGTTGCAGGTCAGCTGGCCCACAGATTTCCACTGAGATATTTTCTGAGGTTTTTAACCAATAAGGTACAAGAGGTTATGTTATACAGTAACCAAGCTGCTTAATGCTGATCATTGCATTGAATTTTCATGACCAAGCTGAACAAGTCCACATCGTTTTGTGACAGCGGTTGGCGCTTGTCGGCCAGACTGGAGGGAACTGGATGACGTCTTGATGAGAGGGGCTGTAGTGTACGTGGACAGCAGAGAGGGGGCGACAACAGAGTCAGGAGACATCATTCTGTCTGGAGTATGCATTGCTTTCCATCAGTAAAACATACTGATTTCACCAACATCTGTTTGAGTTACCTTAGGCATAAGTATGGTACACTCAAATTCCTAAATATTTCACATGCTCATTATTTACTCAGGTTGAAGTCTTCGCAGAGCTCGGAGAGGTTATAAATGGAACCTTTCCTGCTCAGCGTGAGAAGACTACGGTATTCAAGTCACTGGGTAACTTGTTTTTCCACAGCTGTGATCCAAAAATCAAGAACAAGATGTACTGAAGATAAAACGAAAAAAAAGAAAAAGTGCATTCTCACCACTGATAGAAAGTCATAGTAACAAAATGTGCCTTGAAAAGCTTGATGTTTGCATTTTTGTCCTCTCAGGAGACAAAAAGGAAATATTTCTATTTATATCCTTTATTATGCAAGCTTACGCAACCCCTGCTGATCTTTAGTCAGTTCTAATCAAAATGTAGGTATGTCATGTGGGAGTTTGTTTATAAGAAGCTGATGTTGTTATTTCCTGAGGTTTCTTAGAAAGCACTAATTAGTCATGCAGTGATCAATTTATAAAGTATTTGTTATGACTAGCTGGACATTTGTGTTTTTAAAATGCAGGAATGGGGATACAGGATGCTGTCTCAGCCAAACTTGTGCTGGAGAAGTGGAAGAAGGAACACTGAAGAACCAAAAAGCACAGCTTCCTCCACTGATTGCACAATTGCCTTTTCTGCCATGGTCGTGGCGTCTTTACCCTCAGTGATCATGAGAACAAACTGCTCTCATTCTTTACACACTATTAAAAGATTAATTACTCTTAGTCTGCAAAAATAGCCACACTAATTGCAGTGATCACTTTTTGTAGCGTCGTTAATAGAGTTCTGCAGGTATGATGTATTTTTGTTGGCTGAAACCTGAAAATGAGTTTGCATTTTAGCACTTACACTTCTGTCTTTTTGAATGGGTTTTTAGTTAAATGCCTTATATTTCACATTTTATTCTACGACATAAAATAGATAAGTAATTCCCCTTTGTGATTTGTCAGTGTAAAGGCATTTCTAAACATAATATAAATATTAAAGATGTATTGCTGAAAACGTTACAAATACTGTCAACCATGTAGTACTGTAGTAAGTATTTTTGGACGGGCCTGAAATCATGTCTCAGTGATGCTCAGTCACGAGTTACTGTCATTACCTTTAGTTACTACAGTGTACAGTTTGCTAGCTAGCTATGCCTTTTCCATGTAAATGCATATTACATTGTTGCAATGCTTTACAAAACTATGGCAGCCCGTTTCCGCCACTGAATAACAAATAAAAGGTAATTGCAACTTTTTATCTCAAAATTGTGTGATATAAGCTTGCAAATGTGCGGTAAATCGGAATTGCAAGATATAAACATTTTTCTCATAATTGCGAGTTTATATCTCAGAATTCTGAGTATAACACGCAATTATCAGTGTTTTACCTCAAAATTGAACGTTATAACTCGCAATTGCGCAGAATTGTGAGGAAATTGTGCATTTACTCTAAAAAGTCAGAATTGTGAGTTTCTGTTGCGCAATTCTGAGAGAAAAAGTCAGAATTATGAGTTTCTATAGTGCAATTCTGAAAAAAAGCCAGAATTGTGAGTTTCTGTTGTGCAATTCTGAGAGAAAAAATCAAATTTGTGAGTTTCTATCGTGCAATTCTGAGGAAAAAAGTTAAAATTGCGAGTTTCTATTGTGTAGTTCAGCGAGAAAAAGTCAGAATTGTGAGTTTCTATCGTGCAATTCTGAAAAAAGCCGTTGTGAGTTTCTATCATGCAATTCTGAGGAAAAGTCAGAATTGTGAGTTTCTGTCGCACAATTCTGAGAAAAAAAGTCAGAATTGCACATTTCTATCGCACAATTCTGAGAGAAAAAATCTAATTTGTGAGTTTCTATCGTGCAATTCTGAGGAAAAGTCAGAATTGTGAGTTTCTGTCGCACAGTTCTGAGAAAAAAAGTCAAAATTGTGAGTTTCTATTAGCAATTCTGAGGAAAAGTCAGAATTGTGAGTTTCCTTCATGCAATTCTGAAAAAAGGTCAAATTGTGAGTTTCCATCAAGCAATTCTGAGAGAAAATTCAAATTTGTGACTTTCTATCGTGCAATTCTGAGGAAAAGTCATAATCGTGAGTTTCTGTAGCGTAATTCTGAGAAAAAAAGTCAAAATTGCGAGTTTCTATTGTGCAGTTCAGCGAGAAAAAGTCAGAATTGCGAGTTTCTATCACATAATTCTGAGAGAAAAGTCATAACTGTACATTTTTTATTGTGCAGTTCTGCAAGAAAAAGTCAGAGTTGCGAGTTTCTATTGTGCAATTCTGAAAAAAGTCAGAATTGTGAGTTTCTATCACATAATTCTGAGAAAAGTCATAATTGTACGTTTTTTTATTGTGCAGTTGCTAGATTGTATCACAATTCTGAGAAAAATACAACTGTGAGATAAAAAAATTGCAACAATTTCTTTTTTTAGATTTTATTCAATGGCGGAAATGGGCTTTAATACAAAACAGCTCAGTCATCCATTCAGGTTGTAGCTGTATTTAACAGTTGAGAGAGGCAGCAGCTTTCCCACAAGTGGGTGTGGTTTCAGCAGACACACCCCCAGCGTTTGAGAGCAGAGAAAACTTTTGATTACTTATTTACTTGGCTTTTTTAATCATTTATTTATCATTTTGTTGGGTGGTTAACAACACCTTTTTCTGTGGTGTGACTCAGGGACACATTTAATATTGCTTTACACAAACTTTAAAGCCTTTACTTGGCTTGAAAGAGTGGTTTCTAATAATAGGTTGTAGAGGACTTTAAACATGATACCTAACTATTTAAACTCAAACAAAGAAACAAACATGGAAGGACCGTAAACTTTTGTTGGTCACAAAACTCATTTCCTGCAGTAATCCAAAAGCCAATGGAAAAACCCTGTTGGATTATGGTCGAGAGAAGCAGGCTGATGCTAACCTCCAGGTTGGCTGATGAAAACACATCCTTGCAGCGCTCTATACTGTATCCTGTCCACTCACAACCTAGACAAATTATTTGTCATATCATGCCTGGTCACAACCCAGTGTTATGTGAACAAGCTAATAAGCATATATGGAAAATGAAGGACATAGACATGTTTTTATATTTGGTTTCTATTTCAGACATAAAGGTTAATACATTGTAGCTTTAGTGGAGACAATAAAAGCATGAATAAAGCATTTTAAATGTTTTAAAAAGTTACAAATATGTCAAAATGACAATTAAACATTCCATGTGGCAAATTACAACCATTTCCTCTTGAACCATGTCTGAAGACAAATTAGAAGTTTAATACTTTATGTCTGTACCCTAACAACAAACTGTTAAATCAATAATCTTTTAGCACAGTCTTCATGGAGATCTTTCAAAAATATGAACCCCATACGTTGAGGTGTCTACAGTACAGAAACTTCTAACATGTTCAACTTTCCAACAAAACCCTGGTCTGATACTAGGCACTGGTAGATCTGTAGTCTAAATACAATACTGGGACTGTAAAATGGATAAAACGCTGCCTGACTAAAATACAGAGAAAGATTAAACATGAATTCGGCCCTTTTGAATATTTAGATACAGTAGTGAAAATATACCATATGCTGACAAAACAAAGGTGTTATATGCATTTTAACTAGGTTTGTTTCTTATACAGTTAAACAAAATAAACTCTCTAGCATGGAAACCATAACACAGGAACCAACAAAAATAAAGTGTTTTCTTCAGCTGTCGTCTTGTAAAATAGTTCCTTCAATATTACTGCAATCTGTCTCTTACAAGTATGCATGATTATCACCCCCCACCCAAAATGAGGTTGTTAGTGTGAGCAAATAGAAATCCATGATAGGTTTAACTTTTGGCAACAATTCATTTTCTACAAAAATGCAGATTGTAAACAAAATATATGGGCTCACAATACACTGAAAGGACCATTTAGTTCATCAAAAAGAGGGGAAAATAAAGGAGATCATTAGAAGGCAGCAGGAATTTCTTAGTGTACGGGAAGGAAAACAACTATGGACGCCGCTCCTCATCTCTCGGAAGCAAATAATCTGGCATCTTAACAGCTAGTTAGTGGCGTAACTCTAATTACAATGCAAGAGAGAGAAATATCTGTATGCATACACTGTGCAGACTCTTTCTTCTTCCTCAACACACATTTCCCATCATCCCCGCCTCCATTGTTCTCCTCTTAGGTGAGCTCAGATTGCAGCTGATGCTGTGTGTACAGTCAGTTCAGAGGAGTAAACACTTCCTCCTTGGTTTCTTGACCGGAGGCGGACAAAGGACCGCACGGATGGCTTCATCGAACACCGTCTTAAGGCCGCGTTGCGTTAAGGCTGAGCATTCCAGGTACTTTACAGCTCCTGTGGTCAGTACAAAAGAGTACTTGAAGTGGATCCACACTTTAAAAAGGCTGGTAAACTTAGGTTGTGTTTCTCGCACTAAACAATAGTTGTTTGGATGAAATGATGGATGGATAGATTAAATTAATGCATGAAAAGTTTTCATTTAGCTGAAAACCTACTTTTTAGCTTCTAATTTAAATGAGAATATAATGACATTTAAAAATCAAATAAAACAAATGTATTTTATAAATCAACATTTAAAAAGTTGTGAGATATAAACTCATAATTGTGTGAAAAAAGCCAGAACTGAGATAAAAATAGCAATTCTGACTTTCTCACAATTGTGAGTTTGTATTATGCAATTGAGAAAAAAAGTCAGAATTTTGAGCTTCTCGCAATTCTGACTTTATAACTCGCTTTATAACTGACTTTATAATTGTAGATTCAGAATTTCAAGATATAAACTCGCATTTCTGAGAAACAAACTTACAATTTTGAGAAATAAGGTCAGAACTCCAAAATATAAATTCACAATACTGACTTTTTTCTCAGAACTGCAAGTTTGTATTTCCCAACTGTGACTTTATAACACGTAATTGTGAGTTAAGTCTGAATTGAGGATATAAACTCCCAATTCTGAGAACACAGTCTTTTTTCTCGCTCAAAATCAGACTTTATAACTCCCAACTGTGAGTTTATATCTTACAATTCTGACTTTTCAATTGTAAAAAAGTCAGAACTGCAAGATAAAAAGCAATTCTGACTTTATTTCTTGCAATTGTGAGTTTATCTCATGTAATTCTGAGAAAGAAGAAATAAGTTTATATTTTGCAATTCTGACTATAATTCGCAATTGCAAGTTAATATCATGCAATTGAGAAAACTTGCAATTGTGAGTAATAAAGAATTGCAAGATAAAATTTCTCACAATCTTGAGATGAAGTCAGAATTGCGAGATATAAACTTGCAATTGCAGGATAAAAAAAAAAATAGAAATTCTGACTTTTTCCTAGCAAGTCAGAATTGTTTGATATAAACTCGCAACTCTGAGAAGTCCGTTTTCCCCTCAAAATTGGACTTTGCAACTCGCAAATTGCGAGTTTATATCTCGATTCTGAGAAGAAAAACTCACAATGCATAAAAAAAAAAGCCAGAACTGAGATAAAAATAGCAATTCTGACTTTCTCACAATTGTGAGTTTATATCATGCATTTGAGAAAAAAAGTCAGAATTTTGCATTTCTTGCAATTCTGACTTTATAACTCGCAATTGCGAGTTTATATCCTCACAATTCTGAGAATTATAGAGTCAGAATTTCAAGATATAAACTCACATTTCTGAGAAACAAACTCGCAATTATGAGAAATTAAGTCAGAACTCCAAAATATAAACTCACAATACTGACTTTTTTCCTCAGAATTGAAGGCTCATATTTCCCCACTGTGACTTTATAACACATAATTGTGAATGAAGTCAGAATTGTGACTCGCAATTCTGAGAACATGGTCTTTTTTCTTGCTCATAACTGGACTGGAGTTTATGTCTTACAATTCTGACTTTTCTTAGAATTGTGAGATATAAACTCGCAATTGCGAAAAAAAAAAGTCAGAACTGCAAGATAAAAAAAAAAGCAATTCTGACTTTACTTCTTGCAATTGTCAGTTTATATCATGCAATTCTGAGGGAAAAAAAATTTATATCTAGCAATTTTGACTTTATAATTTGCAATTGCAAGTTAATATCACGCAATTGAGAAAACTTGCAATTGTGAGTTATAAAGTCAGAACTAAGATATAAACTCACAATTAAGTTTATTTCTCACAATCTTGAGATGAAGTCAGAATTGCGAGATATAAACTTGTAATTGCGAGAAAAAGTCAGAATTGCAAGATAAAAAAAAAAAATTGCAATTCTGACTTTCTCGCAAGTCAGAATTGTGAGATATAAACTCGCAATTCTGAGAAGTCCTTTTTCCCCTCATAACTGGACTTTATAACTCCCAATTGCGAGTTTATATCTTACAATTCTTACTTTTCTTAGAATTGTGAGATAAACTCGCAATTGCAAAAAAAAAAGTCAGAACTGCAAGATAAAGAAAGCAATTCTGACTTTATTTCTTGCAATTGTGAGTTTATATCATGCAATTCTGAATAAAAAAAAGTTATATCTCGCAATTTTGACTATAATTCGCAACTGGAAGTTAATATCATGCAATTGAGAAAACTTGCAATTGTGCAATTGTTTAAAGTCAGAACTGTAGGATATAAGCTCACAATTCTTATTTCTCACAATCTTGAGTTGAAAAGTCAGAATTGCAAGATATAAACTTGCAATAGCGAGAAAAAGTCAGAATTGCAAGATTAAAAAAAAAAAAATTGCAATTCTGACTTTTTCTTGCAATTGAGTTTATATATCGCAAGTTGATGTCACAAAATTCAGAATTGTGAATTTCTCACATTTCTAAGAAAAAAAGTCATTCAGTGGTAGAAATGGGCTTACATATAAAACAGATTGAGTGACTACTTGGGGCATGAAACATTTCAGCAAGTTGTACAGTTTCTTTCTACATACCATGTAATGTTCATTTAGGTTTATTTTGTGCTATAACTAGTAGTAAATAGGAAGAGATAATCGGTTCATGTGTAACGTGAGCTAAAAAGCTATAACAATCTGCCATGTCACATTAATGAGCACCAAAACTGTTTTATTGTTGAATTTCATGCTAAATGTTTGTGTTCTGAAGATAAACGAAGGTCTTATGGGTTTGGAATGACATGAGGGTGAACAATTAATCACAGAATTTACATTTTTGGGTGAACTATGCCTTTAAGAATCAATTTTGATCTGTTCATCAAAATAAAATTAGTTTCAATTTGACACTGTCATCTCATCCCTAACATACACACGTGTAAGGAATAATAAAATGTATTTAAATGCCAGTGTATTAAAACTGAAGTGCTGACCTATTTCTTTGGCCATGGCGAGGCCTTGAGGGTAGGTGATGGGTGTGAGTTTCTTCTCTTTCAACTTCTCAATAGTGTCCTTGTCGTCTCTCAGGTCAAGCTTAGTCCCAACGAGAATTATCGGAGTGTTGGGACAATGATGTCTGACTTCTGGATACCACTGTTGAAGAAATCAAAACAGCTTCCATTGAATGCAAAGTCATTCTATGCATAGAGAAAACTGGCACACTGTGCCACAGTATACATACTCTATACTTATAGAGTATATATCTATACTCATGCAATACTAATAGCATGTTACTGTGCCATTTCCAAAGCTAACCTATGTTTTACCTATGGTTAAATGCCACAACCTCCTGCTTACAACTGTGACTAATGGCAAATGCTACTTGATCCTATGAAATGGACATCACTGGACATTTTGCAGACATTAGATTAAAAAGAGCTTCTGTCTGCTTTATTACAGCAGCATCAAGCTATTTTGAGGCTCTGAAACCAAATTTGCTCAATCAGTCAACTAGACAAACTATTCTTATAGCGGTTCCTCTTTTTCAATCACTGTGATAATTTTGAAAGTCGCCCACATTGAATTAAAGGAGAAGTCCACTTCCAGAACAACAATTCACAAATAATTTACTCACCCCCTTGTCATCCAAGATGTTCATGTCTTTCTGTCTTCAGGCGTGAAGATGGTTTTTGAGGAAAACATTTTAGGATTTTTCTCCATATAACGGACTTCATTGGTGCCCCGAATTTGAACGTTCAAAATGTAGTTTAAATGCAGC
Source organism: Labeo catla (assembly GCA_012976165.1). Taxonomy (NCBI): domain Eukaryota; kingdom Metazoa; phylum Chordata; class Actinopteri; order Cypriniformes; family Cyprinidae; genus Labeo; species Labeo catla. Next base: position 187,987 of record VONZ01000083.1, read on the forward strand.
TTCAAAGGGCTCTAAACGATCCCAGCTGAGGAAGAAGGGTCTTATCTAGCGAAACGATCGGTCTATGTTTTCGAAAAATAAAAATCTGTATACTTTTTAAGCACAAAAGCTCATGTAGCACAGGCTCTGGGATGCACGTCCACAGGTCGTTCTTGAACGATTCGTTCATTTTGTGACTCGGGAAGAAACGTGTCGTCTCGGGGAGTGATTCATTCAGTCGCGCATGCGCAAGGTTCTATACTGGAATTAGTTCACCTATTTCGAGTCTTCAGGTTTTTCGAGTCGTTCGTTCATCTTATGGGGCTGTCACGTGATGCTGATTTTGCTAAAATGAACGAAATGACTCGAAAAAAGATGTTCATTTTGCTGAATGAGACTCAAAGGTCCGAGTCGGTAAAATGATCCGAACTTCCCATCACTACTACGAATCACGTCTTCGAATCACCACAAGTTCATCGTCTGTGTACTCCGGCTCAAAAAGGTAGAGTATGTCGAAAAACTCCATGTTATTTTCTCCTACAACTTCAGAATCATCCAACATCGTTGTACCTTTTTGTTTGTAAACAGCGTTTGACTTACTTGCACTTTCTTAGTCTTTGCGCGTTCGCTTTGTAAACACTGGGTCTGAAGTTCCACCTACGTTCGGTGTGGCCTTTCGACAGGATTCAATAGTACGTGAACGCGCATCCCAGAGCCTGTGCTACACAAACTTTTGTGCTTAAAAAGTATACACATTTTTATTTTCTGAAAAAAATGACAGATCATTTCGCTAGATAAGACACTTCTTCCTCGACTGGGATCATTTAGAGCCCTTTGAAGCTGCATTTAAACTACATTTTGGAAGTTCAAAATCAGGGCACCAATGAAGTCCATTATATGGAAAATCCTGAAACGCTTTTGTCAAAAAACATAATTTCTTCACAACTGAAGACACAAAGACATGAACATCTTGGATGACAAGGGGGTGAGTAAATTATTTGTGAATTGTTGTTCTGGAAGTGGAGTTCTCCTTTAAACCAATATAAATATTTGAGCGCTCGCTTACCTTTGCACGGACGTTCTCAAATGAGGCTGGACTCACAAGAGAGAAACAGATCAAGAACACATCCTATAGGAAAAGAAAAATAAAAACTAATCAGACAAAACCCTCCATTCATGTGAATGTTCAACTTTTTTTTTTTATTATTTTGCTATCTGTAAAGCACAACATTGACTAGACTTGCATTAATGAACTGTAAATTGACTCCACTTGTTTTCCAAGTGAAAGAGAGCAACAAAAACACAGTGAGGTTTGTGCCTGAACGACAACGGCAAACAATCGAGCCATTCACTCTCACAGCCTTAGCAAGAGAGACAACGACAACACAGAGCTGCCATTAATGCTCTGAGCAACATAAGAAATCACTTCAGCTTACCAGGAATCAGGACATGAGCTATTTTTAACCATTTTACTTTGCTAAGGCGTAGTGTTGATTACATTTCCAGAACGTAAGTAATCAAACTAGTTTTGAGATCCTTCCTGGTCTCATGACTCATTAAGGCAATAAGTCAAAACTCTCTGAAATGCTATCAATATGAAACTCATATCTAATTACACACACATAAACATTACATATACATTTTATATGATATATATATGACGTGACGCTACTTTTTTGTGCCCATATGGTTTAATTAAATTTAAATGAGTTAAAATCTGTTTTAACACTATTATTGCGATTGTACCGTCTGAGGGTAGGAAAGTGGTCGAAGCCTGTCGTAATCTTCCTGCCCTGCTGTATCCCACAGTCCCAGATTCACCGGCTTTCCATCGACCATCACATTAGCAGAATAATTATCAAACCTAAATGAAAGATAATATACGATTCAGGGATAAGATACAGTGAATATTAAAATTAAAGTGAAATGCAACTTGCAAAATTAGACATATTTAGGAGGTTATTCAAAGGGAAAAATTTTAGACACTAGGAAGTGACTACCAGAATGGAGTCAGGTAGATGAAAGGAAGGGGTTAAAAAACCAGAAAGAGATACATGAAGCAGTTGAAAAAATTCTGATGAAAGATTAAAGATTAAGAGAGTTTTTGTACCTGATGAATGATACGGTCAACAAGACCAGGAATGCCGGTTTTTAAAGTAAATGGTGTCAGTTTTAATGTCATGTTGACTTTAAGGGACAGTTCACTTAAAAATAAAAACTTATTGCAAACCTGTATGACTTTTTCTTGTGGAAAAAAATCGTTAAGGAAGATTCAACCGTGTTTGTCAATGTAATAAAAGTCATGGCATCCAAAACAACATAAATGTTTAGAATATCTAATTAAACAATTAGGAATGGCTCAATGCTACCGTTTCCATGTCTGATACCAATAATGATACAGCAGATGCCAATCCAATACCATTTTTTTTTTTCCTCCTAGTTTTTATTTTGATCATTTAAGTTTAGGAACTCATTAACTTAATTACACCCTGATTAAATATCGTTAATACTTAAAAGATTTTATACATATACACTACCAGTCAAAAGTTTTTGAACAGTAAGTTTTTAATGTTTTTTTTTTTTAAAAGTAGTCTCTTCTGCTCACCAAGCCTGCATTTATTTGATCCAAAATACAGCAAAAGCAGTAATATTGTGAAATATTTTTACTATTTAAAATAACTGCTTTTTATTTGAATATATTTTAAACTCTAATTAATTCCTGTGATCAAAGCTAAATGTTCAGCATCATTACTCCAGTCAGTGTCACATGATCCTTCAGAAATCATTCTAATATGCTGATTTCTGTTCGAGAAAGATTATTATTGTTATTATTATTATTATTATTAATATTTAAAACAGGTGAGTACATTTCTTTCAGGATTCTTTGATGAACAGAAAGATCTAAAGATCAGTATTCATCTGAAATAAAAAAGCTTTTGTAACGTTATACAATACCATTCAAAAGCTTGCAGTCTTTTTTTTCGGGAAAGAAATTATTCAAATTAAAACTTTTATTAAGCAAGGATGCTTTAAACTGATCAAAAGTGATAATAAAGACATTTATAATGTTACAAAAGATTTTTATTTCAGATAAATGCTGTTCTTCTGAACTTTAAATTCAAAGAAAAAAATTCTACTCATCTGTTCATACTGTATTTTAGATCAAATAAATCCAGGCTTGGTGAGCAGAAGAGACATCTTTAAAAACATGAAAAATCTTACTGTTCAAAAACTTTTGACTGGTAGTGTAGATTTAATACACTGAAGACTATGCAGGGTTTTAAAGTTTACCTCAATGTTAATTTTAAATTGAAATTTCATTTTTTTTTTACATTTCAATTCAATTTCAGTTTTAATGACCATTTTGACAATTGACTGTTTAATGCAATACTTTGCTAAAAGATAAGTCCGTAATCTTGTTCTAGTATGGATATTCCAAAAGTACATTTCAAAATGGGAAAGAAGGCAATTCAGATTGTTACTGTTTGTGTATAGTCTTTGGCTGAACTGTCCCTTTAAGAAACTCAGGGTTAGAGTAAGGTCTGCTTACACAGTTGGGATGTATTCCCCGGGAAAAGCATTTGTGGTGTAGCTGATCAGAAGGCATGTTTTTCCCACAGCCCTGAAAAAAAAAAAAAATAAACACACCTCAAATCATGCATACAATACATAAACACAAACTGATGTCATCTCTTTTAATTGTGATTGTAATTCAGTGATCGAAAAAAGCAGGTCATATACTTGTCTTGAACAAACATGATAACAATCAGTGTTACTCATATGAATTAAAAAAGTGGGCTTGGTTGACTTCTCCATTAACCACTGCAACACTTCCCACACATCCAGACTGCATTTACTCAAGTCTACTGCATTTCATGACGTAACATTTAAAGGAAACTAAGGGAAGGGTCACTTTACCAACACGGAAAACCCCAGAAAAAAAAAGCACTGTTTGATTCCATTACACATTTAAAGTCATTCATAAGCTATTTTCATAACTACAATACAACTAAAAGGGCAAGACACAGATTTAATGAGTGATGTGTGTGAAATAAGTACATCAGTGAGCTACAAAAGTTTCCAAAATAAAGGCTCGCAAGTTATCACAACTCAAAACACTAACAGAGCAGGCTAAGAAAAGTCCGAGACGTGTAAAACTTTATTTCACAACAATTACAATGCTGAAAATGAGGGTAACGTTAAACTTACCCGTCCCCGACTACAACACACTTTATGGCCTGCATCTGTGTTCACTTAGCACGCTATCACGTTAGCTTTCTCCGTGAATGAATCGATAAATGCTGCTCTGACCGGGATAGTCCAACCTCAAAATTCAACACGCACAAAAGAAGAGCGGAGACGATAAAAGTTGAAAAGAAACGTGGAATTTCGCTCAAAATCGACGGGGTAAAGTTAGCTGACCGACCGCATTCCAGAGCATTTGCTGCTGCCGCTGTTCCAGTAAAACAAACAGCCACCACCCAAAAAATCTCAGATCCCGGTCTGCACGCACACACACACTCGCGCACACATATCCCGTCCCATCCCAAACAATAAACACACTCTCTGCTGCCTCCTGATGGACTGGAGCGGATCTACGTCTCTAAACCACGCAGCGGTCAATGTATGATTGAGATTTCAAACATAAATGTTATGAAAACTTTCAAGCCTTGTTGGCTATTAAATATTTCATATGTTAAATATGAGTTAATTAAAACAGAAAAAAAAAAAAAAATGGAAATAATTAAGTGAAATTAAATATTTAAAAAATTCTTTCCTTAAGAGTGGGAAGAATTTGTAAATTTCACAGGTTTGGCTTCAGGTCTCAAATGTGTCCAGCTATTTTACAAAACAGTATACTGTACAAAACAGCTCGTTTTGCTGCTTGATATTGTAAATTGGTATGTTTTATTATATTATGTTAATGTATTATCTTAATTATGAGCACACTGGTTTGTAGTGTAGACAGTTTTACTGTATGTTGTTATTGTTCTCGTAATTTCCCTTTCGGGCTAATAAACCAGAAGTGGTGTTTTGTTTTTGTTTTGTACCATATTTGCTACATCAGGTTTTTATTGCTCACATTTATGGGTCTCACCCTTAAGGATGAAAATGGAACAAAAATAAGCAATTTGGTGTAGCAGGTTTTTATATGGGCAAAAAGAAGGCCTGTCAATGCATTAACGTGATTAATTCAGAATTCTTAATAGTTTGGAATAATTTAACGTAAATAACACATAAATAACTGAAGCTCCACCCCCATCGATTACTCTTTAAAGAAATTATGGAAGCCAGTTTCTGCCACTGAATTTTATATATGTAAAATAAGGTAATTGCAACTTTTCGTCTCACAATTTTGACTTTTTTCTCCCTGAGAATTGTGTGATGCAAACTCTTAATTCTGACTATTATTCTCAGAATTGTGAGATATAAACTCGCAATTCTGAGAAATAAAGTCGGAATTGTGATATAAACTTGCAGTTCAGACTTTTTTCCTCATAATTGCGTGATATAAACTCAGAATTGCTAGACAAAGTCGCAATTCTGAGAAATAAACAATTTCTTTTTTCTCAAAACTGCAAGTTTCTACGTTGAAATTTAGTCTTTTTTCTGAGAATTCTGTTTACATCTTGCAATTCTGACTTTACACGCAACTCGCCCTCAAAATTTAACTTTTTAACTCGCAATTGTGTTTATATAAATTCAGAGAAAAAAAAGCCAGAAGTGCAAGGTACAAACTCGCATTTGTGAGAAAAAAGCCAGAATTGCAAGTTTGTATCACGTAATTTTGAGAAGAAAAAAAAGTCAGAATTGCGTGATTATAACTTGCATTTATGAGTTTATAAGTCAGAGCTGTGAAATATAAACTTGCAATTCTGACTTTTTTTTCCCTCAGAATTGCATGATATAAACTCAGAATTGCGAGAAAGTCACAATTCTGAGAAATAAACTCTATTCTTTTTTTCTCAAAATTGCGAGTTTATATTTTGAAATGTTGACACTTTTTCTGAGAATTTTGAGTTTACATCTCACACTTCTGACTTTACATGCAGCTCCCCCTCAAAACTGAACTTTATAACTTGCAATTGTTAGTTTATATCTCACAATTCTGAGGGGAAAAAAAAAGAGAATTGCGAGGTAAACTCGCATTTGTGAGAAACAAGTCAGAGTTGCTAATTTGTATGATGCAATTCTGTGAAAAAAGTCTGAATCGTGAGAAGTCGCAATAACCTTTTTTATTTTTTATTCTAATTGGACAGTAATTGCTGGATGCTGAGGAACATGTATACACCCTGGTGAAAAAAACCAGCATATGCTGATAGGTATGTGTTGATGCTGGTTTAAGCTGGTCCTTAGCTGGTTTAAGATGGTTCTTTGCTGGTTTATGCTGGTCATGTTGCTGGTCAAGGACCAGCATAAGCCAGCAAATGACCATCTTAAACCAGCATCAAAACATACCTAACCAGCATCCCAGCATCAAAACATATCTACCAGCATATGGTGGTTTTTTCACCAGGGCAGGAGGGTTTTTTTGTACTTTTTTTTTTTTTTAATGTGCAATGTGCTTTTAACAAACACATCATTCATGCATATTTTGTAATGCATATTTTTGTATGTAATTTATTTTATTTGCTTATTTCTTGTACATTTTAATGCACATTTACTGTGCATTTTGTCAGTTTGCCATTTGTTTTTAAAAGCACATTCCAAAAGTGGGAATGGCTGTCAGTTTTATTTTTAGCTCCTCTTCCCAATCAGTTTACACATTCATCCTATCTCTCTTGTAGCTGGTGGAGGAGGGCCTTCTCTCTCTCAGCTGCTCTGTTAACTGTAGTTCCCCAATTTTTCAGCAACTCTCCCCAATCAGGCTGCACTTCAGCGATAATGGTTCCCCATTTTTTCAGCAACTCTTCCCAATCAGGCTACACATAGAGGTGTAGAGCCCATCTCTCTTGTTGCTTTCTCTCTCAGGGCAAGATCAGGTTTAAGTCTAACTCTTTGCATGTATGTCATTCACCAATGAGGTAATGGATTCCTCTGCAGCAGAGAGGAATTCAAGGCTGCTGATGGTAGAGAGAACATCAGGGTCACTGGTTCCTGAGTAGCCATCCATGTTGTTAGCCCTGGCTCGCACTGGCCTGACAGCAGAAAAGCAGCTCTTGACGTCGCGGTGACCACTGATAGGTTCTTCCAGTAATTGGTCTTCACTCATGTCATCAACTTTTTGATCTAAAGGCGGTAATTACAAGAACTGCAAAATAGTTTTATTCAAACAATAATTACATAATACTGAATAAACATTAAATGGATACTCATTACTGCAACTAAACTTGCATTCAATCATGATCTGATTTTTTTGGCATTGACTTCAGCTTTTCATTTGGTCGCTAACAAAGCATGTGCACTGGATTTTTAAATAGGGCAACTATTAAAAATGTACCTCGAGATTTAAGTTCCACTGGGTTGCGTGTATGAATATTAATATGCCTCCCGAGCATCATAAATTATTGAAACTAAGCATGTTTGCTCAGATCGGCTTGTACTTTACGTCACATAATGGTAATGTAAAAACCAAATGTCTAACATCAAACCAAGTCTTGCGGTGTTTAGCAATTCTGAATGAATCTGAATGCATCCAGTTCTTTTTTAAAATAATAAAAAATTTGAATTTTATTTGAAAAGCCAGCCTATGAAGATCACATGGCAATTACAAAATCCTGTGCATAAAGTTCATGAAAAGCATTTACAAAAATACACAATCCAATCTCACTTAACTTAAATACACAAAAATAAATAGCAAATTTTCTCTAGCCATTCTTAAATAGGGCACATATCAGCTAGCAGAAACAAAGAAAAACAAATAAAAAGCACAAAACTGAAGAACTTTTCACATCATTTACATTTAGTCTAAAATACATTCTTCACTGGTCTGTTTGCAGTTCAGCAAGTTCTCAACGCATTCTTTGCTGGTGACAATTCTGCCAGATAGGGTATAATAATAGTTATATAATAATAATAATAATAATAATAATAATAATAATAATAAAGAAAAATAAACATAACCCTGATGACTGACAGTGGAAGAAACCATGTGATGTTTCAGAAGAGTGCAAGTGCTGAATCTGGCCTTGAGGCCTAACAGTACATGTACCAGCATGCAATCCTTTATCAGATGTCCTCAGGTCATCTCAGGCCCAACTGTGTAACTCATGGCACATTATTTCTCAGAAGCTCAATAACTTGTGTCCAGTGCATGAGTGACAGACTGTCAGGAGTTCATAAAGTCTTAACTGCTTTCAAGAGATTCCTCAACAAGCTTCCCGTGAACACGGAAACGGTAGACACAGGTGTATTCAGGATGACCCCAGTTAGACAGAACTCTCATCTCAATGATCTGAAAACCTCTTGGGACCTCCTCCTTGAGAAAGACACACACACAGAATTAGATTAGACAATCAATGATTACAAATAAGCTACTGTTGGTAGATGACAGAACTATAAAAATCACTGATAAGGCTACTTTATGACATCTTTTCAAATTTATGTATTGACAATTTTTGCTTTTGCCATCAACATCAATCAGTTACATTTTGATTCTCATGCAACCAGTGCAAATAAATGAAACCAAAATCAAAATACACAGGAAAACTGTGCTTTTGTGATACTTACAGAGACCGAGAAGGTCTGAAGAGCATCCCCATCTTCATCATAAACAAACTGTCCAAGCAACTGCCCCTCTTCCTGCTGCTCATCATCAAGACCCTTCAACAGAACCAAGAAATGAGGGGAAAAAACAAAAAAAACAAAAACAAAAACACAAAACAAAAAACCAAAAACACATTAAACTCCAAAATAAGAGAGGTCATCCTTTAACTTAACGTATTCAATACTAGACACCTGGAAAACTTAGAAATAACAAAAAAAACTAGAAAACACATCAGGACCCCTTTAAAATTGTGGCATCCTGGTTTGGAAAATTCTGTGCAAAAAGTCTTGAATGTTATCTTTAATATACAATATAATACAAATAATCGTTAGGCAAGAGATGTGGAAACCCTGATATGATTTTACTTCCATGTGTACTTACATATACATTGAACTCTCGTGGGGCACTGCTGATATTGCCGGTGGGCGACAGGGATTTGGGCACATGGTCTACAGAAAAGGCTGTAGGCACAATTTTCATGGACAACCCAACCACCAGATAACCTTGTGAACCTTTAAATGCCCAGCAGTTCCCAGGATGCACGTCGGGCTGCAGGGACAAATGAATAAAGAGATTACCATTAAAGTAATGCTTGACTTTACAAATAAATGCATATAAATATAAATAAATATTCTAAAAGGTATCAAACCTGTATGACTACACGTGGTGACTGGGAGAAGTACCACAGCGGGAGGCCAAACAGACTGAGCAGTGCTGTTTTGGTGTCAAAGGACTCTGAACAACGTGTGCTTATGATGCTGCCTCCTACAGACACAAAAAAACATATTGAAATTCACTGCACAGGTATCAGCATAAATCTGCAAGACTGCTAATCCTATATAAATGTGAATAGGTGTAAACAAGTAACATAACAAAAAATAAAAATAATCTATTTTCCAACGCAAACCCTTCTCCTAAACAAAACCCTCACTGTGCAAAAACACTGGATTTAATTCAAAACATTATTCCATATCCATATTCAGACACACACTGCTACATGTACATTCCTACAGCTAAACAAACAACTTTAAAAACAGCTTAAGATACAGCCAAGAGGTAAGTCCATTACTTCACCTCCAGATTCCAATGCATAGTCCACCAGACCAGTGCGGTCTTCAGAATAGAGCTTCATTGCATTGTTGACAATCAACTGTACATGCTGTGGAGACAGACATCATCACAAATTACATATATATATATATATATATATATATATGCATCACATAAATCTAAATGCACAGAGTTAATAAATTAGAATATTTAAAAGACAAGTTCTCAAAAGCTTACTTCCTCAGAGAGGCCTGCCTCCCCTGTGGCTTGTCGTACAGTTTGAGTGATCGTCTCTTTGGAAGGTGACTGGCCCTCCTCTACTTGAAGGGACAGGTTACCCAGAATGCTGCTCTCTAGAGCGCTGAGTGAAGCCTGCAGTTCAGTGGTGCTCACAAAGTGATCAGAGAGCCACTGCAGGAGAGATTCAGGAAGCTCCAGCTCTGCTGCTCTGTCACTGCCGTAAAACAGAGTCCTGATTTCCTTCTCTACCTGCTCGGATACCTGCAAAGAGCAGAACCAGGCGTTACAATATTTTTGGTATATTCAAGTCCTGTTTTGTCGTCATCTCATCTTAACCACATTTACATGTAAGATTTTATAAAACTGTTAGCTCCGGTCCTTCATTCTGATTGGTCAGCAGCTGTGCTTTATTCAATGTGCAAACGTTTCAGTTTGGCATGCTACCACATTTTAACCATATTACTACTACACTTATGAATTTTTTAAAATAAAAATGGCATATTTTTTGACATGTTAAATAATACCCGAGCAACCAGTGTGATCCAAGAAAAAAAACAAAAAAAAACAAACCAAAAAAAAACAACATTTATGAGAAATTTTATTTGACTATGAGCATATGAAATTAAAGGAGAAGTCCACTTCCAAAACAAAGATTCACATATAATGTACTCACCCCCTTGTCATCCAAAATGTTCATGTCTTTCTTTCTTCACTCGTAAAGAAATTATGTATTTTGAGGAAAACACTTCAGGATTTTTGTCCATATAATGGACTGATATGGTGCCCCAATTTTAAAATTCCAAAACGCAGTTTAAATGCAGCTTCAAACGATCCCAAATGCGGTTGTAAACGATGCCAGACGAGGAAGAAGTGTCTTATCTAGTGAAACGATCGGTTATTTTCATAAAAATAATACAATTTATATACTTTTTAATGTCAAATGCTCGTCTTGTCTTACTCTGCCTGGACTGTTTTTTTCCAGTTCATGACAGTTAGGGTATGTCGAAAAACTCCCATCTCATGTTCTCCCTCAACTTTAAAATCGTTCTATATCGCGGTTTTACCTTTTTTGTTAAGGGTGTTTGATCTTCTTTGCACGTTCACTTTGCAAAGACTGGGTCGGTACTTCTGCAGTGATGTAGGACGATTTTGAAATGATGTTTCAAGTTGAGGGAAAAAATACGACTGGGGTTTTGACATACTCTAACTGTCTTGAGCCAGAATACACTGAGTTCAGGGAGAGTAAGATGCAAGGCGCATTTGAGATTAAAATGCATTTAAATTGCATTTTTTTTAAATGAAAATAACCAATGGTTTCATTAGCTAAGACCCTTCTTCCTCAGCTGGGATCATTTACAACCACATTTGGGATCGTTTGAAGCCGCATTTAAACTTAAAAGCAGTCCAAATTTATAAAATCTATATACAATATTACTCATAATTAAAGGGTTAGTTCACCCAAAAATAAAAAATCTGATTACTACTCCTCATGTCATTCCAAACCTGTAAGACCTTCGTTCATCTTCAGAACACATTAGGATATTTTTTATGAAATCTGAGAGCTCTCTGCATAGACAGCAATGCAACTGACACATTCAAGGCCCAGAAAGGTAGTAAGGACATGTTAAAATAGTCTGTAAAATCCATTGTTCAACTTCATTCCTATGAAGCCATAGGAATATTTTTTTTGCGCAAATAAAACAAAAACAATTTCTTCTCTTCCATGTCAGTCTTCGACGCATATTTACGGCAGTACCACAATGCATGCATTGTTTGTTTTCTCTGCACCAAAAAGCATTCTTGTAACTTTGAACAACTGAACCACTGATATCACATGTACTAATTTAACAATGTCCTTACTACCTTTGCGGGGCTTAAAGTAGTTGCTTTGCTGTCTATGGAAGGTCAGAAAGCTCTCTGATTTCATCAAAAATATCTTATTTTGTGCTCTGAAGATGAAAGGTCTTATGGGTTTAGAGCGACATGAGGGTGAGTAATGACAGAATTATCATTTTTGGGTGAACCATCCCTTTAAATGATGCATTCTAATAGTCTTAACACATTTTCACAGATTGTTTCCCATACTAAAAGTAGTTTTTTTAGAAATTATTTTCTTCCAGGTGAAAAAAAGATCTGAATGCATTATAAGGGCTAGATGATAAGGGTGTTAAAATGTTACGTATGAAAACTAGACACTGCAAACACTACAGATGATGAAGAAAGATGGTAACAGAGCACTTACTGAAACTGAAAGGGCATCCAGCTGCTCACACTTGTCTCTGCATCCCATCAACCCCTGCACATCATCTCTGATTTGCTCCAAAGCTTCCTCTAGCCGCCTCACCTCTGCCAGCAAAACCTCACTGGAGCTGCTCTCAGTGTCCTCACTGAAGAGAAACAGACAGACATTACTACATTGGTTTACATTAAGTACCTGGAATATTACTTTAATGAATAAGAGAATTCAACATTGACCGTCTGGCCAGACTGAAGATAATAATGACCTGTGAGGATCAGGGGTGGGTGCCTCAGCCTCAGTAGTCTTTCTAAAAGCAGGTTCTTGTTTTCTCTGCAACTCCTAAAAATAACAGTCAGTCAACCAGCTGAATTTGCACAGATGACTCACTTGATCACTGAATCATAAGTCATTATATCACATTCAAATAGCATGTGAACCTTGGTCACATCAGTGGTTTAGAGCCTTCCACTACAAAAAACTAAATCCTGCATGCTGATAATAGAGCATCTGATGTGTTACTTGTACAATACACGTTTCGCACCTCAGTTTTGCGTGCCAACGTTTGAAGGAGAGCCTCAGCTTCAGCGAGTCGAGTGTTCTCTGACTGACTCTCTTCTGCATGCTTTTCCTGACGCTGCAGATAGAGATAGAGATTTGAAGATGTGTATATGAATATGTGACCCAGGACCACAAAATCAGTCATAAGTGTACATTTTTCAAAATTGAGGTTTATACATCATCAGAAAGCTGAATAAATAAACTTTCCGTTGATGTTTGGTTTGTTAGAAAAGGAAAATATTAGGCTGAGATACTATTTGAAAATCTGGAATCTGAGGGTGCAAAAAAAAAAAAAAATAAAATAAAAAAAAATAAAAAAAAATAAAATAAATAAAATAAAATATTGAGAAAAATCGCCTTTAAACTTGTCCAAATGAAGTTCATAGTAATGCATATTACTAATCAAAAATTACGTTTTGATATATTTACGGTAGAAAATTTACAAAATATCTAAATGGAACATGATCTTTACTTAATATCCTGATGATTTTTGTCATAAGAAAAATCGATAAATTTGACCCATCTGATGTATTTTTGGCTATTACTACAAATATACCTGTGCAACATAAGACTGGTTTTGTGGTCCAGGGTCACATATATAACTGATAATAAACATCTGTTAAACTGGGAACAATATAAAACAACCTCAGCCCTCAAAAGTCACGAGTCTGTTTTTTTTTAAATGTTAATCTCAATTTCTGTCAGTGACTTATGTTTGCATGTCCATTTCAACACATACCGCATATCTGCCTTACCACTTTTAATGCATGTTAGATGTCAACATCATGGTCAATTTAAAAGTGTTGTAAATGATGAGCATTTACTAACTACTGAGCATTAACTACTGAGTCTATAAGCATGGCATTAAAAAGGTGGTTATTTAAACTCTGCAGTGATAAAGACAAATCAAGAGAGTCTATTAAAATAGACTAGACGTTATCACCTGCTGTGTGTACTTGGCCTCTTTCTGCACCTCGCCTTTCAGCAGGCTGAATCGCTCCTCCAGCAGGTCTCCAATCCATTTGCCCAGACTCTCTCTGTCTGTGTTTCTCTCTGTTAAAAGCTCTGAGCGCAGCGTGTTGTACAGACTGAGCACTTCAGTGTGCTGCTCCTCCTGCCTGAGCAAACTCCCAGCCACTCGATCCCAGAGCTGAGACAAGCTGTCCTCTAAACGCATCAGCCTTTCCACCTCTACTGATGACAATGACAGAACTGAGGGCTTCTGGGAGGAGGGAGATAGAGTACCAGACAGGCAACTTTATTTTCCTTGCCATTGATAGAAACAAAGTTAATTCAGCAGGATACAATACACTATTAAAATCTGGAAAGGTAAATACTACCTGAGTTTTTGTGTCAGTGGGAGTTTGTCCGTCCTCTGAGTCACCCATGGATGTAGTTAGAGGGGAGACGGAGGAGGCGTCCCTCTGCTCCATCACATTAGCAGAAGGCAACATGGCTAACAGTCCGGATGGCCCCCAGTAGCACAGAGCTATCAGGAAGCGCACAGAAGAAACACATGTGGAAAAATGAGGATGCAGGATCTTATTTCAGTCTAAACCAATAGCCATTCATGAACTGTAAGCTCACCAAGGAACAGAAGCAAAGGTACAAGAAACAGGACTTTCGAAAGCATAGGGAGACACCTGGAAGAGAGGATGAGGACAGGTTAAATTTTTTTTGTCACATTATCATTAAAACACAATAGCAATGACAAAATTAACCACAAGTTTATGGACTGTCGATTTAATGATTACTCCATTTAACTACACACAATTTTAAAGTAGCTTTACAGAAAGTTATACTGTATATCAATAATGCCTTAGTGCCTAACCAAAGTTTTAGGCTGGTCGATATAAAGCAGTGATACAAGTAATTCTGCTGATTTTAGACCTATCTATATTGTATTTATAGGGATGTGTGACCATTAAGTGCATTTAAGTGATTAAAATACAGGTCAGTAAGCAAGTTGCAAAAAGCATTAAAATGAGATTCGGCACACCCTGGAAAAGCATAGTTCAGAATTACATAACGATCATTTTCTGTAAATGAGAGTAAATAATTTACAGAAAACAGTGATATTACAATCTTGTCTAAAATGAAAACTAGCCAGTTATCAGAACCTGTTGTTATCAGAGTCTGATGCGAGTTTAATATTTTCTACATTAAATTAGGAGTCATTTTATCAATAATGCTGAGAAACATAAGGTATGGCTTCTATCTTAGTAAAGAATTTGGTAACAAAGTTAACAAGTTTTTAGACAGCAAGATTTTTAATGTTCTTTAACATCTCTTCTGCTCAGCATGCCTGCATTTATTTGCAAAATAATGAAAAATTTGCAAAAAAAAAAAAATAATTAAATAAAAAAAAAAAAAAAAAAAAAAAAAAAATACTTAATTACTCCAGTCACATGATCCTTCAGAAATCATTCTAATATTCTGATTTGCTGTTCAAAAAAACATTTATTATTATTATTATTATTTTTAAAAAAAGCCAAGTACAATTTTTCAGGTTTCTTTGATGAATAGAGAGTTCAGATAAATTTCAAAAACTTTTGACTGGTAGTGTATAACCACACTGGATGTGCACTGGACACTGATATGTACAAACAGAACTGATTAGAAAAGAGAGCAAAACTCACTTTGCAAAGAAATCGACAAGCCACAAGAAGCTTCCTGAGGTTGTCCTCCCTGAAAACATACAGAGTAAAGCGTGAGTAAAGACAGTGTCAATCAGCACATACTCTTTAGGGCACAGAGCAGGAATAGGATGTACAGCAAAAGGTCACACACAGAGAGATTTGCAAAAAAACTGACAAATTGCACATTTTCCATTGTGTATTATTCATCCTGGAAAAAAGGGGGAAAAAAAAGTATCAAAATTCTTCCATTTTTTTTTTTTTAATTATTTAAAATGAAAATGGTTTGAGTGAAAAGGTGATAAAGGAATTTAATGGACTGCACATTTGTCATTTGGTATGCCCAACTTTGTTTTTTTTTTTTTAAAAAGGGCTCAAGTTACCAAAATTTGATGGTAACTTTTGAGAAGAGTTCATTGTACTATGCAAATACTTCAACTGCTAAAATGCCCTGTTCTGAAACAGAGGCTGAAATTAAAGGAATGGAGTTCAAAACTCTTTTGGAGAATAAACTAGAAATGCAGTATTTCTCATTTCACATGCAAAGAGGACGTTTACATAAATGTCTTAGAAAGTAAACAGGCCATTTTTTGCTGTCATGCCATCTAAGGATCAGACAATATAATAACAGAAAAATAATACTAAAACTGCTTTAAATGGAAGAAAATCCAATAGACAAGAAAAAAAAAAAAACATTAGGGCAATGTCACTAATTTGCTTACATTTGATTACTGACCTCAATAGTGCAGCATATTGAATATCTCTTCATTTTACCTCACTTTTTTTTTTTTTAATTGTTTAAAGTTTTTTTTTTATTATTATAACTTAATCTCCAAATTTAATTGTGTCTGGAACATAACACGTTAAAAACTGGGGGAAAAAGTTATAATAACTTCAAGTGAAGAGGAAATCAATTACCAAATGGAATTAGAGCAGAATCACAGAAATAAGCAGCAAGCGAAAAGGTAGAAAAACAGGCCATGCAAGGTTTTCTGAAAGCTCTTCACCAAGACAAACCCAAACCTCCCGGGGAACAAATTACCCTGACCACAACCTGAAAACCATCAATGCAGGGAAGCAGCTCTTAGCAGCATTAACTGGCTTGTCAACTATTTCTAAACCAGAAGCTCTTGGAATGACCAAGATTATAGTTAAGGATAATTTTATATAACCTGTAGAAACTATGAGCGACCATAAGGTCCCTACAGACTTCTCTTCCTGGGAAGACCGAGGGTCCGTTGCAAAATTATGTTTCCTTTTGCAGTCATCACCTGTTAGAATTAGCGCATGGTTGAAAATGGTGTGTTAAACCGTGTGTTAAAGTTCAACTCATACAACATTTCTTGTGCCACCAACATAAACATTATGTATGTAGAAGTGTGCAAACATTCAGGATGTACTGTACATCTACTATAAAAATGATTCTGCTATTATTCATAAGGGTATGAAGCTGGCTCCATTACAAAACCTAGTGACTCTACCTAGGCAGCTTCCAAACTTGTCTATCAGTTTTTCAATAGTCAACACAGAATTTTAAATTTGAATTTTAAAAGTCACCTCAGAATGCATAACATTAATGAATCCTCATTTGAAAAATGCAATACTACCTTATAGTTCTTAACTCTAAATATAACAACCTAATGTTTGAAGTGGAAAAATATCTGAAAGTATGTATACTTACACAGTACAGCGCTAATCTTCGGCCGTTCCTTTTGCAGCACTACCTCTTTAACGCTCATACTGCTGTAGTATTTCTCATTGCCTATGATGAAAAACGGAACAAACAAACAAACATCAGATAAAAATCAAGAATTCTTTGCAATTCTGTACCAGTGTTCTCCATCCCTCCAATCCCAGCTCTGCAGAGAGACTCCAACAAAAGAAATTTGCATGTAACCAAGGTAGTGCTCATGGTGGACAGGCACATTTGTTTATGCGCAGTGTAATCATGCTTCGAAGAAACATCTGGAAGGGGAAAGAAGTTTTAAGTTATAGTGTCTGTAGGAAAGAATGGAGGTCAAACACCATGGAAAAGACTAAAGCAGCTGGTTAAAAAAAGTGAGAAGTGATGGTTGAGAAGTGATGGTTCAGGTGTAATGGGATAGCTGAAGATGAGTTACATTGGCCACTCCTGAGACAGACTTTCACTAAGGGACAAAATAACAAAGACAGAAGAGACAGGTGCTCAAATGCAAATCCTAAAGAAAAAGACTGGTGATTGTCACAGTGTCCTCAACCAGAAACAGATCTGCAGCTCAAGCAAGTGTGTTTTTTTTTTTTTAAACCCGGATTTACTAACATAACATTAAACTGTTTTTTATAA
Source organism: Labeo catla (assembly GCA_012976165.1). Classification (NCBI taxonomy): domain Eukaryota; kingdom Metazoa; phylum Chordata; class Actinopteri; order Cypriniformes; family Cyprinidae; genus Labeo; species Labeo catla. Next base: position 205,719 of record VONZ01000083.1, read on the forward strand.
ATTTACCATAAATAAAAAAAACAATATGCAAAGCAAGTAGTTTTAAGCATGCAATGACTGTCAATTTATTAGGGCTAAGTGTGCTTGAAATATGCACAGAGTTCATTTTCAGGCCCACTTTGTGCCCTATACATAGAACATACTGTACATTTTGCTTTATATGCACAGAGGAAGAGTGAAGGCTACTTTTACTACAATTATCAGGGTGAACACTGGTGTTCATATGATGCAATAAAATACTAACAAATTGGGATCAGTGGAGTTTTTGAAGTTGCATTTAATGCTGCAAGTGACATAGAAGATGCGCTTCACCTTTAAGGTGACTTAACATTTTACTTAATATAAAACCACTTACTAACCTGGTTTACGAACAGTTATATCCATTATTGCAACTTCAATTTCGAGACGACGGAATGCTGGTATACCAGTTATCTTTTGTATGATGCCTGCAAGGATACCAGAAAGGGGCTGTTTACATCAGGGCTCCTTAATTCCTTGTTTTGAGGGCCAGATTATTCAACTGAAAATCTGAAGGAGGCCAAATATCTTTCACAGTTTTCTCAAATGAGCCCCGATCCAACAATAGAGGGTTTACACTTACATCACAATTTGGTCAGTTATCCGGACGCACGGCCATATTGGCAATACTTGCATGTAAACAACAGCATGGATTGCAGAGTTAATGTACTACTGAATAAGCTGTTCTGCTAATTTATGCTGTGTAAACCACGGGAAAAAAAAAAAATGTGCGGAAGCTGCTAAATCATATAGAGAAGGACCTAATAAGCGGGAAAGGGCAAAATATTGTGACGAACTAAAGTTAATAGGTGGTAAAGATACATGCAAGCAATATTAATTAAAATATTAGCCTATTATTTCACCTATCTGACCGGAAATGATAAGAACAAACACTAATGTCGTAAAGATTCTTGCCCTGGAAATCCTTGTTCAGTTTGGCAGTCTTGTTCCTCAGACAGTTTTTTTTTTACACTATTCTCCTTGATTTGTTATAACTTTTGGCAGTCTATAGTACTCCAAATGTTTTTCCTGGTCCTACCGATTAGTAAAGCCCAAAAAAAAAAAAAAAAAAAAAAAGGCAATATACCATTTTCATTCATTCAGTTCAGTGGCACTGTTTACATTCCGTGGCCGATTGATGACGTGTCGTGAAAACACAAGTCACAATTTCTGTAAACTGTTTGATACAAACACCTCATTCATCAAACCATCTATCATTTCTTTGAAACCTAGAACTAAATTACCTAAATGAATGATTTTCACTTGAAATGACTTGGAGCGTGAGATCATAAGCGTAATGAGTTCTAATGGTCAAGACTTTAAGATGAAGCTATTGCCTGTTTCTGGCTGTTTGTACAGTGTGCACAATAGTTTGGTTAATAAGTAGACAATATCCAGGCACTAGAGAGGCTCAAAGAAACCAATACCTCCGTTAGCACAGCCATTGGTGGCTCTCCTCTGTTGTACAGACTGTAGTGTCTTCCTCAACACACTGGCTGTGAAGCGAGCAATTCCCTTACACACTCGCACACACCAGTGCAACACTGATAACAGCAGGCCTGGAGAAACATGGACTGATAATAAACACATAAGGTCTGATAATCAAAAGACATCTGACAGTGATGCAGTGGTCAGGACAAACTGTGAACAGAAACAGTAACCGTGATTGTGGAGAACATCTTTACCCAGCAGCCTGATTTAAATGCATGCAGTGTGTACCTCTGAACAAGTCCTAAAATTCAAACCCATCCAAACTATCCGGGCTGTATATTATACAAGAGTTTCCCATCCTTGATACCTACCAAGGTGTAAAATGCTTCTTCAAAAGTAAAGAAACTATGGAAAATGTTTCCATACAATCTAATGTGAACATGGGCTGGTTTCATACTCTGACAGTGAAAACATGCTGAAAAGAAAGAACTGCAAACAGCCATAAACCATCCAGTGAGGAACCCCACAGCTTGAAAAGGTGAGGTGAATGACAGATTAACAGAGGCTGATACCTTTGAGCAGAGCTGTCTGCATCAGCAGTGTGCATACGTACACTACAAATGCAGCAATTCTCCTTCTGTTATTAAGGCACACCTCTGACAACATCCTCAGCACACCTGCAGACACAATGAAGTCAAGCCTGCTCTTTTCCTTCAATAATACTCATCTAAATGCATCCAAAGAACAGAAGGACTCTGAGATTTCTGGAGACGAGGAGAAACCTGACCATATCATACAGGAAAAGGTGACACTGCAAACTGCAGTGAGGCAACATACTACTTCATAGAGCATTAAACCATCTCACCTGGCTTGTTTTTGCGATTCTTGTCCCTGCAGTATAATGTGGTGTTTGGAAAGGAGGCTGTGTTGGTCTCTATAAAAGATTCCTGATGCCCAGTAGCATTATGAAGGGAACTGTTGTTCTTGGAGGGAGAGCTGATGGAGCAGTCTTTGCAGATGAAGCCGTTTTGTGCTGTAGAGGTCTGTGTTTTGGCCTCCACTGTGCTGTGGTGTGCAATGATAGTCTGTTCTGAAATAAAAATTAGTTTAAACATAAATGCATACATAAACACAGCCCCAAGATTTAAAAAAAAACTAGAGCAAACACATACCCTTAATATCACAGTCTTCATCCAAACCTAATTTTAAGGAAGAAAAGAAAAAGGAAAAACAAAAAAAATGCTTCAGTTCTCCATCAAATTGCAATTAATTTTAAATCAGAGTATCATACTGTGGCGATCCTGAAGATCTGCTGGTACTGACCCCAAAAGCTGTCAACTAGGGTGCGTTCCTGAATGGAGGACTCATCTAGAAAAGAGGACAGCAGAGAGGCATCGCTGGGTGCACAGCTGTTAAGGGTGCTGTTATGGGCCTGCAGAACTGATGTTGAAGCAGACCTTGGAGTATGAACAATCTGTGTTGTCCCTGAAATAGAGTGATGAGCTCTTCTGCTCTTCAGTGTCCTATAAGACAAAGAGACAGAATAAGACAAGAGAGGGGACAGAAAACAGAACCTTTATATTCCTGATACCTCCTTTCATTTATCTAATATTATTAAATGTATTGAGGCCATATTAGTAATTTTCATAACAAGTGACAAATCTGGAATACACAACTTAGAGGGGTCTTATTCTTTTTCACTTTTCCAACTTAAGTTAATGTCATGTAATGTTGCTGTTTAAGCATAAACACTACAACAAACAGCTTATTATACCACGTTTCTGCCAGATATTGTGTTATAAGTCGGATAAGTCACAATGTCACTCATTTAAATAATTCCCGCCCACAGAACCAAAAAAAAAAGAGATGAGGCATGATTGAGCTCAAAAAAAATCTGTGCTTGTAAAGGTTCTGCAGGATCCTCCTGTTCTTAAACATTCTCAGGGTCTGAATCGGGCTCAAACTGGTAAATGGCAAAATTGATATCACCACTAATAATTATAGCTGAGCAGATAAAACTTGTGGATTATGGTAAGGGCCGTGACGTTTCTGGAACATGCCCCAAGCGGCTTGCCAATCAAAACATACTGGGCTACTGAACCAGCTAACCAATCAAAGCAGATTTTATATTTTGGAAGGTGAGGCATCATCAACAGGAACTTTATAAGTAATTTGAAACAGACTGGAAAGAGAGGTTCTGCAAACGTAGAGTATTTGAAAAATAATGTATTTTTGAATTACTCAACCATTAAACCTATACCAGTACACCCCAAAAACCAAATTAAGGCTTTCTAAAAAGGCATAAGACCTCATCCCAGACCTCTAGTGGACAGATAAGTAGTTGCATCTGTGTGTGGCTAATTCAGCAACTATATACACACACACTATACATTATTATTATTATTATTATTATTATTATTATTATTATTATTATTATTATAATATTATATAGACAAACTTTACTTGTCACGGCTGAAGGAAGAGCTGTGGTGAAGAGATGAGTCAAGCAGACTGTCGTCTCCATAGTGACTCGTGCTGGTGTGCAGACGGAGACTACGTCTGGACATCCTGGGCGACTCGAAGACGGGCCCAAACCTTAGCTCCCTCTCAAAGTCTTGTGCTGAAGAGGAGTAGCTGGAACTGAGGGAAACAGACAAAAAGCACTAATCAAGACTGATTAAGACCAGCTACCATAGAAGAGATATTCGTTCAGCCCCTACAAAATGTTGCAAAATGTTTTTTTTTTAAAGGAAACCGTGGTGCGCTGAACACCTTGTTCTGATGATGCAGAAGTTGCAACTATGGCAGCTGAGAAGGCTACTCTTCTGTTCTTTTTGAAGATTTTTCAGAGCCTGATAAAATGGGTATAACTACGTGTTTAATACTGCAAAATATGCTCTGTGTTACAGTCACTGCCCTTGCCGTCCAGAATAGAGTACATCCCAATCAAGTGAAGGGATTTGTGTAAACTGTGGTTCCTAATTATTGTGATCCAACATTTGCCTTGCATATCAGGATGAAAAGACAAACAGGTAAAGGATGAAGTATAGGTGAAGGATAATCCTCTTCTTACCTCCGAGACTTTATGATCTATATGACCTTAATATTTTTATTGTGAGCATTAGTCTTATCATTATTGCTGATCACTATTGTTGTGCTATGATATTGTAATATTTACCATTATATAATCAGAGGAGTATGGAAATGTTTATGAAAGTGTCACTCCACAAAACAATAGCAATAGTCAGACCTCAGTTAAAAAAAAAAAAAAATAAATAAATAAAAAAAACCTGCACTAGGCTTTTGAAATTTTTATACATTTTATAATGAACACAAAGGAGAGCCTTTCATCAGCCAATGCCTTTAATCTTTAAATGGCCAGGAAAAAAAAAAAAAACAAAAAACAAAAAACAAAAATCCTGGTAGATCACTAATCAGGTGCTTATAGAACCACACATGTTGTGTTTACATGTTTTATGGGGACATTCCATAGGTGGTTTTTATACTGTACAAAACACATTTTCTATCGCCCTACACCTAAACCTAGCCCTCACAGGAGACTGTGCATACTTTTACTTCTCCCAAAAAAAAAAAAAGTTACTTTACTGGTATTAAAGTATAAAATGTCCTTGTCCTAACGTGATAAATACTAGGTACACACGCACACACCACTACTCACTAGGCAAACAGTTTGCTTCACATTTAAACTCCGCAACAGAGAATACAAACTCCAAACCTTAAACACACAACCGACAAAAAAGAAATCAAAGCCATTCAGTAAAAATAAAACAACGGGTCTGGTCATTTTCCACTAGCTTTGGCCAGCCACCATTTTTAAACTCAAGCCAATGGTTCAAAGACAGCAACAACTGCCATCTCTCTAGGAACAATCCCAGCATTCACGTCTGTGAACTTTGGAGCTGTTCTGCTTGCTTGAGGTCTGACAGTGTGACAAAGGACATTCAGGCAGCAGCTGCTGAGCAGAACACATGCTAAACAGTAACCTGACAATGTATAATTAACGTCAGCTTACCGCTGTTAAATTTCCAGCCTTAAATTGATACCAAGAACTGCACTAGCATTCAAGCTAATGCTTTTTAGCAATACATTTAAACAGGAAAAAAAAAGGTGTAATACACACAGCACCGTCCAGCCCCAGCTCTCCAGATACCATGTGTCGTCACCGGTCATCTCATGGAACAATCACATTACCGCACACTCACGCTCCTATAGGCACAAGGAGCTCTGGATGGATCAAGCGAATTAAGAAGGCTTGCTCTACTTCCTGTGTTCAGCACCTGTATACGTGACATGTGAGCCACTAAACATTCCCTGTCCCTCCCTCGTGATCCAAAAGATCTCTATCGCTATCTATCCATTTTAAAGGTGCTTTACTGTACTTTGAACATGGGATGAATTGCATCTGTAAAAGAGCAAAAAAGTAAAGAAATTCAGCGTGATGCCGGATTGCACCTTGTAGTAATCTCTGGTGATCCAATCACGTGTAATCACCTGAGTCACATCACTGTTTACACTTTGCATTAACATGCAGGAGTGAACAATGATGCTCTGCTGATTAAGGGTCAGTTTTTATGCCTTATGCTATAAATATCTGAATTTCTGAACGTTTAGACTTTATTTTTCTGAATTTACCTTTTAAATTATAGCTGTAATTTCCAGATATTATATATAAAGCTGCTCCCTTTGAGTTTACGAGGTTATAAAAACTCATATCTTAGCAATTCAGAACTAAACTGGACCCAACACATAGCGATTTTTCCCAATACGCGTTGGGTTAAACGTATATAACCACAATGTTGAATAACAACACACTGAAAAGAAGTGATGAGACTATAAAGTATCAAGAGTGCAAAAGAGTCACACTCACCCATATGCGTACTCACAAAGACAAAGATAGAGAAAGTGAAATTAACAAGTCTATGACTAAGCATTAATGCAAAAATTGTGCTTCAAAATGAATTGCATACAAGTTTTTGGACGGTACGATCTTTAATGCTTACCATGCCTGCATTTATTTAAAATAAAAGTTAATCAAAAACATTTTTACTATTTAAAATAACTGTTGAATGCATTTAAAAATGTTCAGCATCATTACTCCAGTCTTCAATGTCACATGATCCTTCAAAATTCATTCTAATATGCTGATCTGCTGTTCAAGAAACATTTTATCATCATCATCATCAATATTCAATTTCAGATAAATGCTGTTCTGAACTTTCCATTTATCAAAGAAGCCTTAAAAATTCTACTCAACCGTTTTCAACATAATAAATTTGTGCACAGCAGGCATAGAACACTTCAGCCAACTACTAGACATCATGATGTTGCCATAGCATGATTTTGACCTGATTTGAAGTCATGTTACATATCTTTTTACACTAGATGGCAGCAGTCTAGCCAAAATACATGATAAATTCTCACATTTTCTTTGCTGCAACTTTTTAAAAGTGCATAAAATAGATATGTACAGACCAATTTGGTGTTTGCAAACGGGGAAGACGTTTTTTGGTAGGCAAAGCCTATCTGGTGGCAGAAAAAGACAGTTTTCAAGTCGCAAAAAGGTAAATTTGAGATTATATTTCACAATTCTGAAATTAAAAACAAAAAAAACAAAAAAAAACAAACAAACAAAAAAAAAAAAAAAAACACAACTAGTCATTCTCACTTTTGAGTTTATATCCCACACTTCTGGCTTTTTCCCCTTCAGAATGAACAAACTTCCTATAACATCCAAAATATGACAAACTTGCATTTGCGGAAAAAAAAAAGTCAGTGAGATAAAACAGGTAAATGTTATAGGTTTAAATACAATTTCATGTAACTGTAGGGCTAATATAATATGTTTCCTATGAATTGCATATGTGAATATTATGTAGAGCTATTGTTTAGATCAAATTCATGCTTTAAAAGTACAGTAATCATAGCAGGTTTCATATTAGTCCGTCGTTTAAATGTCTGCGTTTTTGGCACTTTTGAGGACAGTATTCAATAAAAATGATTTGCATTCCGATTCTGATAACAGTGACTAGCCAATGTACGATTCTTTTTTGAAAGCATGCAAAGATGCTCTAAAGTCGAAGAGGACTTAGAGCATCTTCGCAAACCATAAGGGGCCCTGGTATTTCCTTTTGCCACAGACGTGGGGAAATTTCAACAACCATAATTCACTGGGCAGAACAAAAGCCCAGGAGCAGTAAAAAGGTGACACTGTGTCATGTAGCAGACTGCTGCTGACAAATAATGGGTATATCTAGGTGTAGGACAAGTAGCATAGGTAGAAGAAAAAAAAAAAAAAAAAAAGGTACACACTGTTCATCTACTTATACTTATACCAACATTGTAACAACACCAGTTTGGTTGAAAAACACAAACTTTTCCTTTGTGTGATGCATCAGCTTTGGCAGGACACTCTCACATGACAGTGCTGATTGGCTCTTCCTGGAATAACATTTTGCACCACAAAAACAAAAACAAACAAAAAAAAAAAGGTAAATATTGGACACAAGCCTATGCCACTGTTTAATTTAAACAATGCCTGCAAACACCGTAAAAAAATATGCTCAATTAACGTAACACATGTCCCCTGTGCTGTTAGCATTAACAAACAATACAGTAGTCAGACAGCATGGCTTAGCTAGCTTATGTGTGGAGACGAGGATGTGTGTACAATCACACACGCAAACTCTCATGCACTACCTATAGCTGTGAAATTGCAACAACCATACGGGTTTTCACATAATGCAGTGTGGATACATTTCGGATATACTAATACAACAAATGATAAACAAGGTGCACTTAATGCAACTGTGCAGTCAACCGAGCATCAGTGTGTTGCATTATCGCCCAAGCAGGTTTCATGATAATGATAGTGCGCGGAATGCAGCGTCTTCGCTTTATAGAGAAACATGAGACTCACTCAAACGGGTCTGGTGCCCTCCAACCTCAATATCTCGGCTTTCAACACCCAAAACAGCATCGATATCACTATTAAACCATTATAATCCATATGTGGCCGCCTCCAGCAGCTCAAATATCGCATCATCAAGAAAAAACAGCTGAATGGACCAATGAGAAAAGCATCGGCCTACCGCCGCGAAATATAAACACTGACATCTCCATCTGACAGACAATACATCACTCAACATTAACTGCACTAAGACACAGTATTTCACAAACTGATATTGTAAAACCTCATGTTACTGCAAAAACAACTAAATGAAAAACACAATTAAACCCCATAATAAACACACCAAGAAAAAAAGATCAACTTTCTTTGAAGGTTCAGGTAAATATTGATTCAGCAGCACCTGTCGCAATTGACTAGCAAGTTAGCAGTACAAACAGAACTTAAAGTAGCTTACCTGAGCTTAAACGTCGTTATATCACTTTTAGATGAAATACAAAGAACTGAACTACAGTTTAGTAATCAACGTTTGTGCGTTAGTTAGTGTTTGCTTCCCACTATAATATGACACAGCAGCGCTAACGGCGTCGAACAGTTTCTCTAATCACGCCTCAGGTGGCTATTTAAATATCACGTCACGCACTTCAGCTTAAGAAACGACGTCATATCCGCCAAATGAGTCTACCTTATCACAAATGAAATTTTAGAGCCTTATAAATAAATAACAAACACGCAGTTATTAGCTTGTTTCGCTTTTGGATAGAGCGTCAGCATTACATATTAGTAATAATTAGTTTATTGTAATATCTGTAATATAAATAGTTTACACAGAGCCTTTGATAGACTTTTATTTATTATGACATATTGTTTTATTTACAATTTGTAAAATGTATATATATTTTTACAGTGTGTTAAAAACAATTAAAATTTTCTTAAAATGAAATGAAATGAAATTGAAATTACAAAGAGAGCAATGATGCTTTGGGCAGAACATAGTTATTAACTTATTAATATTAATTATACCTTTATACTTAAAGACACCAATTTAACACCGGTCTCTTTATTTATTTACCTTATATCATTGACGGGAAAAAAAACACCCCCAAGGTCTAGATATATTTCTAGGTATATTTCTGTTAACGTATTAATGTAATTTAACTAATAAACTATTAGACCATATACATTGTTCTTACAACGTATATTCTAATTGTTATATTTGTATGACATTGATAATCATTCCTGATACAACTGAATGTACACAGTGACACCTAATGGTTATAAAACAAATTGACAAAAGGAGGACTTTTTTTTTATTTTTTTGCTAATGAAAATAGATTAAAACAATCAATGAACTTCAAAATAAATATGTACTTTGTAATTGCTAAATCTTTTGTGCTTTTGATTAAATGACTACATACTGACTCCGTTGTTGTTGTTTTTATTGTATTTATTAGCCATTAAAGGTCACTTTCTCTGCAGAGTGCAGAGAAAAACAAACTTTCAAAACTGCTTTACTCAGAATTGGTACTTTTCAAAAAAAAAAAAAAAAAAAAAAATTTACATGTGATCAAGACTACAGTTTTATCTCAACATTCTCAAATTGTTTTATAAACTATCACATTTCCAATCATGGAGAGGAAAAACAGCACTCTTGCTTGTGTGATATTGCTTAAGTATATCATGTTATCAATATAAAAAACAAGTAAAAACCCATCAAGGATGTTATTTCTGACTTTGATACAATGTTATATGTGCAATTTATGTGCTATGGTTTTACAAAACATCTTTAAAAAACAATCATAAAATGTATTTGTTGTTATAATTAGAAGTTTATACCATTGATAATCAATGTTTGTGGGCAGTTCATCACAGATAAATGTGAACATGTAAACACTGAACATTTTATGATGCTAAAAATGACAAAATAATAGTCAAACTGAAGTTCCTACAAACACAGACACAATTTACACAAACATTAACATCTTTATTTAACAATATATATATTTTTGAACAAGTCAGCTTTAAAATGATCTGAGGTTATAATACAATAAAAGATTTTTCACAATAGAAAACACTTCTTGGTATGTGTACGAATGTTTCTAAATATAAGTGAAACCTGAACCAAGAAGTGAAAACTCCTAATTAAATTTAATATCGGTGCAAAGAGTGATTAAAGGTAAATACCTAAACAACCAAATGAAAAACCACAACAAAATGAACACTGTATTAACGGTGTGTACGACTTTAAGAAAATGAACCATATCTGCTAATCATTTCCCTGAGTGAAACCTTGATCATCCCAACTACATGGATAAAATGACAAAAAGTTGAAATCCTGTACTTAATTGAAGGGTTTGACGATTTTCATGGAAATGTAGTTCTGAAAAACAAACAAACAAAAAATGATAAGCATTGCACAAACAACATCTCAAGTGTAAAGTCTAAACAGGACTGAAGTGTGTTCTTACCGGTAATGAATACAACAAGATCCCAATGAACAACAGCACTAAGATTAGCACAACCAGGCCGATGAACAGCCACTTAAATCTTCGCCACACAATGAACTTGCACGTCTTGCATGGATTTGAAAACCAAAAGAATGAAGTTTCAGGTCGCCTGAGAAGTTAAAAAGAGAAACAAATCTTGTGATGATCTGTTAATACACACACAACAGTAAAAATACATAAAGTGAGAACTCAATTACTTAGGAGGATCCAGTTTCGGATTCATATTGGGCTCATCTCTGCCTTTTCCAGCAGGTCTCTCATCTGCTTCCTTCTCATTCACAATCTCCAAAGTCAACTCAACCTTTCCCTGAAACCAAAATATAAAAAAAAGTCCCAATTAAATCAAACTTTGAGAAAAAATATGTCAAGATGAAATGACAATCATTTTTGCAAGTGAAATGTATTTAATGTAGAGAAAGTTTGATTATATCCATCTGATTGTATCATGAAAAATCAAGTCATACTTCACCACATAAAATACATTTAAAAAGACTATGCATTAGTTGTACATACACCGAGTTCTCTCTTCCCATCTTTATCCATGTAGCATGGCCACCATCCTCTAACTGACTTCTGGTCAAAAAGAGACTTAAATTGGTCTGCCTTTGGAGGTGTGATTCCGTCCGGTATCATGCTAAGGCTACATTTCTCAGGCGTTTTGGATGGGTTGATGAGGTGGTGCAAATCGAGCTCAATAGCACCTGTAACATAAGAGAGATTAATACACACACCCAAAAATATGACAAAGACAGCATTTCCAAGATCTGCATACACACCTAGGTAATCATCCAGAGAGAATTTGTCATTGTCCCATATTTGAACAAGCAGCTTGGGTGGGATTCTAAACTCCGATTTGTCAAGGCTCCAAAAATGTTCCTTTTTAACAAAAATAAAAAAAATAATTTAATACCTCCAAGTGCTCTTTATAATATGTTAAACACAAACAAATTGCATTACCTTTTTAGATACAAGACACAGCTGTTCTGCCGGTAAGTATTCAAATCCAAAGACAAATCTCCAGTTGAAATTGCCATCGCCATCCAAAGATCGGTAATGGACGTCTGTTTTTTGCTTATCTTCTTCCATACCTGGCATCCAACTAATCAAAGATATATAATATAATAAACATAAATACATGAATTACAACAAACATGACTTGTAAAACACATTAAGGCAAGACGCTGCAGTTGAACAGTATAGAAATGTACACTACAAGTTCAAAGTTTTTGAACAGTAAGATTTGTACAGTTTTTAAAGTCTCTTCTGCTCACGAAGAATAGATGAGACTTATTTAAAAATATTAATATATATATATATATATATATATATATATATATATATAAATAACTTTTGACTGGTAGTGTACATAATCAATGAGAGAAAATATAGAAATGCCTGATAGTCACATTAAATTTGTAAAACAACTGTTTTTGTATTACACATTTTATGACATGTTGTTTTAAATATGCAAATTATCTCATTAAATATGCACCAGAAATCTGAACATTGGATAAAGCCAGATTTTAAATTCTTGTTTAATTTTGATGCTTTAAGTTAAGTTAAGTTAAGTTAAGACTTATAAAAGTCAAATACTTTTTTGTTTTGCCTTACAAGGCTTCAACCTTTTACATACCCCTTTACATAGATGTCACTCATATTTTCGCCAGTAATGCTGGTTTCATCCAAAACTACATCAGTCGTGTTCCAAACAATGACACGCAGAAAATACCTGATAGAAAGAATGAATGTGAGTCTATCGCCCATCAAAATAAAAGCATAACCGAAAGTACCAATTTCTTCTCACTTTTTAGCTTTGCGTGGAGAAATGTCGAATGGAGGTCCAGGAGGCCCAAGACTTTTTGGGAAAATGTCAACCCACATCTGGAGTTTTCCCTGTAAAACACAGACTGGTCATAAGAGACAATAAAGCAGGTTTTTCAAATGAAATAGATTTCCGTATAGTACGTCACAGAAAGAATCAGCCTGTGAGTAGCATCACACCTGTGGGAGAGTCGGCTGGAAGCTACTGTAGAGAGTTCTGGTTTCAACATGCTCCGGAACCAGGCCTTGAGTTCGGAGGACGTGCAAAGCGATCCGTTCACTTGGAGGACCCAGGTGTTCGTGAATTTCCTTGTTTGCTTCTAAAATGCACGCATATACATACATACAACAGCATTAGGGTATAACTACACAACTTTCAATGTTGGCTTGACAAATAGACTAAGTTTCAAACAGCTTTTAAAAATCATTAAGTTCCAAGGTTATTTTGGCTGCACAGGGTTGCCAGGTCTGCAGAATAAACTCACAATAGCTATTAATAACTAGCCTAATAGTGTCAAAATTTTAAAAGGCATGCAAATTCGGTCCGTTTTAGCCAGTCAAAAACTGCACACAGGCTAAATGTAAATGTATGTCTCTGTAAATCCACTCTCTGACACTAGGTGGCACTTTTGAAACAGCTGAATTACAGCCGTTTCCTCTGTGGACAAAGCAGCATTGCCATTAAAAAAAACACTACTTTATTAGGTATTACATGGAGCAAAAATGAAAACAAAATGCTATTGGATCTCATCTGAAGACAGTCAGAACCTTCAGAGGTACATATAAATAGTTAATATAATTCGTTTTCCGCCAAGTTTTCACACAAAACCAAACTGATCTGCGTGTTGTGTGCACATGACACCATGGTGCAGGTGTGTGCCAGTTCATGTGGCACTGAAGAAGAGCTTTGTCTCGAAAATGTTTTACACCTTCGCACATTTATTGCATGTATATTTATGACCTCTGATGCAGCATTTAATAATGATTTTTTGAAGAGGTATAAGCCTGGTATACGACCGTGTGCGGATCTTAATTGTTTGATTGCTTCATGTTTTTTTTGGATCTACGCACCGGACCAACTTGGGTTTTAGGACATTTGGCGCTGCTCCTTTTCTGTGACTTTGTGCGCACATGAGACACGTTATTTAAACTTTGCTTTTTGCTGGATAGTATTTACTTACCCCGAGCTGTTCAAATTGCCGTTTTAATGACAATTAAAATATGAAACAGTAATACTAACCATAGGGAATTTTATCATGATTTATTGTCAAACCGGTAACAGTTCCATCCTTACTAATTATTTTGATAACATAACATTTAATATTATTAGAATAACACAAGGTCATTATATTTAGGGGTCGTTGGACTTTTAGTATTTTTGTTTTGCTATAGGAAAGTTTTAAATCCAATCAATTTGAAAAGAAATAGCAACCTGAATCAGAAAAAACTGAAGGTCTGTACCCAGTTTGGAGTATATAACAATACAGTTTGTCAAGCCACCATAATAATGTTCAAAAGAACAAAAAGCTCTGAAAATTACCAAAATCAGAGAGGCAGTACAATCGGCCACCAAAGGATAATGTGTTTCCGTTGTCTTCGCTCCTGGGTGGACTCAATCCTTTCCAACGGGCAAGTTGTTCAAGAATCTGAGATGGTTTGAGTTGATCTCGCCATTGGTTTGGTCCAGATCTATTTCATGAATAATACCATTAATCAACTAATGACTGTACTGTTGTCCACAAAGACAATATTAAAGTTGTCAATAAAGAAATAATTCACCCAAAAAGGAAAATTCTGTCACTAATTCTGTCATTAATCACATTCAAGGCACAGAAAGGTAGGTTGCATTGCTGTCTATGCAGGGTCAGAAAGCTCTCTGATTTCATCAAAAATATCTTAATTTGTGTTCTGAAGATGAACGAAGGTCTTACGGGTTTGGAACAACATGAGGGCGAGTAATTAATGAGAGTTTTCATTTTTGGGTACACTATCCCTTTAAAGTGTATGGGTCTCACATGCAGTATGTCTGGGCTAAACCACAGTAGGAACCAAAGCGAGAAAGAAGACGGTTCTCCAAGTCAATCACCGTCTCCCCAACTTTCTCATCACGACTGAGCAAGTCAAAGTCATAGACTGCAATTTTCAGGTCTTTTTCTTGTGGTAGGAAGCATGTCAGTTCGAACATTCTGTTGAGAGACAGAAAAGTTCAGTTCAGTCTTCTTCGACAGCCTGAATACATGATGAACTCTCAATAAATCTATGCCATTACCTTCCAAACACAGGGTTGAGGGTGTATGGCACATAGTTGTCTCTGTCATCAACAGACTTTCTCCCCAAAGAGATTTTGATGTATGGGTCACACTGAAAAAGACAAAGAGCTTTGCTTTTTCATTTTACTAAAAAGGAATTCAACAAATTGAGAAACCGAAATGTAGTCATGTTGTTTTCTAAAATGCTAATTGAAAGTAAGTACTTTGCCATTGTTGTCTTTGGGCTGCAGGTCGATGGCTTGAACCACGTAGATTCTGATCACACACTCCTGAGAGACGCTGTCGGGCAGCTCTCTGAACTGACGTGGCGGAGGAGTCACCCCTGGGTCATCTGGCAATGGGTACACCTTAAAGGACCCCTGAAAACATTCAATTAAACATAAAATCGTTTAGCGTTTACACAACCACAAAGAGCAAAAAAGTGCAAGGTGTGACTTAAATTTATTCATTTTAAGTAAGCATTACATTTATTCTTAAAGCAAATTAATAAGACATCTCACCTTGAATTCTCCAACTACAGCGGGGTCATCATCCTCACCGTCATTTTTACCACGTTGCAATTTGAAGGTGTCGCAGAAATCAGTAAGACCCATGAACTCTTTTACACTTTCAAGCTCATGTTCATATACCTATGAAAACCAACAGAAGAGACACTCACTACAAATACTAAACAATACAACTCCAGTAAAAATGAATCTTTGTGAATTCAAATCCAATCAATCTGTAAAATAAGTGAATAAGTAAAATAAGCTTACCCAATATAATTATAATAAAAAATTACTTTTACCTTCTGGGTGAGCAATTCATCTATGTAGTAACATTACTAAATATATTTCTAGATTTAAGGTATTTATTCATTTAATATTAAATATATATGTATATCTGCAATGTTATCATATAGTTTAGACAGAATTCACACCTCCAATGTGTCATAACCTTTGTCAAGGTATGGGCGGCATTTCTGATTTTCTCCAAGAGAAGCATAAAACTTACTCCACCAATCAACAGTCTCTTTCTCCTGTAATGACAAAATGATAGTTTTATCCTCATGACAGAGCTTAAATACAGATATAATGACTATAAATGATTTAAAACCAGAGCTCAAGTGGAAAATGCAATAGGGTCTGGCTGCAGACATGCACCTGCACTCTCAGACGCCTGCACTTCCGGAAGTGTCTATTTTATTTTTTACTTTATTTTATATATTATTTTTTAAATCAAATCCCTCAACATTTTACAACAGTAGTCAGGTGGTGAAGACAAGAAAAAAGAAACTAAATTACAATGTCACTCGCGATGCCACCTGCACTCTCAGCTACCTGCGATGTCACTTGCAATCCACACAAATTGTGCGTGTTGCCAGTAGAGACAAGATGCTGTTGGTTAAATGATTAAAACTAATTTAGCATACAGGGTCCTGCAAGTCATCTGTAGGAGATAAAAACAAGACCAGGAAATCCGTGGCCACAGAACAACAGAATATGAACAAATATGAATATGAAGCAGAATATGAACGAGAGAATATGAAATCTCTCGTTAAGCGTTTTCCTCCCAGAGAAAACATTAACACGTAATATGGCTTAATGTATTAAGATGCAATTAAAACATCAAATTCGATATACAGTTTATTAATATAATGTATATGTAGGCTATATAGTGTTTTCCTTCGCAAAACGTGGCATAATGTGGCATAACGGATTAAGATGATAAAGACTAAACTCAGTATGCTCCTATTCATTATTAAAACAACTACACACAAGCAGGTGAGCCCAGAATAAATGCAATGTTGCGTACATTCACGTTTTCCTATAAAGAATAATCTCTACAGCTGTTTTATATCATTGTCTTTTGTTTATATTGATTTTCTACGGGAGGAAAACGTTTAACACATTGCGTTCTGGACACGTCTGCTTGCCTATACAGAGTTGGTCCTTTTAATATCACATAATGCCTTTCTTATAGCACGTTCATATCTGCTGGTATATCGTTTGACAACAGTAAGGTTTATATTGAATTTAGTCTTTATCATCTTAGTCCGTTTTGCCACATTAAGCGGTTGCTGGGCAAGTATAAAAGTGAAATTTTGCGCATTCATGGCCATATGCTTGCCGTGAAGTACATTGAATTAATAAACTATATTGCAAATTTGATCATTTAATGGCACTTAATGTATCTTAATACATTAAGCAATATCAGGTGTTAATTTTTTCTACGGGAGGAAAAAGCTTAACGAGAGACTGCGCATTGCATTCATATTCTGTTCTGTGGCCACGGATTTGTGGGTCTTGTTTTTATCTCCTAGATGACTTGCAGGACCCTGTACGTTATACTATTAAATTAGTTTTAATCGTTTAACGTCCACAGTGTCTTGTCTCCATTGGCAACATGCACCATTTGTGTAGATTGCAAGTGACGCTGCAGGTAGGTGAGAGTGCAGGTGGCGATTGCGAGGGGCATTGTAATTTAGTTTATTTTTTCTTGTCATCACCACGTGGCTACTGTTGTAAAATGTTAAGAGATTCAATTAAAATAAATAAATAAATAAATAAATAAAATAAAGTAAAAATAAAATCGACTGCAAGTGAAGTCACTTCCGGAAGTGCAGTTGTCTGAGAGTGCAGGTGCATGTCTGCAGCCAGACCCTTCTCGTGGAAAATGTGCAGACTATTACCAATGAACTCACCTTCTCACGCTGTTGAAACCAGGATGTGCACACATTGAACACACACACACACACACACACAAACACAAAAACATTATTCATTACAATTTGGCGAGCAGAAACAGCTTGAAGCTCTTACATTTCTGTAATTTACAAGTCTAATTTCAACTTTATTAGTATCCTCATTAAAAGACTTGTTTATTAAAAGATCATTAAATCATCATTTATTAAAACATCATTAAAAGATTTACTTAAATCGATGTAAAACAGAACCTGAAATTTAAACTAGCATTTCTATTCCTGAATGTACACTGCCCTCCAAAAGTCTGGAAACACCCCTGGCAAAGTGTGGTTTTGGACGATATCAGCATAAATCCATATCATTTTTTGGTGCAAATACATTAAAGTAACTTGACATTATCATTGAAGACCAGCAATAATAATTTTCATTTTGATTACACAATAATGGCAATATATACATGTCAAAGGCAGACACGCCCCTTTGCCAGCTGTGATGCCTGGTTACTGGTTTAAACTTGGCCCAGGTTTTTAAAAGATTTTCGGGTCAGCACACCTTAATAGCTTCAACAGCTGTTTGCCAATTAAGTTTAGAATACAATGAATTTAGGCCCAGATTATGCAGAGCTGTAATAGCCGCTAATGGTGGATATTTCGATGAACTGAAAATTGAATTTTTTTCTTTGTATAAACTGTAATAAAATATGTTTTCGTAGTTTGTGTTGTCCCATATCAGTGCAAAATTATGACAAATCAAAAAGGATTTATGCCAAAATTGTCCAAAACCCCACTTTTCTAGGGCGTTTCCAAACTTTTGGAGGGCAATGTCCATTTAATATAAATTTTGAAAAGTCTTAAAGGGGTCATCGGATGCTAAGTTCACTTTAACATGTTGTTTGAACATTAATGTGTGTTGGCAGTGTATGTCCAAATCTACCCTATAATGAAAAAAATCCATTAATTTATCTGTAAAAACAATATTCCCTTTTTCAGATCGAGCCATTCTCAGAAGCCTATTGGTGTGACATAACACCGACAGAGGCCGCTCCCTGATTGATTGACATGAGCGTTTTACCTCAGATCAGCTGTAACAGTCCGCCCTCTTTGTTTCGATGCCAGAGCAGGGATGTAAGTTAGACAAGAATATCTCCGATTGAGCAATTGAGGTGTTGTGTTGCTGGATGTAATAATGAACATAGTGGTCGTCATTTACTCCCGACATCTGAGCTGCTGAAGATGCAGTAGATTACATTTGTTTGTGAAGGGAATGCGCCTCCCGATCTACATATATCCGTCTATGTTCACACAAATCATTTGTGATCCAGCTTCACTTACAGCAGAAGTAAGTATAAGGTTTTTTTTTTTATGAATCTTTGCGATCGTCTTTCCCAATAATGTGCTAGTTAGCAAGTTTAGTGGCTAAACGCGGCTAAATGCGGCTAAAATAAACAGGCTCGTCTCTCCACAGAGAGTAGAGAGGGGCAGGGCGATCGGAGCTCATTTGCATTTAAAGCAGCCTCAACCAGAATGAGATGATTTTTGCAGAGCTGATTTTGGCAAGGTAAAAAGGGTGTTGTTTTACACAACCATTGAAAATTTTTAACCAAAGTATATTATAGACTTTTCATTAAGACCCTAAAGAATCATATCAACTTGTGGGAAATGGGCATCCGATGACTCCTTTAAAACAGACCAAAAAAAAAGGTATACATTGCTCAAGTTTACTTAAACAGGAAAAGTTCACTCAAAAATGAAATCACCTCATGATTTACACACCCTCAAGCCATCCTAGATGATGACTTTTTCCTCTCAGATAAATGCAATTGGACTGACATTAAAAAAAATGTCCTGGCTCTACCAAGCTTTATGAAAGGCAGTGAATGGGTGTTTGAGATTTTGAAGTCCAATAAAGTGCATCCATTCATCATAAAAAGTACTCCACACAGCTCTGGGGGTTAGTAAAAATTGTGAATCAATGAGTTTGTGTAAGAAAACTATCCATGGTAAAAACTTTATAAACTGTAGTCTGCTAACGCTCTTGTAAATGTTCGTCAACAGTTAGCAGAAGCAAGAAATTATGGTTTTAAATATGGATATCAATGCACAAATGCATTGATTCACTTCACAGAGCCTTTAATAAGCACTTTTTGGAGCACTTTTTATGATGGATGGATGCACTTTATTGGACTTTAAAATCTCAACACCCATTCACTGCCATCACAAAGCTTGGAAGAGCCAGGATATTTTTTATATATTTCTGATTGTATTCGTCTGAAAGAATGAAGTCATATAGACCTAAGATCGTTTGAGGATGAGTACATCATGGGATAATTTTTATTTTTGGGTGAACGATCCCTTTTTATTACTTTTCTTCAGAATTAAATGCCTATAGTACATACAAGTGAATCAGCTTTGAATTAATTCAGTTAAGTTAGTATGATTCCTTAGAGAGCAAGTCAGCTGTACAAACCAGCTAAATGTGAAATGAGATTGGTAATTTTGAGAACAACAGATTGATTTGATACTCCCCCAATTTAACCCATTTGTAATTACACAAGGCGAAGATTTAGCTATGGATTAAACTTTAGTGTTGGTGATGAAGTGTGTAATTTAAGTGCCACTAGTGGCGCTAAACAGACTAGTAATGTTTTTTGATCAGCCTGACAGGGTTGGGAATAAATATATTGGAATTGGTTTGGTAACACTAATCCTAATACAGAAATTACACACTTCATACTTTCAATTACATTTTAAATTACATTTAATTACAAAATTGAGCCATTTTGATTTAAGAGCCTTATTTCTATACATACTTGAATGTGACTAGCAGTGGCCATTTTGTCAAGAGCAGCTGAGATGCCATACAAATACTGAAATTCACAAAGTCGAAAATAGAACCAAATTCATACAGATGTGTGTACCAGTGTCCATTACATAGACTTGTCTTGCAAGGTAAGACTTAAGCTCTTAAACCTACAAAGCCAAGAGACTTGGTAGCAGTACCTGAGCTTCTAGAAGCTGCTGTCTGCCATCATCTATGTTTACATGGAGGTCTCTAGGAGAAGCTGCCATCAAAGCCACTGAAGAAAACGAGAGATTTTTTTTAAGAATGCTAATAAGTATGTAATGTTTACAACAAACTAAACCCAGAATGTTTAAGGAATACCAATGCAATGTTGTCTTATACACATATAGGCACTAGTTATATTAAGAGACTAGTTATATTAAGAGAGCAAAATAACTCTCTTAAATCTGTAAACAAATGTGCAAAAGGGAATGTACCTTTTGAAGTCATGGCCACTTCTGAAACTGTGACATAAGGGTCACATCGAAACTCTTCCAGGGAACTGATGGTGCATTGACCCACCACAGGTTTCCGTCCAAAGGGTCTGTGGTCGATGACTTTCAGCACTATAGGGGGAGTATAAATCTCTTCTTTGGGTAGAAGCTAAAGACATAACAAGACACAAATAACATACAGTCTATGGCCTCAGAAAAACAGTTTGAAACCATATTTAAATACGAATGTCATTTCATTCGGCAGCAAAATATCCAAAAAGCAGCATTTATTTTAAACCATGACTGCACCTTTTCTCCACAAGTAGATATGGATGCTCACCACTTTTAATAAGAGGACATTTCCTGGAAAATTAGGGCACTTCTTCATGTTTTTGATGACAGCTGTCTGAACTCGCTCTCCTCCGCACTCCACCACCAGACTGGGTGATGCCACAGGAGCCAGCTGATACGTCTTCATGTTACGCAATCCCCATGCTAGAACCTGCAATCAACAAAACAACAGAAATTTCAAAAATGCTTGAATACTTCAATATAGAGCTTTTCTGCACTTTACTATTGGGTTAGGACAAATATGACTTCCTAGTGTAAATATGGGTGGTTGTGTTAAAGGAGAAGTCCACTTTCACAACAACAACTTACAAAAAATTTACTCACCCCCTTATCATCCAAGATGTTCATGTCTTTCTGTCTTCTGTCATAAAGAAATTATGATTTTTCTCCATATAATGGACTTCATTGGTGCCCTGATTTTGTACTTCCAAAATGTAGTTTAAATGCAGCTTCAAAAGGCTCTAAATGATCCCAGCCGAGGAAGAAGGGTCTTATCTAGCGAAGCGTTCGGTCATTTTTTTTCGGAAAATAAAAATGTGTTTACTTTTTAAGTACAAAAGCTTGTGTAGCACAGGCTCTGGGATGCATGTCCACGACACTACGGACTATTGAATCACGTCGAAAGGTCACACGGAAAGTGGGCGGAACTACAGACCCAGTGTTTACGAAGCAAACGCGCAAAGCGTAAGTAGTGCAAGTAAGTCAAACGCTGTTTACAAACAAAAAGGTACAACGATGTCAGATGATTTTGAAGTTGCAGGAGAAAATGAAAAATGAGAGTTTTTCGCCATACTCTACTTTTTGAGCCGAAGTACACAGACAATGAACTTGGACATAATAGTGTCGTGGACACGCATCCCAGAGTCTGTGCTACACAAGCTTTTGTGCTGAAAAAATATAGTAATTTTTATTTTTTCGAAAAAAGACAGATCGTTTCGCTAGATAAGACCCTTTTTTTCTCAGCTGGGATCGTTTAGAGCCCATTGAAGCTACATTTAAACTACATTTTAGAAGTTCAAAATCTGGGCAGCAATGAAGTCCATTATATGGAGAAAAATCCTGAAATGCTTTCCTCAAAAACCATAATTTCTTCACAACTGAAGACAGAAAGACATGAACATCTTGGATGACAAGGGGGTGAATAAATTATTTGTAAATTGTTGTTCTGGAAGTGGAGCTCTCCTTTAAGACCAATAAATTGACTAGAGATGAAGTTTTATTAGTACATTGTCTCAACAGACTAATTGAATTTTGATGCTGCATGATTTCACCAAGTCCAAACAATGAGAAAATGCACAAAGAGTGCACAAAACTGACCTCTATGGCAGTGAGTTGCACCACAGGTCGCACACCTTGAGGAACCATATAGAGTTTCTCTCCTCGTTTGGGGGGAACAAGGGGAAGTTCAGTGTCATTTCCCTAGAACAGGCAGCATAAGAATTATCAAGAAGAACTCTACTTGAATCACAAAGCAGCCATTAATGTGTTTATATAGACCTAAAATTCATTAAGAACCACACCTTGGCCTTCAGAATGAGCTCTGCAGCCACCAGAATCTCCCCAGCAAGAGCATTTTTGTGTGTTACAGGCTCCCAGAGGAGTTTAGGAGATCCATCCATGCCTGAGGTCAACTTCACCATAGGTACACATGTACTTCTGCCAAGCATTTCATCTTTACCCTACCAGGATTGATAAAATGCAAATCATTCACACTGTGGGGACACTTGCATACTAAAGGTAAAGTATATATACATAGTAGTTAGTATTTGTCTGGTGTACCAGCAAACTACAAAAATCTGTTTATATGCTACAATTGAGGTCAAAAGTTTACATGCACCTTGCAGAATAAATTGCCTGCTGTTCTTCAGAAAAATCCTTCATGTCCAAATTTGTTGGTTTTTTTTTTTAGCTTTTTTGTGTATTGAAACCTTTCCAGCAATGACTGTATGATTTGAAGATCCATCTCTTTACACTGAGACAACAGAGGGACTCATATACAACTATTACAGAAGGTTCAAATGCTCACTGATGCTCCAGAAGGAAACTCGATGGATTTAGAGACAGGGGTGTAAACTTTTAAAAAGAATGTGTAGATGTGTACATTTTTCTTATTTTGCCTAAATATCATTTTTTTTCTTTTTTTTTTCATTTAGTTCCTCCCTTCAGAAGCTATAGAAGATACTATAGAAGATACATATGTTTCCCAGAAGACAACTCAGTTAAATTCAGTTTAACTGTTCACTCAAAACAAGAGACTCATGAACAACTATCACTAAACAAAAAAAAAACAAAAAAAACACAGCTGTGGATCATTCAGGTAACAATACAGTATTAAGAAACAAGTGTATGTAAACTTTTGAACAGGGTCATTTTTTATAAATTCAACTATTATTTTCACATCTTCTATGTGAAGTATCTTATTCAGGTCATCACTAAATAAAAATTAACATGCATTTTGTATGATCCTTCTTATTTTAGTAAAATAATTACATTTTGCAGATTCTGCAATGTGTATGTAAACTTTTGACCTCAACTCTATGCTATTTTCTAAATAAATGTCCTATTAATTTTTAATTTGCTCTTAGTTCAAAAATTAACTTGTGTTGTAACAATTTAAAATTATGAGTTCTTTATATTTAATAAGCATCCTAAAACAACCTGAGAAGCCAATATTGTCAAATAAGTAAATTATAGTGGCATAAAGATGTCATGGCTCTTCTCTCCAACGATTGGTTCTTCCAATTCTCACTATTAGCTAACTACTTACTGCAAATTTTCTCAAAAAACTCCTAATTTGCTGCTTATTAACAGTTAGAAGGTAGTTGTTAAGTTTAGAGGCTCTAAAAAACAGTCTTTCAGAATAAGGCATGAAAATGTACTTTATGAGAACAACTAGTTAATAGTGAGAATTGGTCCCTAAAAAATAAAGTGTTACCGAAATCACACTAACCACTTGATCGCTGTCAAAGATTTCCATAACCACAATCGGTGGATTTTGGGCGATAGTCTGGGGATCACCATAGATTTCCACATTTTTAAAAATAAGAGTTTGATCCCATGTCGGGTTCAAGGTGCTTTGGATCGTCTCTGTTGTTTGGCTTTGATGCAAGAACGACACATGGACGTATGGATCTGCAATTTAAACCAATGACTTTAGTTATAACAAAAGCCTGTTCACAGATAATTAAAAGACATATTGGTAATATAGCTGCAAGCAGCAATTATCGGGGTTCGAGCAAATAAGGCCTTTAAGGTTATGTGGATTTAAGATGTAGTCCAACGCAAAATGTATGGCTAAACACACACTAAAACACATCCATGATGGAGAAAACACTCACAAACACAGAAATTAAAGTTAAACTGTTATATTAATGTTCATTAAGCATTACTGCTTTTACACACACAGACATAATTTGTTGCACCTTGAAGATTTGTGTAATAAATGGTAGGTGACAAAATGTTTAGTGCAAATATTGTCTTTAAGATTTTATATATCATTTTCAGGTTTCGCTGTAATCATAATCTTGTATTATTGTCAAATATGATATATCTGTATAATTTAAGTGTTAAACTTTGACTAAATGTGATTTAAAATGTTGTAACAGTGATTTAGTTTATGTATAAATTGAAATTAATTGAAAACAAGCCATGAAATGCACTGTTGTAGTCTGTTTAATGATGCATTAATGGTCTTCTACTGCCATCTAGTGGTTAAAGTTGCAATTTCATGGCGTTTTAAAAAAAGGATGCATTGTTTTAAGTTTATAACTGTAACTTTGCCTTTTTTGCCTTATGTTGATAAAATTGTATGCTTCTTTAGAATCATATGATAATGATTTTACTTAGGTTTGTGAAATTTTGTTTTCTTTTAGGATTTATAGATTTTTGGGTACAGTAGATCATGATCTTATTATTAAGTGGTGCTGTTTTTACTGACTAAATGCAAATGTTCAACATTTTTTTGATAATTGTTGATCTAGAGGGTCCAGAGAATGTTACTACAGTGATTTTATGTATTTTGAGTTTAAAACCTAGGACTAGTTTACAAAAGTAGGGTTTTTTTTTTAAATAATATAACATATTTAAAGAATAGTTGGATTGACAGCAATGGTCCTGGAGGCAAAGTTGTTCAGAATGAGGACATCTATATCATATGATATGAAGATCTAGTGGTTGTGTGAATATATTTGCATGTTTTTAGCAAGTTGAGGCCAATTACCATAGAAATTTTGTTTTTGAAGCCGTTTTAACTGTTATAGTGCCACCTATGGTCTGATCTTCATGAAACTTTGCATGCCTGTTTAGCATCATAAAAGGTTGTGTGGATTTAAGATGTAGTCCAATGCAAAATATATGGCTAACACAATAAAACACATCCATGATGGAGAATACACTCACAAACAGAAATTAAATAGTTAAACTGTTATATTAATGTTCATTAAGCATTACTACACACACACACACATTTTGTTGCACGTAAGAGATTTGTGTATTAAATGGTAGGTGACAAAATGTTTAGTGCAATTCTTTTTAAGATTTTATATATAGTTTTCAGGTTTCACTGTAATCATAATCTTGTATTATTGTCAAATATGATATATGTGTTTAAATGAAGTGTTAAACTTTGACTAAATGTGATTTGAAATGTTATATAGTGATTTAGTCTTTGCATTAATTGAAATGAATGGAAAATCTGTGAATAGCACTGTTCATTTCAATGAGCCATTAGTGGTCTTCTACTGCCATCTAGTGGTTATAGTTGTAATTTCATGACATTTTAAAGAGCGATGCATAGTTTTTAAGCTTTATAACTGTTACATTGCCTTTTTTGCCTGGTGTCTTTAAAATGCAGGCTTTTTAGAATCATATGATGATTATTTGACTTAGGTTTATGAAATTTTCTTTTCTTTTAGGTTTTATAGACTCGGGTACAGTAGATCATGATCTTATTATTAAGTGGCTATCTAAATGGTAGGGATGTGACGAGACCAGTCGGATTTCGCGAGATCTCGTGACAGTATCCTCCCACAACATTTTGCCATGTTTACATTAGAGCTGCACTATTAATCCTTAAAATATTGAGGTGTCGATTCAAACACCTACGCAATCTTATTCCTAAATAACAACGAGTTATCTATGTCTATTAGGACTGTTTCACATCGCCAGTGTCAGTGGAGCGTGAGAAGCAGGTTTTGTCGCTGCCATGTTAATGAATCAGAAGGTCGGAGTAAATGTGAACGCAGAAAGAGCAACACAAACAGTCTTTTCAACCACATTATAATCATTATTTAGGTGTTACATATATTTAAATAATAGAAGTACTGGGATAAAAGTTTATAGTTTGGGTATAAACACTTATTGTCTACAGTAGCGATAAAAACGAAAGTATTTTAACACGTGTATCTATTGTAACGCTTATCCTCTTCCGCCAGGAGGTGGCGACAAATGCCCGTTTAAAAAAAAAGTATGTCATTGAATCATTCATTCAGGAAATTTCAATAGTCAAACAAGTCTTAATGAAGTGAGACACTGTCTCCTTTATTGAATGTTTTTTTTTTTAAATTTTGTTTAAATGAATATATGTTTTTAAAAGACTTAAGCAATGAACAGTTTGTCATTTGCCATTTACCATACACAGCTTGTGTTTTTGAAGCCTTTTTAACTGTTATAGCGCCACCTATGGTCCGATCTTCACGAAACTTTGCATGCTTGTTAAGAATCATCTGACACATGTTTTCACCAATTTTCGTAAAGTTTTGAGTTTTTGTTTAGTTTTGATAGGCTTTTGGGTATATGTGGCCACGCCCCTGTTGTAAATGACCCCGTTATAGCTAACCGAAGGACAAAATTCAACATTTTTTTGATAATTATTGATCTAGAGAGTCCAGAGAATATTACTGCAGTGGTTTGATCGAGATTAAGCGAAAAACCTAGGACTAGTTCGCAAAAGTAGGTTTTTAACATATTTGTGAATAATTAATGAACGGTTTGATTGACAGCAATGGTTCTTGAGGCAAAGTTGTTCATCATGAGGAGATCTATCAAATGATATGAAGATCTAGTGTTTGTGTGAATATATGAGCATTTATTTAGCCATTTGAAGCCATTTACCATACACAGCTTGTGTTTTTGAAGCCTTTTTAACTGTTATAGCGCCACCTATGGTCCGATCTTCACAAAACTTTGCATGCTTGTTAAGAATCATCTGACACATGTTTTCTCCAACGTTTGTAAAGTTTTGAGTTTTTGTTTAGGTTTGATAGGCTTTTGGGTATATGTGGCCACGCCCCTTTTCTAAATGACCCCGTTATAGCTACCCAAAGGACAAAATTCCACATTTTTTTGATAATTATTGATCTAGAGAGTCTGGAGAACTGCGCTGCAGTGGTTTGATCGAGATTGAGCGAAAAACCTAGGACTAGTTCGCAAAAGTAGGTTTTTCACATATTTGTGAATAATTAATGAACGGTTTGATTGACAGCAATGGTTCTTGAGGCAAAGTTGCTCAGCATGTGGAGATCTATCAAATGATATGCATATTGTGTGGATGTGTGAAACACCACGTGATTACAGAGCCATAAAACTCGTTAGCGCCAACTAGTGACCGATTTCTTTCAAAATTCTTACAGACGTTTAGGGCCATGAGTCGAACATGCCCAGTGAGTTTCATTCCGATTGACCTTCGTTAACCTTGTCTAATAGCTGCTCAAACTTCATTGGCCAATGGCGGCCATGTTTTTTGAGATACGCCAATGTCCTCATAGACCCTTATGGCACATTGGACAGAGACACTGCATACCAATTTTCAAGTCGATCGGACCAACGATTGCATAGTTATAGTCATTTTTATGTTTTTTCAGGCTTATAGCGCCACCAAGTGGTAGAACTGTGCAATTTTTTTTATTTGACCAAAGATTGAGCTTATACATACGTTTCCCAAGTTTGGTGAAGATATCTCATTTGGTTCATGAGTTATAGCCATTTTAGTAAAAATGGCCCTCCACCTGACAAACTTTTTGGGGCCCTTTCGCAATGATGAGTCGAATTTTGACATTTTTTTGATAATTATTGGTATTCACTGTCCAGAGAATATTTCGGCAGTGGTTTGGTTCCGATCCGGCGAAAAACCTAGGACTAGTTCGCAAAAGTAGGTTTCGGACATAATTAACATTTGCGGAAAAACGGGGCCTCCAGGACCCCAAATCACAGGGGGGTTTTTCAATTTGTATTGACCCAAGGATTCCAAAAATGTAAAATTTTTGAGTCTACGACAAGCGGTTTAGGAGTTATGAGCACTTTCGCGTTTTTGATCGCTGTAGCGCCACCTATAGGCCGATTTGGCTGAGTCTTTGTATCTGAGTAGCGAGGAGGACTACTACCATCTGACCAAGTTTCAGCTCTCTAGGCCTTACGGTTTGGGCTGCACATTCAGATTTAGGGAAGAATAATAATAATAAAAAAAATCCTAACAATTACAATAGGGTTTCAGCGCTACGCGCTCGAACCCCTAAATATCAAAACTGCTGTAATACCCGAGAAGCTGTCTTTGTCCAGAGCAGTAAGGTTTCTGGCCTGGTAAACATAGACTCTCAAGTGATAAACATTGGATTCTGCAAGAAAAATCAGGCTTAATGTTAATAAAATGGATATTTTGAAATAAAGGTGATTCTGAAATCTGTCCTTAATAAACTCACGGTCAAAAGTGCATGAAACAGTCGGTGTGTTGGCTCCAAACTGTTTAACGGAAGCTTCTTTAGTGCCTTTGTCATCACCTTTCGATTCCGTGTCGACCCCCTATCAAGCAAATCAGCAGTGAGGAGCTTATTATGTTGCTAACACAAAACAGCATAAGTGTATAAATTAAAATAAAAGTTACACAGCTTTGATGCTAACCAGAGCTCCTTCAAGTTTGAAAATGGCCGAGGCTCCAACCCGACCAGAAGGTGTCATCCTCCTTCTCCAGCGGCGCCGACGGAACGTGTCAGATGATCGCTGCTGCCTGTGAAACTTCCAGCCAATGAGTGAGGAATATTCCCATCCCTCTGCATCACCTGTATCCTTCTTCTGCACATAAAAGCATGTTATAAAAGCACAATCTAACACATAGTTAAGTCTTTTAAAATGAACAACATACACTTGCATCAGCTGTTTTGGTATCAGGAATCCTTTTGCGAGGTCGGATCATTCTTTTGCGACGATGAACGTGGTACATCTTCTCAGTTGCCACCCAGGATTTGGGCTTATCATCAGGTGGAATGGTGATGCCATATTCCCAACCTAAATGTACAAATACACATCATATAACTGCACAGCTCAAATATTTTAAACTGGATGAACTAGACAAGTTTTAGTCATTACATTATGGACTTGCTACTGCCAATAAACAAGCAGATACACTGGGTGTGAGCATATAAGATATGCTGATGCTGCATGAATAGGCATGCATAAATATACATTATCTTACAAAAGTGAGTACACCCCTCACATTTCAGCAATCGTTTTAGTATATCTTTTCAAGGGACAATACTATAGAAATGAAACTTGGATATAATTTTGAGTAGTCAATGTGCAGCTTGTATAGCAGCATATATTTACTGTCCCCTGAAAATAACTTGTCAAAATAGCTGGCAACA
The DNA here is from genome assembly GCA_012976165.1 of Labeo catla. Taxonomy (NCBI): domain Eukaryota; kingdom Metazoa; phylum Chordata; class Actinopteri; order Cypriniformes; family Cyprinidae; genus Labeo; species Labeo catla. Next base: position 235,634 of record VONZ01000083.1, read on the forward strand.
AAGTTGAGTACACCCTAAGCGATAACAACACTATGTCATTTAACCATGCAAAGCCACATGTCCTATTCATCATGTTCATGTTTTTGTCTGCTTGACAGGACCATACAAACTTGTGTATCTTGTATTAGAGCAGTTAAAATTTGGTGCTTTAAGTACAATTCTCTCATACTGACCACTGGATGTTCAACAAGGCACCTCATGGCAAAGAACTCTCTGAAGATTTGAGAATTAGAATTGTTGCTCTCCACAAAGATGACCTAAGCTATAAGAGGTTCAGTAACAACTTGAACCTGAATTACAGTACTGTGGCCAGGGTCATACAGAGGTTTTTCAAGACAGGTTACATTCGGAATAGGCCTCGCAAGGGTCGTTCAACGAAGTTGATTGCTCGTTCTGTGCATCAGGTGCAGATCCTGGCTTCAAAAAACAGATGCGTGAGTGCTGCCATGCTTTAGCGGTTGCAGAAGTAAAAGGTCCGCTTGTCAGTGCTCAGACCATATGCTGCACACTGCAACAAGTCGCTTTGCATTGACGTCAGCTGAGAAGGAAGTCTCTTCTGAAGCTGGCTTACAAGAAAGCCGCAAACAGTTTGCTGAAGACAACCTGTCCAAAAGCATGAATTACTGGAACCATGGTCTGATGAGACTAAGATAAACTTGTTTGGCTCAGATGGTGTCCAGGATGTGTTGGGATGCCATGGTGAAGAGTACCAAGAAAATTGTGTCTCTCCAATAGTCAAGCATAGTGGTGGTAGCATCATGGTCTGGGGCTGCATGAGTGCTGCTGGTACTGGGGAGCTGCGGTTCATTGAAGGAAACATGGATTTCATTATTACTATACTGTACTGTATTTCTGAAGCAAAACATGATGCCTTCCCTTCAGAAACTGGGCTGAACGACAGTTTTCCAACATGATAATGACCCCAAACACACCATCAAGATGACAACTGCCTTGCTGAGGAAGGTGCAAGTGAAGGTGATCTGACCTGAACCCTATTGAGCACCTATGGGGCATCCTCAAGCGGAAGGTGGAGAAGCACCATGTGTTTAACATCCAGCAGCTCCATGATGTCATTATAGACAATATGAAGAAGATCCCAGCAACAGACTGTGCAGCTCTGGTGAATTCTATGCCCAGAATGATTAAGGCAGTGCTAGATAACAATGGTGCTAACACAAAATATTGACACTTTGGACACAGTTTTGACAAGTTCACTAAGGGTGTGCTCACTTTTGTTGCCAGCTGTTTTGACAATAATGGCTGTATGTTGAGTTATTTTTAGGGAACAGTAAATATACACTGCTATACAAGCTGCACATTGACTACTCTAAAATGTATCCAAATAGTATTGTCCCTTGAGAAGATATACTAAAATGATTGCTGAAATGTGAGGGGTGTACTCACTTTTGTGAGATACTGTAAGAGCAAATCTACACAGGTGGAACTGGAGGAGGTGGAGGGTTTCATGATAATGCCACAGCTAACACTAACATTTGAACCAGACTATTTAAATGTTGAGCAAGCAAGCTTATTTGCCATAGAATCAGCAGAAGCTAATCAATCTGTGCCAGTCAAGTGCCAAAATTGATCTTTTCTGCTCCACAGAAGAAATTCAGTCATACAGGTTTGAAATAGCATGCAGATGAGTAAACTGTAAATTCTTTTAAAAGCAGCTCAATTGTTAAGAACACATGGCAAGATTTCTAAAAATACAATGTCTGACTCACCTTTTTCATCAACAGCTCGGTTGCCGTCAAAAGTCCAGTTATCCTCCCACTTCCAGCCAGGTGGGCACTGAATCTCTGTAAGGCCCTGAACTTTTTCTCCATTCTGTAAATAAAGGACAACAATAAGGGAATAACAGGATTTTTGAGAGATACTATAAACCTTTCTTTCTTTGTTTTACAAAGATGTAGGAGTAGTAGTGCCATAGAGGGTGTTTAAAATAGAAATCGCAAATAAATGAACAAATGGCTTGATTAGACATCTGATACGATGCCAAAGATTGGCAGGTGCTTTACCACATCAGTGTAAGGCTCTGCCGCAAGCTTCCATTCTCCTCCTGGTAATCGAGTCTCGTTCTCATAGACCTCATCCACGAACTCTGTGTGTCCTGCATCAGCCTCAGTCAGCAGTCTACCCATCCACCCAAGAAAAACATAATTTATTGCCTAGACTGTAATGGTGTCTGAAGAAAATATGAACATTTAAACAAAATTGTTACACCTTTCATGTTCAATTTTTGACCTGGATGTGGACTGTGGCTTAAATTTATTTGTTTATTTATTTTATTTATTTTTTTTTAAGTCCACATTTTATTCTGCTGCCACCTATTGATGAAGCGTTGCACGTTCAGGCTGTCGATCATCTTTTTTATCCAAAAAGTAAACGTTTATACCATTAAATTGAATATATTTTGTATGAAACATTCCAGAGTTATATTTATGTTGTTTTGTTAGAAAAAAATATATGTAGGTTTCAAAACATTGTAGTGTTTTTGAGCAGCATGAGTTATAAATTCAAAACAATTGAATTCAGTTTCATTCAATCCAATGATTTTAATACTGGTAATTATCAGTTTAATAATCTTATACATTTCATATTATAACATATTCTGAAATAAAATTTCTCATAAATACTAAAAATATATCTAATTTGACTTTTAACACGGTAGTTTTACCGGCTCAACACTGACCCAGCAATGCAAAAGGGTCATTAGTTAAGATTAGTTAACAAAATTAGTTAACATGAAATAAGAATGAACAGTACTTCTACAGCATTAAATGATCATTTCATAACATTAGTGAATGCATTGTGAATTAACATGAACAATGAACTACTGTATTTTTTTATTAACTAACATTAACAATGATGCTTGGAAACGTGTTATTTCTCATGTAATGACTCACGTTCTCTCTGGATCAACAAGCCAGTCACCTTCCCACTCCCACCCAACAGGGGGCAAAAAATACTCCTGCTTCAGCTTCACTTTGCCTGTGACATCAGAAAACTTGCTACGATTCAGCAGACCAGTGGTGCCCCATTTCCCCAGAACCTGAGCCTGGTTTTCATACTGTGAAAGAGACAATGAACAAACATTAGCTCAAGACTCAAGACTACATCTCTCCAGATCTAAAAGCATAAAAGCAATATTTACCAATTCTGCAAATACATTGAAAATTCCCTCTGCATACTTATTGAACTTCATTTCTTCTGTTGCCAGCCCAAGCCACATGCTCATGCGTAACTGGACTGGAATCTTCAAACCTTTTTTGCTGTCCATGGGATACTGTTGGGAAATGGTCATCATTGGATACTTTACACGGAGCAAAGTTTAAACATGTTTTATGTCATAGCATGGTAAGAACTCCCAATACCTTCATGAAGACAGTCTGGGTCTTCCCGCAGTATTGACCACATGCCTGCTCACCATAGGATGAATAGAGCACTTGATGGGCTGGGATGCGCGCATACGCTACCCTCTTTTCTCCTCTCAACATCCAGATAACCACATCAGGCATGCAGTTCTGAGGCTTTGAAAAAAAGATGTTCCGAGATAAGTGTTAATACAAATTATGTTAAAACAGATTCTATTAGTCTGACCAACAAGAACTAGCTCAAATTCTAATCTAGCACTAGTTTCTGACCATCTAAAGAAAACCAGCTCTTCCCAGCAACTTCCTGGGAATCTGGGTGCACCAGTTTGGCTGGAGTTGTTACTAGGCACTAGAGCTGGGTGATATTTATAAAAAAAAATGTGGTCTCTCAATATTGTCAAAATTTGTACAATATTCGATATATATCTTGATATGTTTGCATTTGCTTTTAAATTAAAAAAAAAAAATTTCTTTTGATTTTCTTTTGCCCCCATTAAAAAAAATAAACGACAAAAACAATTTAGATAGAACAGCTATTGTTACAAAGTAAATGCAAAATGTTCAAGGCAAATTTAAGCAGTTAAAACAATCTAGTGATCACTTACTGCTTTTTTATTAAATAAACATTTGTATATATGTAACTAAAGAAGTGCAAAACAAGTACAGAAAGTGCATTCTGTCAACTTTTTTAGTGCATGCAATTCACAATTTACACTGTGCAACTGGGGACACAATAAAAGGCCACTCTAAAATATTCAGTTTTACTGTATTGGGGGGGTCCAGGGGGGTCCGAAAACCAGTCAGTATCTGTTGTGACCACCATTTGCCTCACGCAGTGCAACACATCCCCTTCGCATAGAGTTGATCAGGTTGTTGATTGTGGCCTGTGGAATGTTGGTCCACTCCTCTTCAATGGCTGTGTGAAGTTGCTGGATATTGGCAGGAACTGGAACACACTGTCGAATACGCCGCTCCAGAGGATCCCAAACATGCTCAATGGGTGACATGTCTGGTGAGTATGCTAGCCATGCAAGAACCGGGATGTTTTCAGCTTCAAGAAATTGTGTACAGATCCTTGAAACATGGGGCCGTGCATTATCATGCTGCAACATGGTGATGGCCGTGGATGAATGACACAACAATGGGCCTCAGGATCTCGTCACGGTATCTCTGTGCATTCAATAAAATGCACCTGTGTTCACTGTCCATAACATACACCTGCCCATACCATAACCCCACTGCCACCATGGCCCACTCGTTGACATCAGCAAACCGCTCACCCACACGACGCCATACATGCTGTCTGCCATCTGCCCTGTACGTTGAAAACCGGGATTCATCAGTGAAGAGAACACCTCTCCAAAGTGGCAGATCCCATTGAATGTCTGCAGTTGTGAGGCCGTTTGGATGTACTGCCAAATTCTCGGAAACACCTTTGGAGACGACTTATGGTAGAGAAATGAACATTCAAATTTACAGGCAACAGCTCTAGTGGACATTCCTGCAGTCAGCATGGAGATTGCTTAAAATAAGCAAAACACTGGGCAGAAAATGTAACCTTGTAATAGCGAAGCTCTGATTCAGGGATTTAAACTCTTGATATCTGGCAACCTCACTTATGAAAGCTCACGTCATAGAGGTGTTCAGCTCGTTTGTTTGGGAAAGTGTGCTTGAATTTGAAATATTCGATATTCACTGTATTTTTAAATTTTACATTGTGTCAAAATTATTGCGATATTATTGCTAATATTCAATATATAAATCGCCCAGCCCTACTAGGCACCATGATGACAAAATAAGTAACTGAATAACTGAATTACCAGTTTGTCAGGTTTGTGGCATCAAAGGAAACAAACAAAAAAAAGACTTTATTCAACACTTTCTTCTCTTCCTTGTAAACAAGGCACAGCGCATCCAGGTTCTACATCTGGGAACCAAAAACAAACATTCTGGGAACACCAAGAAAACTTTCCTGGCTAAACAAAAACAAACCATAAAAAATAATGCTCTGGGAACCAAAAACTAACATTCTGGGAAACAAAACTTGTTAGCTGGGTTGTAGCTCGATTCCTGCACATGATAAAACATACCTCCTCAGCGAGTTGCTTGAGTTTGTCCAGCCAGCCTTCAATGACGCTCAAGCACTTATTAACATCTGTGGCTTCCTCAAACAAATGCTTTGCTCCCTTCATGATGTTCGCAAGAGCACTGTCCCGCAATGACTTCATCTGAATATCCAGAGTTGTGAGATTGGGCTTCCCCTCCAGGTCAGGAATTTTGAAACTGAAAACACAGGAGTTTGTATTAGATAAAACATGACAAAAATTTAAACACCTTGTATTGCATGTAATGACATCGATCTAAAATGATCTAAAGTAGATATTACCTGCTGATATCTTCCATTAACTGATTGATAAGCTTTAGCCAGATTTCTACAAGTCTTTCATCAGTAGCTTTGGACTGTACTGCAGACTTTAATGCACTGAGGTTTGTTTGCTGCAAAAGGAGGAATCGTATTAAAGATTTGAAGCACAAAGAATTAATTATATTCACATCTGTCCACTGAAATCAACTCTTGATTACTAATGTAAAATTTGGCTTGTTAGAGGGGATAATTGGATACAAACATTCACTTTTACATGGTGTCTGCATATAAATGTGTCTTGGCAATATGTGGCCACAACCAACCTACAATGATAAAAATCCAATCATTCGCAATTATCAAGTCGCAATTATCAAGCCGTTTTGATTTTCTGGGCCCCGCCCACGACTGCTGACGGACTGTCCTGTATTAGCATATTTCCGCAGTGGATTAGTTTTGTTTTTGATGGTAAAGTGCCACCAAATCCACAAAAAATGGAAAATAGGGGAGAGGTGAGCAGTAGCTCATTATCATTTAAATAGACATGGGTCGCTGTGAACAGAGCCATTTTTGACAAGGTAAAAAGTGTTGTTTTACATGACCAGTGTGGAATTTTAACCAAACTACTTTTCAGACATTTAACCAAAGACCGAGACAGCCTCCCACAGCTAATAATACCTATTGTTCTTAAATATTTAATAACTTTTGAACTGCTTATCCAATCTGAATGCTTTAAAAAGTATCGTAAAGCTGAGATTCTACGCTTTTTGTTGTTACGTGATTACATCATCACATTTTGATTGAAACCAATGCATTTCGTTTGTCTGAGCCAAACAGGAACGATTGTTGACGCTTATTCCCACTCCGTGCCCAGATTGGTTCAAACTGTCATCTATTCAACCAATAAACATAGGTTTTGGACTTACGAACCACCAATCAGCATGTTTCTTTGAAAATTGGAGCAAACTCAAAGTTAAAGTAAAGTGTGCGGCACGTGCATGAAAACAAACACAAAATAACACATTTGCATGATAGCACTCTCTGAAAAAGCACACAACAGAGCACTTTGACATAAAACAAACCAAAAACAAGGATGAAACAGCGGTACATATCCAATAAAGCACTGGAACTTATGTTTTCACGTGGCTATTCGCTGTCCAGTAAAATTGATTCCAACACAGACTTATGTTATATTATGCAAATTATTCTTATATACTTTATAAAGATCATTTGCACAATTTTTTTTTTGTTGCACTATGTATATTTTTCTCTCATTTTGTGTGTAGTTTGTCATTCATTTGTACTGTTTGTATATTTGCTGCACAAGACCATTTGTGCAATTGTTTTCACTACTTGCCGCACTGTTTGCGTTTGTTGTTCATACTCTGATTTAAAATATATTTCTTTTCTTTTTTTTTTTTAACTGTTTTATGTAACACTGTTTCCATATATTTTACTTTCTAAACATTTTTGAACATCTATATTGTCAGTAAACCAAATAGACCTGTTTTTCACAGAAAAGTGCCTATAACAATACTGTAATAAATGGCTATAACTTGCTTGAGGAATGTTATATGTAGACAGAATTTATCTGAAAGTGTAAAACACCCAAATACAACTTTCTAAAGAAAAAAACAATCTAAACTTCAGGAATTTCTGTTTGAGTACACAGTAAAAAAAACTCCAATTGTAGCTTGTGTTTTTTACAATTTTGGAAATTCATTCATTCCTAGAGAAGACAAAAGGAAAATTGGGACTTTAAATTGGCTAGACTGAAACTTCAAGTTCTCTTGTTTATAATGATAACAGCACTTGATGCTGACTGCTAGAATAGGCCTTAAAAAAAGTGCAGGCATGTCAGGTGCCCCAAAAATGTTGTAGGTCTTTAAGAGTTAATAAAGGCCCTAAAGAATCAAACCAGCTTGTGGAAAATGGACCTCCGATGTCTCCTTTAAGCAAAACAAGTTGAGAACCACTGGTATAAGAAATGTGCAACGTAAACAAGGAAATTTTAAATACCATACAAAACATTCACTTACCAAACGGTTAGATATATACAGAAGGATGTTCAGCGAGTCTAACCGGTGACTGATATCCTCCCAAAATGATGTCAGAGAAATCACAGGCTTAGTGTTGCCCCAAGGCAGGTAGTAGTAATTATTACCTGGAAGGACCAAACAAAAAACCTTACTCACACATCCCATTTTCATTTACTCAACATCTTTATTAGACACCAAATACTTGTTGTGCATCACCATCAAAAACAGCACAGCTGTATTGTGTGGTTGAAGCCAGGGGTTTGCATGTTAGATCCATCTTGTTGCCATAGTTGCCAATGCTAACTTCAAACTGAATGGGCTCCCCTGGTTCTTGGATCATGGTCGCACTATGAAACACTGCACACAGACAATACTTCCTTCTTCGCTGGTATTTCTATTCAAAGAAAGGAGTACAAAGCGTAAATAAAGGCTTCAAGTGGAAATACTACTTCGGTGACACGACAAAGAGCCTCACCTGAACAACTAAGATATCATCGCTTGATATTTCTTCCACAGACTTGTCAGCCTTTCCATCGAGTTTAGTAGAGAGTTCAACAAGAATTCTCCCTCGGTAAGCCACCCCTTCACCCTGCAAATATATACCAATTTTTCAGCCTACTTGAAATGCATTTTTGCTGCAAATAAATTCTTAATATTTGGGAATGGAAATGTCAAATTCATCATCAGCACTTGCCTTGCCCAAATTAAGGTCTTCATATGGGTCAGATAAGCTTGAGAACTCTCTCGGGCTGCCATACAGATTTATATAGCAAGGCCCAAAAGTAGGCAGGAAGCCCATCTCAGAATTCCCAGTCTCTCCTGTGAAAAAACACAGTCAATAAAAATATTTCCAGTGACATGATAATAGTTACAGATAGATGTTAGAATGAGGTTGTTAGAGCATTCCAAATGCAGAGCTCCTTTAGTTAGCATTTTAAATGTGCAGAAAGTTCAGACTAATAACAATGTTATTGATGGATGCTAGCACAATACATTTGTACACAAATGAAATATTTTCACAATAACAAGACATATTCTACCCAGGGTCGTACAGGTACTGCAAATGAAATTCCAGGACTTTCAAAGACCTTTTTTTCGTTTTGTTTTCATAACTGTACTGCCTTAATGGTATGATGTTTTCTGCTGTTTAATTAAAAAACGCGATCTGAAGTCCTGGTTTGAATCAAATAATTCACGAAACGCAATCCAATTGGAGCGCTTTGAAATGGTGAATCACTTTGTGGCGCAATGGTTTAACTGATTCAGAGTTTTGAAAAACTCAAGTTTCACCCATCACTACATGCTTTTTAAAGTCGTTTCAAGCAATGTCTAAATTAAAAAATGATTGGCACTTTTTTTTTTAACTAGTGAATCGCTTGAAATGAATGATCGAAGTCACAAGTTTGAGTTTGTCAATCGGACAACTTCAAGTGTATATGACTCACTCAGTTGATTCACTTCATCTTTTCGCATCTTCAGACACATTTACACAACATTGTCAGCACTACTACTGGCTTAGCTCACTAGTTCCATTCTTTTTTTTTTTTCTTTTAAAATAGTTTTAACTGAAAAAAACAAAGTATTTTGTTTTTTGAATTGCGTGAATTTGCGTATATTAAAGATATATAACAAATTAAATTTCAAAAACTCAAATTCAAGCACCTTGTACGAACCCTGTCTACCAATCAAAAAAACAAACAAAAAACCCCACATTTTTTACGTTTTTAAAATAAGTTTCTTATGCTCACCAAGACTACATTTAATTTGTCATATATATATTATATATATATAAAAAATAAAAAATAATATAGTAAAATATTTTTACAGTTTAAAACAACCGGTTTCTATTTTAATATATTTTACACTTAATTTATTCCCTTGACTGCAACGATACATTTTCAACATCATTACTCCAGTCTTCAGTGTCACATGATACTTCAGAAATCAATCTAATATGCTGATTTGTTGCTGAAGAAGATTTTTTTATTATTATGAATGTTGAAAAAGCATAAGAGACTGCTTCCAAAAACATAAAAAAAAATGGTAATTATTCCAAACATTTGACCAGTAATGTCAGCGAGATGCTTACTTATCCCATGCCAATTTTTCAGGTGATTAAAGTTATTGTGAATTGCATTATTTCATTTCTTTGTGTACAACATGATGCATAACATCCCAAAAATAGCATAAGTGCTCTGTGCTTATGCTAGTTCGAAAAGTGTGCGCAAGCATTCATAATAAGTGCAAAGTAACTGCAAACACTTGGGTACCACACATCCTTTCAGACCAATATGAATAAAGATTAAAACTTAAAATTGCATGTTTAAAATTGTGTTAAGATTGCATGTTAATTGTTTTTTTATTCTATATTGTGTGTTTGGACACAAGGGATTGCAGATCTGGAATCAGTGCAGATATCTTTATCTGCTGAAACCCACCTCCTAGATGATCCTCTATTACAAAGAAAACAAATAAAAATGCTTTGAGTTTCATGGTACAATCTCAAAAGATCAGGACATGACCCCTGCATTTAAAAAATAAAATTTTGACATGAAAATTATTTGTGCATGCTGTATTTTATACCTTCAACTTCACCACCAGAGGATGCTATTTTGGTCAAATCCAGATACGTGGTGCCTATGGCATCATTCCTACTGAGGCGATCCCTGAGAAAGAGGGGGAGTCAGCTTAAATGTTCCAGTGTGTCACAAAATCAGTCCAGCTAGGGGCCGTCTCAGTTTTTCCACTGTTCCCTGAGCAGCTGTAGTCTGGTTTATAGGGAGGAATGCATTGTGGGAGAGGGTGGAACAGCACTGCTATGACTCATACTGCCTGCCTGTGTACTCCCAGCACAAAACACTGACCAAACTTTAACTCCCAGCTCATATTCCATGACTAATAACACAGGGAATTCTCTCAACGCGGATTTCAAAAGTTCATATCCTCTGTGGCCACCCAACCCTTACCACTATGCTTAGATGCTCACCAGTCAAACACAGTCAGCTTGATTCTTTCACACATGGACGGGAACTGTAAAACAAGTGACAGCAATGAGAAACTTCAAAGGACGAACACATTTATAAAGTGCATAAACATATCTTTTCCAATTCAGCAAATTACCTTGACTTGTAGATTGAGCTGTTGGTTCCACTCTGGGTTTGCGTTTTTCTCAATGATTTGTGTACAGAGCTGAAAGACATGCAATTGTAGTTAAAACAAAAAGCAGAAACAATAAGTGTGTATGTGTTTGGGTGGGCTGTACCTTTTTGCCAGCAAACCAGGCCTCAACAAACGGATCCACAAGATTTTTCTTGTTTTCTTGACCCCCAAATGCCTCTTTTAAAGACTGGGTGATGGAATCATCCACTATAAAACAAACACTTCAATGTTACAACTTTTGTCACTTAAAGGACTCATACAATTGAAGTAAAAAGTTTACATACACCTTGCAAAATCTGCAAAATGTTCATTACTTTACCAAAATCGGAGGGATCATACAAAATGCATGTTATTTTTTATTTACCCTTTTCCAACAATGACTATATGATTTTGAGATCCATCTCTTCACACTGAGGACAACTGAAGGACTCATATGCAACTATTACGGAAGGTTCAAATGCTCACTGAGGAAAAACAATGCATTAAGATCCAGGGGGTGAAAACTTTTGGAAACTGAAGATCAGGGTAAATTTAACTTCTTTTGTCTTCTGGGAAACACGTATCTTCTGTAGCTTCTGAAGGGTAGTATTAAATGGAAAAAATGGTATTTATGCAAAATAAGAAAAATGTACACATTGTTCAAAAGTTTACACCCCGGTTCTTCTGTAATAGTTGCATATGAGTCCCTCAGTTGTCCTCAGTGTGAAAAGATGGATCTCAAAATCATACAGTCATTGTTGGAAAGGGTTCAAAAAGAATCTGTGGGAACTGAAGTATTTTTCTGAAGAACAGCAGTTTAACTGTTCAGGACAAACAAGGGACTAATGAACAACTATCACCAAACACAAAAACAAAAAACAAAACAGCTGTGGATCATTCAGGTAATAACAAAGTATTAAGAATCAGGTGTATGTAAACTTTTGAACTATTATTTATCTCTTGTGGACTATATGTAAACGTCTTTTATGTGAAATATCTTATTCAGGTCAGTACTAAATGATAACATGCATTTTGTATGATCCCTCTTATTTTGGTAAAATAATTAACATTTTGCAGATTCTGCAAGGTGTATGTAAACTTTTGACGTCCAACTATATGTTACGGTAAAGCAACGGTTTGAAGCTAAAAACATCTTTAAATCTTCTATCTAAAACATCTGATATATGTTTCTTACAAACATGCAGGTTTTCATTTCACAAGACAATAACTGATGGACTAGAGTTGTGTGGATTACTTGTGGATTACTGTGATGTTTTATCAGCTTTTTAGACTCTCATTCTTGCGACACCCATTTACTGCAGAAGATCCACTGGTGATCAAATGATGTAATGCTAAATTTACATCTCTCTAAACTCGCCTACATAATGGATCACCTGAGGGTAAGTACATTTTAAGCAAATTTTCATTTTTGGGTGAGCTTTTAACTTTTAATTACATATTTACAGGTCTTGTCTGATAATTTTTAACCATAAAACATTCAGTGTGATCAAAATGGTCATGAACAGCGTTCTTCTGATCCATTTATTCATTAGCTTAATTTACATAGACATTTGAGAATCAGGGAAATTTGTGCAAGCGGCCATGTCTCTCAGCAGCGGAGTGTTAACAACCATAGTGACTCAACATTTAACGGCAGGGAATAGTTTCATGTCAGCTAGTGCAATGCCACCTTGAGGGATCAGGAAATGACCCAGCTCAGCATCCCCTATGTTGCAATTTCCTGGACTTACAATAAAAACCAAATTAAATTAACCTAAAAAGATTGTCTACTGTGCTGCTTTAGAAAACGAATGAGTACGGAATAACTGTAATACTCTGGGGGACGTCCTCAGCCCGAAACACTTTGAGTTGAAGCATAACCCATCGGAGAGCAACGCCAGCAGGCAACAGCAGGTTACTCTCCACATCATCTTTATCATTGTCCTGCTCCTTCTTTTCCACCTGTCAAATACACATTAAACAATGAGACCAGTTAAAACAGTTTGTATAGCATGAGCTTATTTTTTTTTTTTAAAGATTTATTTTTGGTGTTATGATGCCTTTATTTAGATAGGACAGTGTAGATGGAGAGGAAGCGAAGTGACAGAGAGAAGGGGGTGGGACCGGGAAAGGTCCACGAGCCGGGATTCGAACTCGGGACGCACGCAGAGCAATGGCGCACTAACCACGAGGCTATTGGCGCCGACAAGCTTTTTGTTTTAAAATGAATGACAGGTAGAGAGCAGAGCTGTTCTTTTTTGGTTTGTTTAAAAAGTATTTTAAGTGCGTGCTATTGCATATCAAAAATAAGTTGACCTACAGAATTAAAACTTCCGGCTAATTTACTCACCCCCATGTCATCCAAGAAGTTCATATCTTTCTTTCTTCGGTCGAAAAAAATAAGGTTTTTAAGGAAAACATTCCAAGATTTTTCTTCATATAGTGGACTACAATGGGGATCAACAGGTTGAAGGTCAAAAACGACAGTTTCAGTGCAGATTCAAAGGGCTCTACATGATCCCAGCTGAGGAATAACGGTCTTATCTAGCGAAATGATTGGTCATTTTCTTAAAAAAAAATACAAATTAATATGTGATGCAATCTAGGAAAACCCAACACATGGTGAAATTTTACCTTTTTTAGGTTTTGATACCATATGAAAGCTGCATCATTACACAAACAAACATCTGTTTTCCGTTGTTTATCATGTGCATAGTCTCTGAACTTTTGATCACCTATTTTATGTTTAGATAGCACGAATAATGCAGCCTACCTTGTAGTAAAAGCGAGCATAGCGCAACTGTTCGTGCACTGTGCTTAAAACAGACTGTCATCGGACTCCTCCTCTTTAGTAACTTCTTTATCCGATCCTTCATCTCTGGATGTGAAATAGTCCGTTATAACATCGTTTAGGGCACTGATATTACTAAGATTGAGCAGACTGAGACGAGTAAGATCGGTTAAGTGAGCAGCTGCAGTACTTTAGATGGCGTTGTTGCGCTCCGCCATCTCACAATATTAAATAAATAACTTTGCGTGCCGTAGTTTACACAGGACTGGCAAAGGATTACACTTTTCAAAATATGTTAAGTGGTTTATTTTGATAGGTTAACTATTTTTGTGGTGTTAAGGGAAAGCACCTCAGCAGTGCGTTCTTAACATAAGAGAAAGACACATTTCTGCTTGCTGAAATAAACGGCTATTTTTCTGCACTACACAAGTGAATTTCGCCGAGATATTTTTAGAGATGATAGACAAGATGTTATAGAATAATAATTTAATGAAAACCTAATTTTGACAAAAAAAGTGACATTCGACCTGTTTTTCAAATTTCCTGAAAACGTCCCAGCGCGACATCCAACGGGTTTTCCCAGATCGCATCACATATACTTTTTAACCACAAATGCTCGTATTGCACTAGCTCAACCTCACACATTCTGTAATCACACACACGTGATGTAGGTGGAAGAACCGACCTAGTGTTTACAAAATAAACATGCAAAGAAAGGCAAACGCCTTTACACAAAAGAGTAAAACGATGTACACGAAGTATACGAAGAACAAATCTCAAGTGACTTTTTAAACCTGATTACACAACGCGTAAAGACACGCATGCGCTTTGCAGAGCTAGTGCAAGATGAGCATTTGTGGTTAAAAAGCATATACATTTTTATTTAAGAAAATGACTGATTGTTTCGCTAGATAAGACCCTCAGGGGCCGTTCACATATTGCGTCTTTTGCGCGCTCAAGTTCGTTATTTCAAATGTAGACGCGCGGCAGCCGCGCTCGAGTTGAAAACAACTCAACTTTTCAGAATGCCGCAAGCGAACCGCGGGTCATGTGACAAGATTCAACCAATTAGCTTCACCCTTTCCCGTAACAACATTGAAAGCTCAGTCAAGATGGAGAAACAACTAATCATAGCTGTACATTTTTAAATAAATTTAGTAGCAGAGCTACAGCAAGTGATTTTTAGTGCTGGAAATCCGTTTGTCCTTTGATGAAACTTCCACGTCTTCATTGAGAGTACAGGTCATGGTTGCTTAGCAACGGCAGACGCCACGGGAGCGCAAGCTACAGAGCACTTTGGAAAGGAGAAAAAAATCGGCGCGCCTAGCGTTTTCCACGCGTTTTTAGGCGCGATATGTGAACTGCCCCTTATTCCTCAGCTAAGATTGTGTAGGGCACTTTGAAGCTGCACTGAAACTGCATAGAAGTCCACTATATGGAGAAAAATCCTGGAATATTTTCCTCAAAAAAAAACGGCATTTCTTTTCAACTGAGAAAAAAAAAAAAGACATGAACATCTTGAATGACATATAATCAAGAATTATCAGGAAATTTTCATTCTGGAACTGAACTTCTCCTTTAAAACACATTTCATTGGAAAAAACACAATCAATTACAAATACCGCATTTGTTAATCTATAGTGTAAAGATGTTACACGTACCGGTGGTTCATCACCTGCTCCCAGCACGAACATGCTGACTTTGAGATAACCCTTCGCTCCTGAGCTCGAGTCATCTGGGTCATTCAGGAGGATCCATTTCTTCATAATACAGTGAGCTAAGATGGAAAAAAAAAATATTTTTTTATCATTTCAACTACATTTAAATGTAATGAATATTTTGTGAAATAAGCAGAAAATTACCTGCTTCATCATAGATGTAACCAATATCGAGCTACAAAAAGAAAAATGTATTCATAAGTTAGAATTACACTGTGGGTCTAATGCAAAAAAACATACACTTTGGATTGTACTGAATTACCTTGAATTCACCCATTAGACAGTCTGCTCTGAAAGAATTGGAGTTATACACCTGCAGAAAGGGAGAAAAAAAAAATAAAAATAATCATCGGTAACTCACATACGATAATTTAAACATGAAAAAACTGGTAAACAGCAATAGCTTCTTTCTTACCCTGAAGCTTACAACCTCATCAAACAGTTCAGAGGGCAACATGTTGACATTAAAAAAGAATATCTGTAAAGAATGATATATATAACATTCAGTGACACCGATTTCAGGAAATAAAGAATTTTCAAAAAATCAGGCATAAGGTTTAAAAGTATAAAAAAGGGATAGTTCAAGTCGAAATTTCACTTTTTTGTGTACCCACATTCTTCAAAATATCTCAAACAGGTAAATGACACAATTTTCTTTTTTGGGTGAAGTAGTTCACCAAAAACTGAAATTTCATTTCATTATTTCTTTGCAGTGAAGATCAGCAGAGAATATTAAAAAAAAAAAAAAATGTAACACAAAAATGTAAATTTATTTTTGCATAAAAAGCTATATTACTGCAATATAGCTTATTAATTGTGTGGACCACTTATATGATTTTTTTTTTCCAAAGTTTTTACAGGCTCACTATAAACAGTTGTACTACAGAAAAGTGAGGTTGAGTGCATGATAACAGAACATTGGATCTATAGAATGATGAACTATTCCTTTCAAGAGTAAATATCCAATAAATGAAAAAAAATGAAAAATTAAACCGTCAATTGTATACCTCATCAAAGTACGGGTTATTTCCTTTTCTGATCCTAGTCCTGTGTGTCTCTCCACACACATGCACTTTGACCACAGGTTTGATGTTATTTCCAGGTAACTGACGCCCCTCAATTACCCGCACACGAACCTTTGACAGAAACAGCATTTTTAAATGATTAATATGCAGTTAGCATTTAAAAATTTAAATGACATTGTATTTGATGACTACAGGACAATCCTGTACCTGAAAGTCCTGTGGTTTATTAGGCAAAGTATGACGTATTCTGGTCCTTGACCGAAGTTTTTGGCCGGGCTCACCAGGAGATGTGACACCGCCCTGTCCCCCACCATCAGTGGCATCTCCCTCTTCACCCCCAGCTGATCAGTGCACATCCACAACGAAAAATTAATACATAATGCAGAACATCATGGGTTAGTCAGACATATCCAATATGGCAAAAATGCAATTAAAGCCAAAATCTTTTTGCAAGGTAATCTTAACAGGTTCTTAAAATTGACCTCTAACCATACAGCACACAACCAGTCGAAAGTTTTTGAACAGTAAGATTTTTAATGTTTTTAAAGAAGTCTCTTCTGCTCACGAGGCCTGCATTTATTTGATCCAAAGAACAGCAAAAGCAGTACAATTTTGATATATTTTTACTATTTAAAATAACTGTTATCAATTTTAATATATTTTAACATGTAATTTATTCCTGTGATTTCAAAGCTGAATTTTTAGCATTATTACTCCAGTCATTCTAACATTCTGATTTGTTGCTCAAAAAAACTATTATTATTATTATGATGATGATGATGATGTTTTTTGATAAATATAGAAAGGTCAGAAGAACAGCATTTATCTGAAACAGAAATCTTTTGTAACATTATAAATGTCTTTATCATCCCTCTTAATCAATTTAAAGCATCCTTGCTAAATAAAAGTATTCATTTCTATAAAAAATAAATAAATAAAAAATACTGACTAAATGGTATAGTGTATAATGTTACAAAAGATTTTTTTTCAGATAAATGCTGATCTTTGGATCTTTCCATTCAAAGAATCCTGAAAATTATGTACTTAACTGTTTTAACTATTTATAATAATAATAAAAATGTTTCTTGAACAGCAAATCAGCATATTATAATGATTTCTGAAAGATCATGTGACTGGAGTAATGATGCTGAAAATTTTGCTTTGATCACAGGAATAAATTATATTTTACAATATATTCAATTATATGCAGTTATTTTAAATAGTAAAAATATTTCACAATATTACTGCTTTCGCTGTATTTTGGATTAAATAAACGCAGGCTTGGAGAGCAAAAGAGAATTCTTTAAAAAAAGTATTAAAATCTTAAAAACTTTTGATTGGTAGTGTATCTGAAAAAATGTATTCCGTTATACTTAATTTCACACTTAATTTTATGAGTGGCAGAAGCACACCATCAAGTATGTGATCTGTACAACACTCCACTGCAAGATCAAACAGAAAAACACTAAACCACACTCAGCTAACCTGTGTTTCCACCCATGCTGCCATCTTGTTGATCCTGTGGGTTTGTCACAGCACCGGCAGGTGGCTCGTAGCCAATCGTCATGGTGATGGTTGCCTACAAAAGGATGCAGCTAATTATCCCATAATAATGTCAAACAGACTACATAAATACTGAAAGTGCCTTGAATATGGAAATATTGACAGAGATGCTATCAATGCAAAGCTCATTACCAAACTACATCAGACATTTATTTTTGCTGACTATGCAAACATGCCTCTCAAATTTATGTGATGACTAAATTAAGATTTAATTAAGTTAATTAAGCCTGTCTGCTGTACAGTAAATGGTATCAACTGTTTTCAATGAAACTGGCAATATTACTTCTTGGTAGATTAACGTATTAACTAATTGGATAAAGTATTTAATAAAAGAGCATGCAAAAGATTTTAATTTTGTGTGAATTAGTTATACAAGTGCAGATTTCTTGAGTACCTGCTTAAAAATATATATAACAATATATATTGTGTGTCATTTGACTAAAAAAAAAAAAAACACTTACTCCTATGTTCTTGCCATTTTCATCCACTAAAGCCAAGTTTTTCACTGGGAGAGACTTAACCTGGCTGCTGGCAAGGTCTTTTAAAGAGACATTTGCAGAGCCAATTAACCTAAAAAAAAAAAATTAAAAAAAAATTATACATATATACAGTATACATATACACATATATACACATACAATCAAAAAGAGGCCTGTGGAAAAAAAGCATGTTAACTGACATACCATGTTTCTATATCACATCATACAGTGCTGCTTGAAAGTTTGTGAACACTTTAGAATTTTCTATATTTCTTCATGAAAATGACCAAAAAGTTCATCAGATTTTCACACAAGCTTTGAAAATCGACAAAGAGAACCCAACTAAACAGCTGAGATGAAAATATATACTTTGTCATTTATTTATTATGAAATCTTATCCAGCATTAAATATTTGTGAGTTGCAAAAGTATGTGAATCTATAGGATTAGCAGTTAATTTGAAGGTGAAATTAGAGTCTATCTTCTTAGAAGTGTTTTCAGTTAATAGGATGACAATTAGGTGTCAGTTTATGCCCCGTTTTATTTCAAGAACAGGGGTCTATTAAAGTCTGATTATGTTTGTGAAAGTGAATCATGGCACAAGCAAAGGAGATTTCTGAGGACCTCGGAAAACGAGTTGTTGTTGCTCATCAGACTGGAAAAGGTTATAAAACCATCTCTAAAGAGTTTGGACTTCACAAATCCACAGTCAGAAAGATTGTGTACAAATGGAGGAAATTCTAGACCACAGTTACCCTCCCCAGAAGTGGTCGACCAACAAAGATCACTCCAAAGCAAGATGTATAATAGTTTCTAAGGTTGCAAAGAACCCCAGGATAACTTCTAAGCAACTACAGGCCTTTCTCACGTTGGTTATTGTTGAAGTTCATGAGTCCATCATCAGGAGAACAATGAACAACCATGGTGTGCATGGCAGGGTTGCAAGGAGAAAGCCACAACTCTCCAAAAAACACTGCTGCCTGTCGGCAGTTTGATAAAGATCATGTGAGGTCAGAAGGCTATTGGAGAAATGTTTTGTGGATGGATGAGACCAAAATATAATTTTTGGTTTACATAAAAAGTGTTATGTTTGGAGAAAAAAAAAAAAAACATTGCATTCCAGCATAAGAAGAACCTTATCCCATCTGACGACTTGAATCATTGATGGTACAATAAAATCAAATTCTAAATGAGAAAGTGTCAGGACATCTGTCCATGAACTAAAATTTAAAGAGAAAGTGGGTAATGCAGTAAGACAACGACCCCAAGTGCACAAGTCATTCTACCAAAAAATGGTTAAACAAGAACAAGGGTAATGTTTTGGAACAGCCGAGTCAAAGTCCGGACCCTAATCCAATTAAAATGTTGTGGAAGGACCTAAAGCAAGCAGTTCTTAGGAGAAAACCCACCAAAATCACAGGGTTCAAGTGTTTCTGTACTAAAGAATGGGCTAAAATTCCTACAAGTCATTGTGCAGGACTGATCAGCAGTTACAAAAAACGTTACCTGCAGTTATTGCTTCAAAAAAGGGTCACAACAGATACTGAAAGCAAAGATTCACATACTTTTGCACCTCGCAAATATTTAACAATGGATCATTTTTCTCAATAACTAAATGAAAAAGTATATATTTATATATGTTTGTTTGATTAGATTCTCTTTATCAACTTCAAGGACTTAAATCTGATAATGTTTTGTGTTATATTTATGCAGAAATATAGAAAAATTCCAAAGAGTTCACAAACTTAAGCAGCACTGTATCTGTCTCCAAATGTTTCAAATGCTGCAGTGTGGATTTTTTATTTGCATTTAACAAACAGTCAGGGAAAAATACACTGTGTTATTTTCATAATTCATGTTCCTGGTTATATTGTCAATCATCCATCAGCAAAGCTGGGTAGTAATTTATGTAATTTGGATTACGTAGTAAGATTCCAAAATTAGATTAAATTAAATTTTTATCAAATCAAATTACAGTTACACAACAGTTTTTTGTATTGGTTACATGATTACATATTATTCACACAATAGCAATAAAGCATTCCAAATGTATCAATTCTTCCTAAATCCTCTTTTTCATCTTTTAAATGTTGCTAAAATAGTATCACATTTGCACTTTGGTTATTGGTCACATGACATGCAAGTAAACAAATATTTTTTTTATTTCATTTTATTTAGTAAGTGTTCTATTTGGAGACAGCAAATTGTTCTTTTATCCAACTTTTTCTTCCCGGTGAGAGTGGATGCAGCCATTTGTAAATTTTATGGGTCAGGCTTCCGGTTTCAGATTGGTATGTCTTACCATATTATTTTAATGTATTATCTTTATTATGAGCACACTGGTTTGTAGTGCAAACAGTTTTACCGTGTACTGCACGTTGTTATTCTTCTCCTTATTTCCCTATAGCAGATAATAAATCAGAAGCCTCACCTCTTACTTCTGCGTAAAATAATAAGTTGGATAGAAAATATTAAAACTCTTAAGTAAAGGTGACACTGTTAATCATAGAATCCTTATGTCTAAGTTATCTAGTTTTAATTTCTATTTACATATACTCAATAGGATAGAATCATATCTGTCAGATCGGCTTCAGTGCGTTAGAGTACAAAATCAGTCGTCAACTGATCCAGGTACATCTACTGGTGTTCCTCAAGGATCTATTTTGGGTCCACTGTTCTTTTGCTCTATATATACATATGATCTTCAATTTGCATGTCCCAGCATTAATATACAAATGTATGCGGAAGATACTGTAATCTATTTGTATCTAGGTTCACACAAGCTGCAAAAGAACCTATGGTCAATTTGTCGACATGGCTAAAAGAGAATTAAATGTCTCCAAACAACACAATGCGTAAATGCTTTCATGGGAGGAAAGATCTTTGCGTGCTCTAACTCTGTAAGGTCACAAGAGAGCTCTCCTCCAAAAGTAAATAATGCTATGCAGATTAATACTGTGAATGGGACACTTAAAAGGTCAGCATCTAGGAACACCCTCAAAGACCATTATCTGTCAGAGCATGTATACACAAAATGTTTGCCGATTACTAATTCTGACGCCACAAACAACGAGACATACTTTAATGTACTTTCTGAAAACACTGACATGCTAGCTGTGCACATTTGATTAGCGGGCTGGTGTGGTATCATTTCACAATAATGACAAGGGTGTGTCCACAAACATTAGACCAGAGCATGCTGGGCCAGATTCATGAAACCAACACCGCAAATGTCTACGTATAACATTCATAAAACCATTAAATGTTTTACAAAGTCATAAAATTGTGTATGAAATTTAATTAAAAAGTTCAATTCCTTGCAAATACTCACATAAAGAGACAATGAAAAGTTAAGGCAAGGGGTAAGGTTAGGAAAATTCTGTCAACAGACAGAAAAACAAATGAAGTTTCTAATGGGAAAAAGTTGTATAAAACAGGCAAATGATATGAGAACATCATATGAAGTGATGAAAACAAAAGGAAAAAATAAAAAAATAAAAAACACTTTGAGAAAACGGCCTTTAGATAT
This sequence comes from Labeo catla, assembly GCA_012976165.1. Classification (NCBI taxonomy): domain Eukaryota; kingdom Metazoa; phylum Chordata; class Actinopteri; order Cypriniformes; family Cyprinidae; genus Labeo; species Labeo catla. The sequence goes on from VONZ01000083.1 coordinate 257,654, forward strand.
ATGTGCTATAACTGAAATCTACTGCTGCAAATAGAAAAAGTGCATTAAAATAAACATTTAAAAGTGTTTTGGAGGGTTTCTTCACATTACAAAAAGCCCCAGATCTCAAATTTTACCAGTGCATGAAAAAACCTGTAATTTACAATATATGCAAGAATGGTTTTATGAAGAATTTACACCTAAATTCTATGCTTACAAAAACTGTTGTATAAGCAACATTCATGCAATTGGTTTTCATTTGCTCTGCTTGTGTTTCTTGACATTTCATAATAAGAACTTAAGTCAGTTTAGTTCAGGAAAAGCATGCTCTTAAACCAACATTTACACTGAGACGTTCAAATAAAATGAAGCCAAACTAGAATGAAAGAGACATCTGATAAAACATTCCTCCCAAAAACCTTGATTATCACATCATCCTGTGACAATAACAACAACATTTGCATTGCACAAAATTCCCAGCATAGTCTCCGATTAAATATTCAAAACCTGATGATCCAAGTTTCAAACAAACATGCCAAAGCAAACACATAGCAAAGGTAACCACACCCTCCAACATTTCGCCTCATTCCGTTTCCTTTATGGAATGTTATTTCTGAGATCCTTAACCTGAGGTGATTCCAAGTACGAATAATATTTACTAACCTCTCGGTAGCACTGATCAAACACACATTCTCACATCTCAGCCTCCCTGTACTTTAGTGCACAAAGTAAAGTTTAATTTGGAATTAAACTCTAAATGTGCTGTTCACTACAATTCTGGTCTTACAGTCATTGGACTAGATTAGTGTCGTGCTGCTCTTCATTTGCCAGACTCTCAAACAAAACTGATTTGAAATGTAACAATGCTACTTTTGTTCCAAAGAGCAAAAGATGCTGCCCAAGTATGTTGTTGGATCAATATCATCTCAACATCCTGGGACTACATTCTTAGACAGTTCTAACCTACGTGCATTAAGTAACCCTAAAAATCAGTGGGAAATTATAATTTGATAAACCTGCCCTATCCATAGACCAACAAAGATTTTGATCAAGGAACATGTTTGACAGGAAACTGGCCAAAATCAGTTAAAGATCCCATAAAATTGTAGTTTAAAAAAGAAGTCAACTTCCAAAACAAAGATTTACATATAATGTACTCACCTCCTTGTCATCCAAGATGTTAATGTCTTTCTTTCTTCAGTCGTAAATAAATTATGTTTTTTGAGGAAAACACTTCTGCATTTTTCTCCATATAATGGACTGATATGGTGCCCTGATTTTGAACTTCCAAGAAGCAGTTTAAATGCGGCTTCAAACGATCCCAAATGCAGTTGTAAATGATCCCAGCCAGGGAAGAAGGGTCTTATCTAGCGAAACAATCGTTATTTTCATTTTAAAAAAAATACAATTTAAATACTTTTTAATCTCAAATGCTCGTCTTGCTTTGCTCTCATTGAACTCTGTGTATTCTGGCTCAAACTCCAATCGTATTTTCTCCCTCAACTTCAAAAATCATTTCAAAATCATCCTACATCGCTGCAGAAGTACCAACCCAGTCTTCGCAAAGTGAACATGCAAAGAAGAACAAACACCCTTAACAAAAAAGGTAAAACAGCGATATAGGACGATTTTGAAGTTGAGGGAGAACATGAGATGGGAATTTTTCAACATACCCTAACTGTCATGAACCGGAACAAAAACAGTCCAAGCAGAGTAAGACTAGACAAGCGTTTGGCATTAAAAAGTACATAAATTGTATTATTTTCATTAAAATAACCAATTGTTATGCTAGATAAGACCCTTCTTTACAACCACATTTTGGATCGCTTGAAGCCGCATTTAAACTGCATTTTGGAAGTTAAAAAATTGGGGCACCATATCAGTCCATTACATGGAGAAAAATGTTTAAATGTTTTCCTCAAAAAACAATTTCTTTACGACTGAAGAAAGAAAGACATTAACATCGTGGACGACAAAGGGGTAAATTATTTGTAAATTGTTGTTCTGGAAGTGGATTTTGTTATGCAAGATAAAACAAGTAAAACAAAATATTTTTGTTAATTGAAAAAAAAAAAAAGCTTAAAATAAATAGCTAAAATAAATAAAAAAAATAAAAAAAAAACCACACAAATATTGGATGAAAAATTGCCATGGCAAATTACTAAACTTACTATCTAGAAATAAATAAAATGCAAAACCGAAATAAAAATACAAACTTTCGGTGGAATGCCATGTGTTTGATCGGTGTGGTAAAAACTGACTCTGAATATATAAGAGTATGCTACTGCTGTGCTACTGAAATCCGGAGCAAAGATGGAAATAAAAAATAAAGAGAAACAAATCCGAAGAAAAGAGGCTGGAAAAGAAATCACTGAACTCCTTAAGTCATTAAAAGATGAAATCATGAAATTTAGAAGGAACTGTTGGAGATTTAAAAGAGAAAATTCAACAAGTGGAGGAAAAACAGCAGCTCTCAGCACAAGCTTTAAGCTTTTTATACAACAAATCAAATTCCTGCGGGAAAGGACTGATTATCTAGAAAATAAATCTTGGCAAAATAATATATGGATATATCAGGTTAAACTGACATGTGGGATTTGTGTAAAGGCTTTTGAAAGAGGCCTGCGGCATCACTGAACACTTGACAATAGTACAAACACATACGTTATCGACGAAAATCCCCAACGAAAGATCACAACCAACATCCATTGTGGTCAGATTTTTGACATGGAACATGAAACAATGAGCATTACAGGCTGTCTGGGCAAAGAGAGCACTTACGACGGAGAGTATACGTCGACCAGGATTTTACAACAAAAATTCTAGAACAAAAAACTAAGAAAGTTGGCTATAGCTCAAGTATTCGCATCACCATTTACATCAGCAAAAAGAGGAGGAGCAAAATTGGTTGAGGAATATTTGAATTTTAAAAGTGAATTTAGTAAAATAGATAAGGAGAGAAGATATGTATTAGTGAGAGGAGATTTAGAAGGAAAAAAGTAACTTTAATTAATGTATACAACCCTCCTGGCAAAAATGTAACATTTTTAAAAAATATATTTTATTGTTGTTTTTTAATTTAGTTATGGATGAAGAATTAGATACTCAGAGTACAAGAAAGCACAAATCAGTAAATCAGCATCCACAGAGTAAAGAGTTTACACATTACTCTAAAGCTCATAATATCTATTCCAAATTAGATTCTATATTTATTTATGTTAAAAAATGATGTGCTTGAAATTTTACCAATAACTGTAGTACATCACTGTAGTAATAATAATAGAGAAGTGACACCAGATATATTGTGGCAAGCTGCAATGAGAGGGGAAATAATAGCATATGCATCATTGAAAAAGAAAAAGTCAAAAAGAGAAGTTAAACTAAAATAAACTAAAGGGTTTACAAGAAACGCATGAAAAAAATGCCATTCAAATGGTTATCAAATTTTTATCATTACCAAATTTGAAGTATCACTATTATGTAGCCCAGATTAAGATGATTTTGAGCTGGATGACAGGCAGATAATATATCAAAGTGGAAAAGTATGGAAACTGGGTCACTTGATGCAATTAGTACATTAGTATTTTGTGGGAGAAAGAAAAAGGTAAATACCAGTTATTATTAAGTGAAACTTTCAAATGTTTTGCAAAGTTACGAAAATTAGTGATCAGGAGATGGGTCGTTTAAGAGAAACAGCAAGAGACCCAGATTTTAAACCAAATACCTTTGATGATGTTTTTAAGGTTTGGCCTAGCAAAAGACTTAAAAGCTTATATCACATTTACGGAGACAATGAGTTGGAGACATTTGAGAACATAGCGAAAAATATGTATTGTCTAGGAAATTATTTTACAAATATCTTCAAATAAGAAGTTACCTTAAGGATGAGATTATAATAAAAAAATTAGATGATATTCACCCTTTGTTGCATTTTATGATTAAAGTAAAATCAAAAGACTAGATAATGAATAAATAATATATTAAAAAAATAATTAAGGATGAGGGTTTATATAATATTAAGACAAAATGAAAAACTGAATTAGATTATAAAATAACAGAAGGAGATTTATAAACAAAGTTTATATAATTTATATAATTATAGAATTTTAAAGAAAATTTAAGGACTATATTGGCAGGAATATTCTTGGAAATGAATATGTGATATTTTATAACACCAGAAATATTTTCCAAATATAATCATTTATTTTCAGGATGTTGGAGAAGTTATGGAGAACGTAAAGAGAATTGAGAATTACAGCTTTAAAAGCAATAAACTTTTGGAGAAGTGACTAGTTAGATTTTGTTTCTAAAGTACACTCTATGGAAAGGATAACACAAGAAATCAGAAGTAAAAGTATACATTTTGAAAAGATATGGGCACCTCTAAAATCAAAGTATGTACTATAAAACAATGCATATTATATTAATTACCCATTTACATAATCTTCCATCCGTTTTAATTTACTCATTTACCATTTTATTTAATTATTTAACATTCTCAATTGATGTTTAAAAAAAATATTATTTGAGTTACTTACTAGGAATAGGTGTCATAAGAGTTTTGATATTTTCTGTATTTTTTTTCTATTTTTCATATGTAAAAGAGTTTATGTATGTAATTGTTAAGTAACAGTATTATTCATTATTATTTATCTGTTTTTTTACCTGTTGGTGGTGGGGTATTACCACAAAAGTAAAAAAAAAAAAACAGAACAGAAAGCAGAAGGAAAAATTCACTTGCTTAATTGTATTAAATGTGTTTTTGAATTGAAAGACAAAGCATAAAAAAAAAGAGGAAATAAAAATACATTAAACCTAAATGGTAATATAAAATAAACACTAATTAAAATGTAAAAAGCTAAATCAAAATATTAATTAAAACTGTTCTTGTAAAGACTACTAGATATGTGCTGCTCCAAATTTCTATTTTAACAGAGTTTTAAATTGCTACTCCAGCCATTTTAGAGTCAGTAAACATGCAATACATTGGGAGTCACTTTAAATCCCACTCATATAGAGGGAAATTGAGCAATAACTGTGGTGTTTTACTCTAATTACCTGCTTATGTGCTATTGTACAACATCATCACTAGTGCTCTTTCAAGACAGGTAACAGGTAAACAACAGGTAAACAAAGAAACATCCGTATAATAGTGCTCTAAATAGAAAAGGATCTGTCACAGCCCAACATATTTGCTTTCATCCTGTGTATTCAACATAACACTTCTTTTACTTTAGTAACCAAGATATATTTGAGCAAGATCCTCACAGCTCTTTTCCTTTTACCTGGTTTGAAAGCACAAACTACAGATGGTGATTAATAATTGACAGCATATGACACAGAAAGAAACTTATACAGGTATGGAACAACTTGAAGATGATTAAATGACAATTTTCATTTTTGGGTGAGCTATCCCTTTAAGGATAATATCTGACACACTTAATATTCTGTTAGATGCGCTATAGCAAACAGTTTTGTTGCTGATGTGGAAACAATATTACTGGATACAGCAATATAACTATTCAAGCCGTGCAGGAAAGATTACACAAATTCATTAAACTTAAGTATTTTTAACATAAGAAATATAAAAGAGTGGTTTTATATGTTTAGAACCCTAAAACAGCCACATGACACCAACAAGACAATTTGCATGTAATTGCATGAATGTAAATTTCAGCAGGAGTTATGCGCCTCTTTGTGCTTGCCATTGGATTTCCTCCAATGCTGTTCTCACAGAAAAATCTGGAATAACTGGAAATGCATGACATTTATAGCCCAACATGGTGATAAAGCCCTCTAAGACCCTTCTATTTATTGCAAATCATGTCTTTATGCAACAACTACATTTCAGTAACTAACAATTATTTATTCAGCCAGTACTGTGAACCAAGCGCCTCCTCCGTTCCACCCCTAATGGCAGTGTAAAGCAGGTCTGAACATGGCCATGAGGGTGTGTGAGCTGCAAGGTATTACAGTGTTGAACCAAGATTAACATGGTTTACTTATACCCTTAAAATGCATCAATACAGATGTGAATCAATGAATCAAAAGATTTTATTGAATCAAAACTGTTTATTGAAGTAACTTTTGGAAAAAAAATAAAACACCTCTTAAATAAAAGAGCTCAAAACTTTTAAGTCCTATAGGCTATGAAGTAGTCACACAACTTGTATTTGATTAGGGTGGGAGCAAAAGTTTAACATCACACTGTTTGTCTTACACAAATTGAGTATATCACTCAAACGAGCACTTGAAAAGCACTTACTTGTCTTTGCCGATAGTCTCGTAGTCTTTCACAATCACATCAATGTAGGAGGAAGAATCAAGAGGAACACCTTTTAAATCAAACTCAAGTGTCTAAAGGGGAAAACAGCATTCAGAACTTCACAAACTCTCAGAGTTACTAGAGAAGTGTTTAAAAATGTGCTATGCAGAAGATTAATATTCAAAAGTCATATGCTTGGTTAATTATAATCTAATTGAATAAACAGTATGTGCATTCAAAGTTTACATACACCGCGAACATATCCATGTATTTAATTAGCGTGTATAAAACTCAAAAACAAACCTCATTCCACACCGGGTTCACTTCACTGCTAACGGATTTGGTTTTCTTCTTTTCGTCTAAAATGATAGGAAATTCATCATATTAACAAAACTAGTAGTCGATGCCGTTATTCTTCTGTCTAATGATTTAATATGAAACACATGAAAGTTATTACCTTTAAACACCACAGATGCGATGGGGTCTGGATTGCCGAGTTTCTTTTTGGGCAGACCCGCCGCAGACTCGACTGCCACGCGCAACATGACAGAAAAAGCAGGTTTTCATTTAGTGCACTTCCATAATGATGTGTATGTGAGACTGAGTGCTCATTGCAGTGCCCTCATCCATTTGGAAGAGTTTGCGAAGGGTGTGGACTTACTTCAGTGACACAATGTGGCAGACTGCCCACCTGTGCAGTTCACTTGTATTTGCGGAAGTGATTCTCACAGTATTTTTTATAAAATATGAAAAACTTTCGACTCATTTAATATTTTATTTGAGATCATTCCTTACATGCCTAGTCAAGTACACCAACTGAGCTCATTACAAAGTTTAAGTGATGAGGCACAAGCGCCACCTAGCGGTGATTTGCGCGAATCACATAGGCTCACATTAAAAGCTGTGCTGTTCAAACGAATATACTGGCACATTGTAATGGATTTAAGGATGCTGTCTGTAAACATTTGACATAATTCTCCTGCTACCTTCAGAGAGTTTGTGTTCAGAATCGGCACTTTTTAAGAGGTTTGTGCGGCATGTTGGCATCACTTGTTCAAACCAAAGCCTTTAGTTCCGGTCCTTTAGTTCCAAGCACTTCACAGTTGACGCTGTTTGTATCACTCCGCTTGTCTGTGTTTGACAATATCTGTATAAGAAGCGGTGATTTTGTTTCTCAAGGTCACATCATATGGCCAGTAGGTGGCGTCTTCTTGTGTAAGTGAATAATTCACTTAAAGGAGAAGTCCACTTTCAGAACAACAATTTACAAATAATTTACTCACCCCCTTGTCATCCAAGATGTTCTTGTCTTTCTGTCTTCAGTCGTAGAGAAATTATGGTTTTTAGGGAAAGCATTTCAAGACTTCTCTCCATATAATGGACTTCAATGGTGCCCCCGATTTTGAACTTCCAAAATGTAGTTTAAATGCAACTTCAGAGGGCTCTAAACCATCCCAGCTAAGGAAGGAGGGTCTTATCTAGCGAAATGATCTGTAATTGTTTTTGTATACTTTTTAAGCACAAAAGCTTGTGTAGCACTAGCTTTGGGATGGGCATCCACGACGCTACGTACTACAGAATCATGTCGAAAGGTCATGTGCGACATAGGCGGAACTACAGACCCAGTGTTTACAAAGCAAACGTGCAATAACTAATGAAGTGCAAGTAAGTCAAACGCTGTTTACGAACAAAAGGACCAATGATGTTGGACGATTCTGAAGTTGTAGGAGAAAATGAGATAGAGTTTTTTTTACCCTACCTTTTTGGTCAAGGAGGAGCTCGAAAAAGTAGGTTTTCAACATTAATCAAAATGGCGGACAGGAAGTTTATCCAATTTTGGCATAATTGGTATCAATGTTCTCGGCTTGACCCAAGGAATCAATTGAGATCACTTTAATTACAATAGGCTAAATGTAAGCAGAAGTTATTAGTATTTTTGTAAATTTCTTTATAACTTTTGGCCACAAGGTGGCGCTGCCACCAAACTTTTTAAGTACTGTCAGGGCATGGTGCCGAAGACACATACCGAGTTTCGTAATGATACGTCAGTGCGTTCGTAAAATATAGCATTTTTTGACAAAATTCAATATGGCCGACGCCCAAAATGGCTGAAATGGCAAAATTCAGAAGTTACATGCAAAAATAGCCATTTTTCATATCTCCTGACCATTGGGTGGCACTGCACCAAAACACTGCAGGCAGCCTCAGGTCATGCTTGTTATAACATACACTGAGTTTGGTCTCAATACGCCAAACTGTTGTGAATATATAGGGTCACATTCATTTTTGCACGCTTTTCGTAGAATTCGTTCGCAAGTTATTCGACAACGGTTTGACTAATCACCTTCAATTCCATAACTTTTTGCCAGCATGATCTGAGCCAATTTTGGTGAAAATCAGACAAACCGTCTAGGACGAGAAGGTTTTACGAACAAACAATTATAGAAAAAAAACTAAACCTTACGATTTTTGACTTTGCTTCTGGACTTTATTCGATTTGGCATGAGCCAAGGATTCAGAGAAAAAAGAATTTTCATTCTGTGCTTTATGGTTCAAAAGTTTTTAGCATAAACATGATTGAAATTTTGGACAAGTGGTGGCGCTAGAGAGTTTGAGTTAGAGACTCCAAATTTGGTATGGTTAATGATGGGACTGTCCTCTATGGGTGTGCCAAATTTAGACTCAATAGAGATTCAATAGCTTCAAGAGCGGAATAAACGGAAAAAGGGGCAAAAAGATTGATATGTTCTCAGAATTGCAAGTTTGTATCTCACAACTCTGAGAAAAAAAAAGTCGGTTTTCAAAAAAAGAGTTTTCTCAAAATTGTGGGATATAAAGTTATAAAGTCCAATTTCAAACTGTGAGTTAAAGATTTTTGCTCATAAATGTGAGTTTATATCTCGCAATTCTCACTTTTTTCCTCAAAATTGTGAGATATAAACTCACAACTGCAATTTATAAAGTTGAATTTTGAGGGGAAAAATATACATTGCAATTGCGAGTTTATATCATGCAATTCTGAGAAAAAAAAGTGTTTATATCTCACAGTTCTGAGAAAAAAAAAGTCACAACTGCGAGATTTGTTAAAGTTAAATTCTGAGAAAAGTTGCAATTCTGACAAATAAAGTCAGAATTGTGAGATATAAAGTCAGAATTGTAGGTTTATATTGCAATTCTTCAATTCTAAAAGTCAGAACTGTGAGATAAAAAGGTCACAATTACCTTTATTTTTTATTCAGTGGCAGAAATGGGCTTCGATATTAAACACCCATACATGCAGCTGTTAATGAGCTTGTTTGGCTTCATTTGGAACGGTTTTTGTTAGTGGAGCAAAAAGATTTTCATATTGTCTCTAAAAAGTTACCCAATTGATTGTTCAAGTCTGGCTTAGTGTGGATTGTCAGACATATTCCAGCACAGAGTGGAGATATTTGTATAAAGCATGTACAAACTATTAGCACATTAAGGCTTCGTCTTTTCTTGTCAGTGAAAATAAGTTTGTAAAAGCAATATACTTGCGTCTGGAATAAAAAGTAGGGGAAGAAGAATAAAGAACAGTGAACAAAGCTACATTTTGACTTTATTATATTGGGTTTTCAGTCAGGCTGAATTCATTAAATTTGTACAAGACCATTAAATACATTTCCAACAAAGAGGAGAAAATAATCAAAGCGCACCATGTTATAATACTACATATTTTTGTAAAAAAAAACAAAAAAAACAACAAACAACAACAAATCAGCACACTGAACGCTTTAAAAACAATTGAATTTCATAATGGATGATGCTATGAAGCAGTTTTCTGGCTCCTCTCAATGGCCATTCTCTCCAATCTCTCCGTGTAGAAGCCATTGAAGTCCAGCCTATAAAAAGACATCTCATTACTCATAGCACCTCTGTTGAGCAGACTGAATTTTAATGAGGGTTGTATAAGCACTTCAAAAGTAAGAGATTTCAAAAGCTTGCACTACACATTTCTATTGTTACCGCTCAGGTTAAATCAGTAAGCACTAATATATGCACTGAGGGAAAATGTAATGAAAAGGTTCTTTTCACAACCCACCTGTAAATGATGTTGATCATGCTGTGTTCACAGTCATTGGTGCTGTAAATGCTGAGCTTATCCAAAAGATCCAGCAATAAGGTGCTGAAATTACTGTCAAACTTGCTGATGGTCGCCTCAAACCCAGAGTCAGACTGGAGGGCATCCACATGCTCAGCTAGAAACTGAGATCAAGACAAACAGATGAGATTAAAATAAATGAGAATCATATTTTATTTGTGTTTTTTTATTATGGTGTCAGTGACTACACAGCCTGTTTTAAAGTGCCTCTTTAAGTAGTGTTGGTATTGTAAAATAATTGATTCAATGCCGGTGACTCACTTTAGAGGCCAGTCTTTTTTTCTCTGCCTCTTCTGTCCGCTCAGCCGAGGCTGAAGAGCTCTCCATAGTGCCGTGCTCGAGAGTCAGGCGCTTCATCTCACTGTCTATCCTCATGCTATGCATGAAACGCTGCATAATAATCAAAATAAACACTTCAGTATGAGCACGAGTATCACGAGTAACAGGAAAGCTTCATAATGAAATAACAGAAATGTAAGCATTTCACAACATGCACTAGTGACCCCCAGAGACAAACAATAAATTATTTATTAAATATAAAATATTCAAACAAAATATATGCATATACAGTATATACTGTACTACAGTTTGTACAGTCTAATTATGTACACTACTGTTCAACAGTTTGGGATCAGAAAGATTTTTAATGTTTTTTTAAAGAAGGCTTTTCTGTGTATGTTCATATGATTAAAAATACAGAAAAAAACCAGTAATATTGTTAAAATATGTGATCCTGGACCACAAAACCAGTCATAAGGGTCAATTTATATAAATAAATTATGGAATCTAAAGGTGTTTATAAAAAAAAAAATCAAAATATTGAGAAAATCGCCTTTAAAGTTGTCCAAATGAAGTTCTTAGCAATGCATATTACTAATCAAAAATTCAGTTTTTATATATTTACAGTAGGAATTTTACAAAATATCTTCATGGAACATGATCTTTACTTAATTTCCTAATGATTCTTGGCGTAAAACAAAAAATCAATAATTTTGACCCATACAATGTATTGTTGGCTATTGCTACAAATAAACCCCAGCGACTTAAGACTGGTTTTGTGGTCCAGGGTCACATATTATTGCAATTTAAAATAGTGGTTTTCTATTTTCATGTACTTTAAAACAGAATTTATTCCTGTGATGCAAAGCTAAATTTTCAGCATCATTACTCCAGTCTTCAGTGTCACATGATCCTTCAGAAATCATCCTAATATGCTGATTTATTATCAATTTTGTAAACAGTTTTGCTGCTGGATTTTTGATGAATAAAATGTTAAAAAGAAAAGCATTTAATTTAAATAGAAATCTTTTTTTGTACACTACTGTTCAAAGTTAATTTGGGATCAGTCAATTTTTTTTCTTTCTTTCAAAGAAATTAATACTTCTATTCAGCAAAGAGTGATTGTTAATAGACTTACATTGTTAGAAAAGATTTCTATTTTGAATAAGTGCTCTTCTTTTTAACTTTTTATTCAACAAGGAACCCGAAAAAAGTATCACAGGTTCCAAAAAAATATTAAACAGCACAACTGCTTTCAACATTGCTAATAAATCAGCATATTAGAATGATTTCTGAAGAATCATTTGACACTGAAGACCGGAGTAATGATGCTGAAAATTTAGCTTTACTGACACATGAATAAATTTCATTTTAAAATACATTAAAATAGAAAATGGTTCACAATATTACTGTATTTTTTTGAGCAAGTAAATGCATTTTTTAGTGATAAACTTCAAAACGTTTTTTTAAAAAATCGTATCGATGCTAGAGAAAATAAAAAACTTTTTTTTTCTCAATAATGTCTGTATTTTTACCTGCATGCAGTTGGTGAACATAACACAGACAGACATGAGCTTGGAGAAGATGCGAAGCAGCTCAGGGTTGGTGAGCATACAGTCCTTCAGACAGTTATCCAGGAAGCTGGTGTGATGACACAGGACATCATCAATGTTGGAAGCCTAAAAAAAAGACAAGCAAATTAAGAACGCACTGTGAATTAATTTAAACATTTCCATTTGTGCTCAGCCAGACCTATCACGTATCATGATTATTACTTAACAGCCTGATTACCATTATTTGAGAGAACCATGATTACTGTACTCTTTAAATTCAAACCAATAATGGACACTGGCATACAACTAAGGAATTTTAATGCAATTATGTAAGCACTCCAGACATTATACATAAGCAGGGCCTAAAATTAAGATTTGCCAAGCGCCAAATGCGAGTAAAAATCGTCGTTGGCAAGTGTATGTAACAGTGTCAGTCGGCAGTTGGCAGGGAAAACTCTTACGAAATATAACAATGCAGTGTAGTGAAAACAATAGCCACCTAAATGGTGCAGTGAAGTATAGGTTGTACGCATACACTGAGCCGCTTCAGACAGTGCACCGGTAGCGTTTCAACAGACGAAAACACACAATTATGTCAAAATGTGCGGTTTTGGCAAGTTGCCTCGTAAACGTATTCTTAAATGAGTTATAAAGCCTTAAATGACCGTAAAGAGTTTGGAGAAAATCAAATATGTGTCAAATCTGCGTCATGTGAATCAGGTTTTACAGAGACCACAATGCTTTTAAAGTGAAACCTAACCTGCTGAAGTCTGTCATTGATGTAAATCAAAGAACACAAGAAAAAGAGAAATCATCACTCAACTGGTCTAGTCGCTGATTAACTTTTGTAGCTTAAATAAAGATTATTCTGTATAGTTTATGCATATACAATTTTCTTTTATTTTATTGACTTACAGATTTCAGATTGTTCTCCATGATGTGCCATGTGGGCTCCATAACCTCAAACATCATGTAGTACTGAATGTTCTGCACAAAGTTCAACATCCGTTGTCTTAATGCAAAGGCAGCAGCAAACCTACAACACACAAGAGCTACTTAATAAGATTCTCAGATGAAGATGCACAGTCCAAGGTCAAAATACATATTTAGTCTCACCATTTAGCAGAGTGTAGTGAATATTGCTTCGCTTCTTTATTGCTGATCCACACATTACAGAGCAGCCTTTCCACATGCTTGCAGTAGAACATGTGCCTGAAGAGCATCTGGTATCTTGTCAGGGCTTTTCTGTACAACAGAGAATTGAGTTAAAGGAGTAGTGCATTGTAAAGGTGAGGTCAAATTATTTTCTGTGAAATTTTACAGGCAAGAAGGTCCATAGACTATTGTCAATAGCACTGCATGGGTCACATAGAAATGTGCAAAATTTGCAAAATGCAGTGTGTGATGTGCGACATTTCTAATAATTCAGTGTGTAATATGTAACATTTTTAATAATGTTGTGTGTAACATGCACCATTTCTAATAACGTAGTGTATAATTTGCACCATTTCCAATAGCATAGTGTGTAACGTGCCACTTTCAATAGCGTAGTGTGTAATGTGCGCCATTTCCAAAAGTTTGCAACATTTTCAATAGCATAGTGTGTAACGGCCAACATTTCCTATAGCGTAGTGTGTAATGTGCAATATTTTCCAGTAACAGTGTGTAATATGTGCCATTTCCGATTCCATAGGAAGGGAAAGGAAAGGAAAGGAAAGGACATGACATGTGGCCAAGTATGGTGACCCATACTCGGAATTTGTGCTCTGCATTTAACCCATCCAAGTGCACACACACACACAGTAGTGAGAAGTGATCAAACATGCACACACACACCGTGAACACACACCCGGAGCAATGGGCAGCCATATTGCTATCGCTGCGACGCCCAGGGAGCAGTTGGGGGATCCGTGCCTTGCTCAAGGGACTCACCTCAGTCGTGGTATTGAGGGTGGAGAGAGCGCTGGTTATTCACTCCCACCACCTTCAAACCCTGCCGGACCTGGGACTCGAACCCAGGTTACCATTAGGCCACGGCTGCCCCCAAAGTATGCCATTTCCATAGTATAAAATGTGTACCATTCCAATAGCGTAGTGTGTAGTGTGCGCCATTTCCAAAAGTTTGCAACATTTCCAATAGCGTAGTGTGTAATGTGCGCCATTTCTAGTAACAGTGTGTAATGTGTGCCATTTCCAATAACGTAGTGTGTAATGTGCGGCATCTTCAATAACACAGTGTGTAATGTTTGCCATCTCCAATAACGTAGTGTAAATGCGCCATCTTCAATCAAATAGTGTGTAATGTGTGCCATTTCCTGTAATGCTGTGTGTAACGCACGCCAATTCTACTAACATAGCGTGTAACGCGGGCCATTTCCAATAGTTTAGTGTGTTAATGTGTGCCATTTCCAATAACATAGTGTGTAACGCACACCATTTTCAATAACGTAGTGTGTAACATGCGCCATTTCTTATAGCGTATCATGTAACGCCTTTCTTTCCAATAACGCAGTGTAATGAGCCCCATTTGCTATAAAGTAGTGTGTAACGCATGCCATTTCCAATAACATAGCTTGTAACGTGGGCCATTTCCAATAGTGTAGTGTGTAAGTCGCCATCTTCAATCAAATAGTGTGTAACGTGTGCTATTTTCTATAATGCAGTGTGTAACACGCCAATTCCACTAACATAACGTGTAACGTCGGCCATTTCCAATAGTGTAGTGTGTAATGTGTGCCATTTCCAATAACATAGTGTGTAACACACACCATTTTCAATAACGTAGTGTGTAACGTGCGCCATTTACGATCATGTAGTGTGTAAACATGCGCCATTTCTTATAGCGTATCACGTAACGCCTTTCTTTCCAATAACGCAGTGTAATGAGCCCCATTTGCTATAAAG
The DNA here is from genome assembly GCA_012976165.1 of Labeo catla. Lineage (NCBI taxonomy): Eukaryota > Metazoa > Chordata > Actinopteri > Cypriniformes > Cyprinidae > Labeo > Labeo catla. The sequence continues at coordinate 272,757 of VONZ01000083.1, forward strand.
CAGTGTGTAACACATGCCATTTCCAATAACATAGCTTGTAACGTGGGCCATTTCCAATAGCGTAGTGTTTAGGTGTGCCATCTTCAATCAAATAGTGTGTAACGTGTGCCATTTCCTATAATGCAGTGTGTAACGCACGCCATTTCCAATAACATAGCGTGTAACACGCTATGTTATTGGAAATGGCGTGCGTCAACCTGGTGGTTCCACAAGTTGATGTGATTCTTTAGGGTCTTAATGAAAAGTCTCTAATATACTTCGATTAAAAATTCTCAATGGTTTTGTAAAACAACACCCTTTTTACCTTGTCAAAATGAGCTCTGCAAAAATCATCTCATTCTAAGGGGTTGTTTCTTTAAATGCAAATGAGCTCTGCTCACCCCGCCCCTCTCTTCTCTCTGTGGAATGACGATCTTGTTTACTTTAGCCGCATTTAGCCAGGTTTAGCCGCGCTAAACTTCCTAACTACCACGTTATAAGGAAAGGCGATCGCAAAGATTCATAAAAAAACCCTTATACTCCCTTCTGCTGTAAGTGAAGCTGTATCATGAATGATTTGCGTGAACATAGAAGGATATACGTAGATTGGGAGGCGCATTCCATTCACAAACAAACGTAATTCACTGCATCTTCAGCGGCTCAGATGTCGGGAGTAAATGACGACCACTATGTTCATTATTGCATCCAGCAACACAACACCTCAATCGCTCAATAGGAGATGTTCTTGTCTAACTTACATCCCTGCTTCGGCATCAAAACAAGGAAAGTTACTGGACTGTGACAGCTGGTCTGAGGTAAGAGCTCATGTCAATCAACTATTGTGGGATCGGCCTCTGTCAGTGTGACGCCACACCAACAGGCATCTGAGAGAAGCTCGATTTGAAAAAGGTGATATTATTTTTACAGGTTAATTAAAAACCACTGCATGGATTTTTATCATTATAGGGTAGATTTGTACATGGACTGCCAACACACATTAATGTTCAAACAGCATGAAAAAGTGAAGTTTGCATCTGATGACCCCTTTAAGTGCATGGGATACAGGTTTAGAACAACATGAGTGAAAGTTAGATAAATGAAGACAAACCCATTTCTTTTAAGAAGCACAGGACCATAGTTACAGTCACAAGCTGTTGGAAATAAAATCTATACAGCCATACAGAAAAGCCGAGTACCGGTTGATTATGAGCGAAAGTGGCCACTTGACGATGTAGTCGAAAGAGAAAGCCTCCAGGCCGCTAAGTGACACCTCTGTGGGCTCTGCATTAATAATGGCTTTTTCTTGCTTGGTGTCTATAGCAAGGACACGCAACAGCTGGGTGATTACATCATGGGGCATCAGGTCAATCTGGAAAAGAACAACAAAAATAAATAATGTAATTTAAGTAATAACTTCACCATTTTTGGCAATGCACGTCATTTTCTATTCGATAACAAGACTCCCAACCACCTTCCAAGTGACAGAACCATTTAGATGGGTGACAACAGCTACTTTCACACATGAAACCTTAAATTACTGGATGTTATTTCCATTTCCATTTGCTGTTTTTGTTTGTGGTTTCATATAGGGCTGCACAATTTAAAAATATCTAATTGTGAATGCAATTTAAAATGTGACTTTTATATTATGTATAATTGTTGCATTATTGTATTATTATTATTACTAAAAAAAAACAACAATATTTTTAAATTGTAATATTCACTTTAAAATCACTTTAAAAATTATTTAAAAAAACACTGCAGTAAACAGATAATAAGCTGCTCACGTGTAATTTTATGCTTCACTTTGAAACATGCATCTTAGTAATCAAAGTAAGACATATCACGATTTTAGTTCTTATTTCGATTAATTGTGCTGTCCTAGACTCTTGTGTCAAATCATGCCAGTGCGGACTGACAAACTGCGTTTTGCTGGAATCTTGTCACTTTATTTCTGATTATGACACAGTATATGTCCAGGAATAACTGGTGTATCAGCCAGCACAACATATGACAACACTGACAAAAAATGCTCAGTAAAATGACCCATCTTTAGGCAAATGGTGAAAATAAACAATTCTTTTTTAATTCTATTGCAAAAGCAATTGCTCCACACTTGAAATCGAGACTGTTATGTAGAATGCACAAACAGACAAATTACTAAGTGCTACTGTTGAAGTAACTGTTACAAAGATAGATGAGCATTCAACCTTTAAATCATCTTTGAAGGGATCTGTGTTGGCAGTGCTCATTCTCAGGGCCAGCTCCAAAAGGGCTTCCAGGCGAGGAGGAATGATATCATCAACCGGTTTCTTCAGTTCCTCCTCCGTCAGGTCCATAAAATGCACGAAAAAGTCACCTTTATCCATTAAGAAGTAATGCTTGATTGACCTGCACCACAAAATGTAAGAAATGAGGTGGTATTAAGATATTCAGTTTGCAATTGTTGAATAATACCAAATAATCTTAGATTATTAAAAGTATGGGCTTTAGATAATCTTCTAGATGATCAAAGCATGGGCTTTAAAAACAGATGACACTGTGATGCAGCTACCCCCGAAGAACCAAAAACTTTAAGCTGTGAGCTTGTGAAGAGAAAAAGATTTAGTGTTTTTAAGATTTAATTAGTCAAATTGATCTGGTTTTTAAAGGCACTGACCCAAAAAGTAAAATATCATCATTTACTCACCCCCTCATGTCCTTCCCAATTCATAATACTTTTGTTCACCTTCAAAAACTATATTTTTAATGAAACCTGAGAGGTTTATGAAAGTTCATATATGAAAACATTGGCAATTCAGAAGTTTCATACAAACGTTGCGGGGGGAAAAATCTATATGAATCGAGTGGTTTAATTCAAGGTTTGTTCTTGCATTGACCATATTTGATGTGCTTGGTTTATGTGTTGATCAATGTTTTTGTGAATAAATGCCTAAATTAAAGGTATAGCTCACCCAAAAATTTGTTTAGATTTGGAGAAATTTAGCATTTTGTTCTCTGCAGTGAATGAATGCTGTCAGAATAAAACAGCAGATAAAAACATCACAGTAATCCACATGACTCCAGGCAATTGTGTCTTGTGAAGTGAAAAGCTGCATGTTTGTAAGAAACAAATTAAGGTGTTCCAACTCAAATACTCGCCTCTAGCCAAAATACAAGTCAATAATCCATACGTTTTCTCCATTAAAAAAAAAAATTCCATCCCTGTTGTTGTCAGTGTTGTGGACTTGTTTTCCATGTTTTATCCCTGTCTTTTTTCCTAGTTTCCATATTTGGTCATGTTTTCTGTTCTTGTTTAGGTGATTTGATTATTTCACGCACCTGTTTTGTTAATCATCCCATGTACATTAGTTCCTGTCTTTTCCTTTGTTCCTCATCTGGTCTTACATCTGCATACTTTGTTATTTGTTGTCAGCGATTGTTCCTTAGTTGTATTTTCCCCTGCGTTTGCCTAATTAAAGACTGTTAAAGTGAAGTTTGCATCACACAACCATGACAGTTGTCCTCTTGCATTAAAATCCACTGAAATACCTTTAAATTCTGTTTATCAAATAAGGCAATCACATCACTTCAGAAGATTTGGATTAACTCACTCAATTCATATGGATAGTGTTTACTATGTCTTTACGGTCGTTTTAAATTGTCAAAATTTTGTTTTTACATCGGCTTTAAATGTTTTAAAGATGAATTGCATTTGGAAAGACATGAGGATGAGTAAATGTCAGAAGTTGAAAAACACACCTACGGTCTGCTGTAGTTGCTGCAGCAAAAAAAAAAATCAAGATCCTAACCTTTATCTACATAAGGAAATGTTAATTGGCCAGACAGTGATTCATCTTTTCTGAATCATTAAAATATTGGTGTCTGGAACACTGTGGAAAAAAAGCTTAACTTAAAGATGTGCTATAAATGAAGAGCGCTCATAAACAGTACCACTGGCTCAGATTACTCACCCACATACCTGGCAACAGGTTATTACATCCGATTCTCAGTGAGCCAAGAATGGTTACAATGTTATGTGTACTCATTGAAAGCAAATAAAATTGTATTGTATTATATAGCATGTTACTATGTCCAATTTGTTTTTACATGTCTTTGTTCCTGCTAACAAAATCTTTTTATTAATTTAAGCTGACATTTGACTTCCTGTTTACTAGGGTCTAAATACATTTAAACAGTGACACATACATTTTCTGTAAAATGCCATTGAAACAATGAGTACTGTTAAAGGGCTTGACTGATTTGACATGACTGTAGAAAACTATGCCAGAAAAATACAATTTCAAACCCTAAGGTTTACCTCAGGCGTGAAACAAGCTCCTTTTCCTCCATCAAGAAGTCAAGCAGAACCTTACTGGCGTAGTAATATGCTTTTTCGATCTGCTCCACATACGCTCTCTCTTTAAGCGTGTAGAGAACCTCTTTGGCATCTGGACAGGTTACGTCACGACCGCACTCTCGCACAACATTCAGATACTTGCCTGAAACGAGAAAAATGTTATGACTGGCTACGAAAATAATGCATTTAGCCACTCTATTCTTTCCAGATGGGCATTATACCCTAGTAAAAAAGTAATATATTTAAAATGCATCATTTTAAACTAAGTATAGTTCCAGTCTATTAACATATTTACTGACATATCGCTTGAGACTTATATAAAACTGATATAAAAATTGTAATTAAACTTAATTCGGAGTACTACTTGTGCACAATGCACATTTTTTAATATTAAGCCTAAAATGTGTTTTAATGTCACTATTGATGAGGATTGTATGATCTTTAAATAATATTGGTCTTTTAATGCAAAATATTTAAAGTGTACCTAAAGTATACTTGGAACAGTTTCACTTTAGCACAATCAAATATACTTCAGTACGTTTAGGTGGACTACAGCAGGGGTCGCCAACCTTTTTTTCTCCACAGACCGGTTACGGTTTGAAAATGTGCGGTTTGGACTGGGGGGGAAGGGAGTTACGTTCTATTTGTAGAAATTTACAAAACTTCATCAGTTTTTTTTTTTTTACTTTCGCTTTCTGTTTCGCTAGTGAATTGACTGAAGTTAAGACGTTCACCGGCATAACTAATGTGCAAAATTTTCACATTTCTTGTGTGATATCCATTGAGTCGCCTTCGTGTCTTATAACTGCAAACCCCCATGCGTATGTATCTTAAATGCAGGAAATATGAAAGAGGAATCAACTCAGCATGCCGCGCTGTCTGAAACACGTCTCTATACTTGTGCGCGCTTTGGGAGTGTGCAAGAACAGAGCATAAATAACGAACTGAGTTCTGTTTCATTTCTTCTTGTGGTTTTAAACAGCTTGAACGTGTAAATTGGCAAATTAATCTGAAAATGTAACATGCCGAACGGTGTGGTTTGGACCTGGTTCGTACTATCACGGATCAACTGCGATCCGTTTAAACCCCAATAGATTATATGACAGATCAGAGCAATCTTTTATTTAGTAATTTAATGAAATCACCAAATTGTTACTCCATATCAAATCAAATCGCATACAACGAAAGTACAGAATAATTAGAACAATCATTTACACACAATAAATAACAGAGCATCCCATCTATATAAAATTTCCCCAGAATGTTCTCACAACACTACACAACACTACAACAGTCGTTCCAATTTAGCAGACTTTAAATATACTAGTTTAGTATATAAAAAGTACAACTGCAGGGTATTTTTATTAAGTATTAACATAAAATCTAAATGTATTTGTAGTATACTTAGCATGAAATAAATGTATTTTAAATACATTTTAGTATATTTATTTTTCACTAGGGTAATCATTAGAAATTTTAGAAATGTAAAAAATTTTACCATTGTACCCATGCTTTCTAGTAGTACCTTATGCTATATACTGTCTAAATAAGCAGCTGCCTACTACTGACACATAAAATGCTGTCTAATTACATTCTGGAACTGAACTAATGTTTCATAAATAAATTCCTCACCTGTGTTTAATATCTTATCTGCCATTTTCTGAAGGAATGATGGGATCCTGTGCTGGACAATAGTGTATCTCTGATCCCAGTATTTGTCATTATAATCCTCCTGAATCTTCTCTTTTTGGAGCTCATGTTCCTCAACCATGAATTCACTATAAAAAAATACATGTATAAATATATATTCATTTTTTAAAAAATATATAAATAAAATACAAATTTCAAAAAGTGGCGCTTCATATACAGGTGCTGGTCATATAATTAGAATATCTTCAAAAAGTTGATTTATTTCACTAATCCATTCAAGAAGTGAAACTTGTGTAATGTATACATTCATTCCACACAGACTGATATATTTCAAGTGTTTATTTCTTTTAATTTTGATGATTATAACTGACAACTAATGAAAACCCCAAATTCAGTATCTCAGAAAATTAGAATATTGTAAAAAGGTTCAGTATTGAAGACACCTGGTGCCACACTCTAATCAGCTAATTAACTCAAAACACCTGCAAAGGCCTTTAAATGGTCTCTCAGTCTAGTTCTGTAGGCTACACAATCATGGGGAAGACTGCTGATTTGACAGTTTGTCCAAAAGACGACCATTGACACCTTGCACAAGGAGGGCAAGACACAAAAGGTCATTGCAAAAGAGGCTGGTTGTTCACAGAGCTCTGTGTCCAAGCACATTAATAGAGAGGCGAAGGGAAGAAAAAGATGTGGTAGAAAAAAAGTATACAAGCAATAGGGATAACCGCACCCTGGAGAGAATTGTGAAACAAAACCCATTCAAAAATGTGGGGGAGATTCACAAAGAGTGGACTGCAGCTGGAGTCAGTGCTTCAAGAACCACTATGCACAGACGTATGCAAGACATGGGTTTCAGCTGTCGCATTCCTTGTGTCAAGCCACTCTTGAACAACAGACAGCGTCAGAAGCGTCTCGCCTGGGCTAAAGACAAAAAGGACTGGACTGCTGCTGAGTGGTCCAAAGTTATGTTTTCTGATGAAACTAAATTTTGCATTTCCTTTGGAAATCAGGGTCCCAGAGTCTGGAGGATGAGAGGAGAGGCACAGAATCCATGTTGCTTGAGGTCCAGTGTAAAGTTTCCACAGTCAGTGATGGTTTGGGGTGCCATGTCATCTGCTGGTGTTGGTCCACTGTGTTTTCTGAGGTCCAAGGTCAACGCAGCTGTATACCAGGACGTTTTAGAGCACTTCATGTTTCCTGCTGCTGACCAACTGTATGGAGATGCAGATTTCATTTTCCAACAGGACTTGGCACCTGCACACAGTGCCAAAGCTACTAGCACCTGGATTAAGGACCATGGTATCCCTGTTCTTAATTGGCCAGCAAACTCGCCTGACCTTAACCCTATAGAAAATCTATGGGGTATTGTGAAGAGGAAGATGCGATATGCCAGACCCAACAATGCAGAAGAGCTGAAGGCCACTATCAGAGCAACCTGGGCTCTCATAACACCTGAGCAGTGCCACAGACTGATCGACTCCATGCCACGCTGCATTGCTGCAGTAATTCAGGCAAAAGGAGCCCCAACTAAGTATAGAGTGCTGTACATGCTCATACTTTTCATGTTCATACTTTTCAGTTGGCCAAGATTTCTAAAAATCCTTTCTTTTGTATTGGTCTTAAGTATTATTCTAATTTTCTGAGATGCTGAATTTGGGGTTTTCATTAGTTGTCAGTTATAATCATAAAAATTAAAAGAAATAAACACTTAAAATACATCAGTCTGTGTGGAATGAATGTATACATTATACAAGTTTCAAAATAAATCAACTTTTTGAAGATATTCTAATTATATGACCAGCACCTGTATAGCTTACTAATGTCTAATGCCAACTAATGTTTCTGGAAATGCTCAATAAAATGAAATGTTCAAGGGTAATTCATACTGAAAAGCAAAATATATTATTAATAAAACAAAAAAAAGGGTACCAAATGGCTCACAGCCCTGTACGGCTCACGTTCTACCTGTATGGGTCTTTAATGATGCCCCTATAGATCCACTTCTCAAGTATTTCAAAGTAGGGGACGCTGGCTGCTTTGGTCAGATAGAGGCAGAGCTCTTGAGCCTGGCTGTCTCCGGTGTAATTAAAGGTACGATCGTGAAGCAGGCTGAGGGTCGAGCCGCCCATACACTCACCCTTGTCAACAGAAGTGGCTACATAAAAGAGACCAGAGAGAAAACACATTAACATGAGCATGTCAACAGTGTTGACGCTACGTGCGGGTGAAGCGAACCCCCTCCCAAACACAATTTCTACCAAGGCCCCCTTTAGAAATACAAATGTTTGCTCTGGCGCTGACTCTGTGTCAACAGTAAAACATGCTAGCAGCATGCTACAACATGCCAACACTGCGTTAACAACATGTTTAACTCCATGATAAATCATACTATCAACATGTATGGAATGTTAGAAACATGCTAGCAACAATGTTAAAATGTTAACAATGTGCTGAAGCATGCCAGAAACATTAACACATTCTAAAACACCAGAAACATACTAGCAATGTCCTAAAACATGCTGCAACAGTGCTAAAACATGATAGAAACATGTTAGCAATTAACTAAAACATGCTAGCAACATGTAAAAACATTTTAGTTTTAGAAACATGTTAGTAACATGCTAATTCATCCTAACAATGTGCAAACACATGCAAATAATACATTATATTTGCTAGCAGCATGTTAAAACATGCTAGAGACATTCTTAACAATGCTTTTATTATAGTAAAAGTGTAGCAACCATGTTTTTTTGGCAGACTGATTACCATTTGTATAACCAGAGTTTTACTAAAGATATCATGCAAAACTATGGTTAATTTGTGGTTACCATGTTGGTTTTTTTGTTTTTATTTGTAATAAAACCATGGTTAATTTTCATCAATGGGGCCATCAATGCCTAGCTAGCTATCTGGATGCTTTTAATACTACATCTACGTAACCATCAAACTTTAAAATCTTATTTAGGCTTTGTCTAGTCAACGTCAATATTTGTCCTGACAAACTTTACTTCTTTAGTTGACAAGAAGGCTGTTTTAACCAATAAAGGTAAAGAATACACTGACTCAAAGTATATTTTTGCACTCAAAAACTGTAAAAATTAACTTGGTATTCCTGTTGACACTTCCAAAATGCGAAGTGCTGCTCTTTTAACTGTAAACACAAGTGTTGACAGCTTTACCGATGGAGGCCAGGATTTCCATGGTGCGCATGGTGGGCTGTATGTAGAACCAGAGCTTTTGCAGGGAGAGCGTGCCCTGTCCGTGGAGATGCTCCAGCTGGGTCACCAGGATGAGATATTCCTTCATCAGAGTCCTCATGGCTGCAGTCAAGGCATGATTCACCTGACCGTACTCAAACGACGATTTCTCCTCTGTGAAGCTGAACATGAAATATGGAAATTAATTGGAAGTAATTTATGAGCTTTAGATAACGAGTGCAAGCCATGCAAAATTAAATACAAATGATTTTCATAAAATGATTTCACAGGGACAATAAAAGCTAAGAAAATTTTTCAGGTTTCTTTGATGAATAAAATGTTCAGAAGAACAGCATTTATCTGAAATAGAAATCTTTTGTGACATAAATGATTTAATCATCCATTTTAATCAATTTAAAACATCCTAGCTAAATAAAAGTATACATTTTTAAAATACTGATATAATAATATAAAACAAATGTTTCTTGGACAACAAATAAGCATATTAGAATGATTTCTGAAGGATCATGTGACACTGAAGACGTAATAATGCTGAAAATTCAGCTTTGATTACATTAATAAATTACATTTTAAAATATATTCAAATAAAAAGCAGTTATTTTAAATAGTACAAATATTTCAGAATATTACTGCTTTTGCAGTATTTGGGTTCGAATAAATGCAGGCTTGGTGAGCAGAAGAGACTTCTTTAAAAAAACAAAAAAAATCGTACTGTTCTAAACCTTTTCATATCGGTCACTGACCGTGTGATAGTGGAATAACACGATGCCACCGGTAATATCCGGTTGACCAGCTCTTTGATGGACATGTCGAGGGAAGGATCTACTATGAAAGAGCGGCTCTGTCTGCCGAGCACAGGTTGAGCAGCGATGTCTCTCCCATCCACACCTATCAGCACATACAACAGGTCCTCAACCAGAGCTTGTTCCTGTGCAGCCAGCGGCATTGTACCTGTAAGTACACGTTAAAGCCACCATGAAATCAAAACTGACAACCATAATTTTAAGGAATTTCACAGTGTTTATTATAAATGCTTCATCAAAAGTGGGGTATGGTACCAAAACAAACTTGTAGCCAATCAGCCCATGATGGGGAGGAAAGCACTCAGTGCACAGAACGTTAGCCGAGTGACGACAGAAAAATAGAGACTCTCTTTTAGTTAACACCCCTGATTCAGATCACCAGCTCATTAGAAGTGAGCTCCGTGCATGACCTGTTCTGATTTACATGATCCCTACACAGTGTTCATTGCTTCCTACTCCCTGAGCAGGGGAAATCTGTTGAAGTTTACTTCACTTCGGAACATTCATTCATGAATTTGTGCTGCACAGATGCGTGCAGCGTCTACACACAGACGAAACTTACTAGAGAAGTGTGAAGCGTGACATCATATACCTCTGCAAAGAAATCCAATTTAAATTCACGTCTCACACACTTTAATGCATTTCTTGGAATCATGGCAGAATATCATGTGATGTCCACTTTGCAGGGCACTAATTAAAATAGGTGCGTGTTTGTTTGAGTGATTTCAAATGCAAAACACTGGCTACCGGAAATCACTTACCCCACCTTTAATGCAAAACGTATTTTTTATTCTTCTGTAATCTTTGTAACCTTTAATAAAAAACATTAACTTCCCTTCCCCATCATAGAGATATTGGCTCTTTATTGATTGGAACAAGGGCGGATGATAATCTCTCCAGTCCAGCAACAAGTAAACTCCATAGAAATTTCAGGAATTAGCAAACTCCAATGATCTAATCAATTCCAGATGAACAGATCAAGTCCCAGCCTACATTTTTTCTCATTTGAGAAACCGTGTTACTCAGATATGTCACAACAGAAAAGAAACAATGATTGCAACTACCATTACATGCTGACTTTCACATCACATCTCTAACCAGACTTGGCATCTATTGTTTCTTCAGTCATATTTAATTTATAAGTGAAATTTAAAATGCCCACACTACTTTATCATCTCTCATTAAATTGAATAACTTGCTCTACCTCTGTAACCATTTCCTATTCATCAAAGACACTACTTTTGGAAAGCCCCGTCACGTACCAATAGCCACCACTGGATCTCCCACAGGCGTGGGGCTAGTGATGAAATCCCCAATCAGCGCAGGCCGGTCATACACCCAGTTTGGAAACACAGGGTTTGGCTGAGTGGGGTTCTTCTTGTTATGTCGGTCTCTCAGCATTTTACGGATGACTTCAGAAGACTGTGAGGGAAAACAAAACCATAGTAAACTGATGCAATGTGCAGAAGGACTGGCTTACTAAATCATGTTTATTAATGAATGCAAAAAATAATGTTCCAAATTATTATGCAAGTGGCATTTTAGTAGGATTTCAGTAAAATAAACAAACACAGACAGTGTTTGTTTTATTTTTCTTATCTTTTAGGTAACTTGTATCAATCTCAGACAGATTTGTTAAATAGTCAGGTCTTCTCAGGTAAAAAACCTACTTAATAAGGTTGTTGCACATTATTAGGCAAGTCTCATGCAATATGGGAAGAAAGACCTTTCTGAAGATGAAAAGCATGAAACAGTGCAATGTCTTGCGAAAGGTACTGAAGGATCAAAAGATTCTTTGTAGCAGCCCGTGTGTGTTGCTTCATAAGAGCAGCCATACATTTGTAATGCTCTGGAAAAATATTATTTTATAAGATTTAAAAATGAAGTATGCTTGTTTTAGGTTATGCATGGGCTTTCCCCACCTTTTACAGTTTAGTTAATTGAACAGAAGACTAACAGTGGCATCACTTTTAGTCATGACATAGACACACCACACTGGGACAAACAGTGCTGTCTGTAACGGGAAGCAAATATCGCAACAGCATACCACTAATAACAAGGGAGTGTCCTACATTTTAAGATTGATTTTAAACAGTGGCTTAAGGCAAACCAGACATGTGTGAACTGTCACTTTTTAATGCTTTGTCGCTTTGAGTATGGTGTATTTGTAATTGTATGTTGTCACTGATGTATTGTATATTTGTAATACACTACCACTACCAGTCAAACGTTTCTGAACAGTAAGTTTTTGAACAGAAAGATTTTTAATGTTTTCTTGAAGAATTATCTTCTGCTCACCAAGCCTGCATTTATTTTATCCAAAATACAGAAAAAAAGCAGAAAAATTTTGAAATATTTTTACTTTTTAAAATAACTGCTTTTTACTTAAATATATTTTAAAATGTAATTTATTTCTGTGATTTCAAAGCTGACATTTTAGCATCATTACTCCAGTCTTCAGTGTGACATGATCCTTCAGAAATTATACTAATGTGCTGATTTGCTGTTTAAGAATATTTTTTACTATTATTATCAATATTTAAAACAGTTGATTACAGAAACAGTTATAGAAATTAATACCTTTTTTTAAACAAGGATGCTTTAAATCAGGGGTGCTCAATCCTGCTCCTGGAGATCTACCTTCCTGCAGAGTTCAGCTCCAACCCTGATCGAACACACCTGAACCAGCTAATTAGGATCTGAAGGAGCACTTGATAATTACAGACAGGTGTGTTTGGTCAGGGTTGGAACTAAACTCTGCAGGACGGTAGATCTCCAGGAGCAGGATTGAGCACCCCTGCTTTAAATTGATCAAACGTGATGATAAATATTTATAATGTTACAAAAAGATTTTTATTTTAAATAAATGCTTTTCTTCTGAACTTTCTATTCATCAAAGAAACCTGAAAAAATTCTACTCATCTGTTTTTAACATAATAATAATAATAATAATAATAATAATAAATGTTTTTGGAGCATGAAGTCAGAATGTTAGAATGTTTTCTGAAAGATCATGTGACTGGAGTAATAATGCAAAAAACAGCTTAAATTATATTCTTATATTCAAATTCAAATAAGCTATTATAAATAGTAAAAATATTTCAAAATTGTACTGTATTTGCTGTACTTTGGATCAAATAAATGCAGTGAGTAGAAGAGACTTCTTTAAAAAAACATTCAAAATCTTACTGTTCAAAAGCTTTTGACTAATAGTGTATTTAATTTTTGTATTTCATATAGATGTTCCATATTACATAAACAAACAGGGTAATATTACTTCTCGATTCCTCATACTACCTGAGGCACATTGGAACTGGCTGTGACATTTCCCAACTTCTTCCGCAGTTCCTCCAGTTCTTGCATGGACATTTTTCCGCTGGTTGCAGGAATGCTGTATGACGTGGTGGTGCTGGACGCTGCATTTGCAGACATTTCTGATCTCTCCTTTGCATTCTGCTGCAGGAACTTCAATGTCTGAAGAACAGCAGCAAATGAAAAATGAGTTTAGTGAGAAATTATGTATACTTCATGTTTGGAAATGAATAATGAGCTTCATTAAAGCTACCTCTTTATCCTCAGTGAGTTTGGAGAGCAGATACACCAGTGGATCAAGGTTGCGTGCATTCTTTGACTTCAATTCGTCATATTTCCTTAAGAAGTCTTCAGGTGTTTTGGAGTGTTCTGCCATTTTGACCTGTAAGAAGATATAAATTAGTCTCCTGCATTCAGAATACATGTAATGGAAGATATAACACATAATTCATGTTCACCTTAGCACTGTGTGCAGATACTGTAGTGTTCACATAAGGAGTCCTGTTCTTCTGCAGTAAATCAATATAAACCTCAGCACCATCTCCTCCTCGGACATTAAGTAGCCCGAGAAGCTCATTAACATCATGATGTATCCTGAATTCACTCATGGCTTCAGATAAAATCAGAAGCTGAAATAAGAAAGCGCCACAGTTGAGAAAAGAGAGCAGGCTCCATGAATAAATAAATACATCAGTTACACAAACGATACTTGATCTAGATCACTGAATTTAATGAGAGATGAACGCCAAAACCATGAATATATAACTTACAGTACATCCAAGTGACAAGAAATAAACGGGAATTCGTTATTATGTACAGCCAGCCATCGGCCCATTTGCCTTTACACAGGTCACAGATAAACACAAAACGTCTTGTTTACCTATAACATATGTTATTTTACCTAGTTGAAGTCTATTTAGTCCGTCTGAATAATACGAACAGCATCTGTTGATAAAACACCACAATAATAGGAAGTCAGAAACTGTACATTGTAAATGTCCGCCAAAAGGCTTGTTTTTTCAAAATAAAAGTCCTTTCTTCCTAACCGTCCTACTAAGAAGAAAGAAAGAGAAACTATTTTTTATACAAATATATAGAAATAAAGATGTATGTATTTTGAAAAGTAAAAAAAAACCCTGTTCAGTCAGGATAACCCATATTTTTTCTTTTCTTCAGTTATTTAAAAATATTCAGGGTTTTTTGTAAAATTAGATTTTTTGTTATTTTTTTATGTCTTAACTTAGATTTATAACAGTACTACAACTACTATAGTAATAATAATAATATATTTATAATAATTATAATTATAATTTAAATTAGACATATTTAGGTTTCAACTTTAACTTAGACTAGTCTAAACCTTTTATGCAATCAGCCACACAGATATAGAACAGCTAGACATGGAATTACACAAACATATTTACAGAAAAATACAAACAAATAATATGAAAACAGCTAGTAGGCCTATATATACCGGTTCAATCAGGATAACCCATATTTTTTCTTTTTTTCAGTTATTTAAAAATATTAATGATTTTTTGTAACATTTGATTTTTTGTTAAATTTAAAATGTCTTAATTTAAATTTGTTATATAACAATACCACTACAACTACTAATAATAGTAATAATAATAATATATTTATAATAATTATATTTATAATTTAAAGTAGACAAATTTAGGTTTCAACTTTAACTTGTGAGACTAGTCTAAACCTTTTATGCAATCAGCCACAGAGATATAGAACAGCTTAAACACACAGATTAAACATAAACATATTTACAAAAAAAAAACAAACAAATAATATGAAAACAGCTCGTAGGCCTATATATATATATGTGACCCTGGACCACAAAACCAGTCATAAGGGTCATTTTTTTTTAAATACATATTTGTGCAATATCTGAAAGCTGAATAAACAAGCTTTCCATTGATGTATGCTTTGTTAGAAAAGGACAATGTTTGGCCGAGATACGACTTTTTTGAAAATCTGGAATCTGAGGGTGCAAAAAAATCAAAATATTGAGAAAATCGCCTTTGAAGTTGTCCAAATGAAGTTTCTAGCAATGCATATTACTGATCAAAACTTAAGTTTTGATATATTTACAGTAGGACATTTCCAAAATATCTTCATGGAACGTGATACTTACTTAATATCCTAATGTTTTTTGGCATAAAAGAAAAGTCGATAATTTTGACCCATACAATGTATTATTGGCTATTGCTACAAATATACCCATGCTACTTATGACTGGTTTTGTGGTCCAGGGTCACATAAGTGGTTGTTAAATGCAGTATAAATATATAGACTATAAAGTATAGCACATATAGATATAAAACATATAAATACATATAAAACATTATATGCAATTTCCACAGTATTGACATACTATAGCAAACTAGTTTTGTTTATGCTTGAGCAAAATGCCTATTCTCCTCATTTCAGAATAGGCATGTGCAGTTTTGCCATTTGTGTTGTGTTAAGGTGTTTAGTATGTCTTTTGGAGCCACAAACTACTTAATTAAATAAAAGTAACCAAAACTCAAATATGAAAAAGAAATCCTACTCCTAATGTTCAATTTGAACTTCCAATTTTACCACAATCGCCTCAGAGCCTCAAAACTGTCAGTTCCATCAATCACAGTATTGATTCTGGAGGCAGTCACACATCTGGACAATTTGAGTTTGCTATGAATAGACCCCTTGGGTGATTCTCAGTAGATGTGGATAAAGATGGCACACGCCTTTTAGGCATCTTGTCTATTCTCTCTATGAAATGAAAAATTTATACCCATCAAAAAGCAATCCAGAAGATTTTGTGTCTCTGGCCTTCAGACCAACCCCAGTCAGCTGTCAGTTTGCACTCTGGTGTTATTCTAGAGAACGCAGATGTTTCAAGCCGGAAGATTACTCATGTCAGCGATTCTCTTCTGACTTCCAGCATTTGCAGGAGCTCGGCACAGCACAGCTTGCCAGGATGATAAACACAATAAATGACTCACCACTAAAGGTATTACCTTGTGAAAGAACCAAGCGCCATCTCACCAATCGAATCCAAATATCTTGTGGTGCTTTCAAATGGAATCTTTGAAGAATAATGTGTGAAAGAAGCAGGTGGTGAATGAAAAATAGAGAGGGTGGCATTTTCAAGCCACAAATAGTCTTGAAACTGTCAGTGGATGTTGAATAAACTAAATGCTGCTGCTGGTTTATGGTTTGAGGTCACTGGTCTGTGGAATGAGACCATCTGCAGAGATGAAACCTGATCACTCAAGACTTATAAAACAGGAAATCACAGCAGAAACAACTGATATCATTTAAATTCACATGACCCTCTTGACTGCTGATTGTGCTTCTCTTTAGAGTGCTGGTTCAAAAGAATGATACTCCTGCACTGCTTGACATATAATTAGGTTTTTGACATTGTGTAGCATAAAGTTGCATGACAAATGTGCCTTTTTTGAGGGTCAGTTTTGCATGCATGTTCAACGTCAGTTCTTCAGGCTTTTTATGTCATGACAGGCATGAATTTTGTTTTTTTATCATTCATAATTTTTCTTTTTTTTTTCTTTTTTTTGACGCATGGTCAAGTATGGTGACCCATACTCTGAATTTGTGCTCTGCATTTAACCCATCCAAGTGCGCACACACACAGTAGTGAGTACTGAACAAACACGCACACGGCACCCGTGGAGCAGTTGGAGGTTCAGTGCCTTGCTTAAGGGACTCACCTCAGTCGTGGTATTGAGGGTGGAGAGAGCGCTGGTTATTCACTCACCCCACCTTCAATCCCTGCTGGACGTGGGACTCGAACCCGCAACCTTTCTAAAGAATGTAGAATGTACAAGAATGTACACTACCAGTCAAAAGTTTTTGAACAGTAAGATTTTAAATGTTTTTTAAAGAAGTCTCTTCTGCTCACCAAGCTTGCATTTATTTGCATTTATCAGTAGTATTGTGAAATATTTTTGTTATTTAAAGTAACTGGTTTCTATTTGATTATATTCTTCAGTCTTCAGTGTCATAAGATCCTTTATTAATCATTCTAAAATTCAGATTTGCTGTTCAAGAAACACTTATTATTATGACCAATTTTAAAACAGTTTAGTAATTTTTTTTAGGATTCTTTAATGAATAGAAAGATCCAAAGATCAGCATTTATCTAAAATAAAAAGCTTTTGTAGATTATACACTATACCATTCAAAAGCTTGAAGCCAGTATATATATATATATATATACTGACCAAAATTATAAATGCAACACTTTTGTTTTTGCCCCCATTTTTCATGAGCTGAACTCAAAGATCTAAGACTTTTTCTATGTACACAAAAGGCCAATTTCTCTCAAATATTGTTCACAAATTTGTCTAAATCTGTGTTAGTGAGCACTTCTCCTTTGCCGAGATAATCCATCCACCTCACAGGTGTGGCATATCAAGATGCTGATTAGACAGCATGATTATTGCACAGGTGTGCCTTAGGCTGGCCACAATAAAAGGCCACTCTAAAATGTGCAGTTTTACTGTATTGGGGGGGTCCGAAAACCAGTCAGTATCTGGTGTGACCACCATTTGCCTCACGCAGTGCAACACATCTCCTTCGCATAGAGTTGATCAGGTTGTTGATTGTGGCCTGTGGAATGTTGGTCCACTCCTCTTCAATGGCTGTGCGAAGTTGCTGGATATTGGCAGGAACTGGAACACGCTGTCGTATACGCCGATCCAGAGCATCCCAAACATGCTCAATGGGTGACATGTCCGGTGAGTATGCTGGCCATGCAAGAACTGGGATGTTTTCAGCTTCCAGGAATTGTGTACAGATCCTTGCAACATGGGGCCGTGCATTATCATGCTGCAACATGAGGTGATGGTCGTGGATGAATGGCACAACAATGGGCCTCAGGATCTCGTCACGGTATCTCTGTGCATTCAAAATGCCATCAATAAAATGCACTTGTGTTTATTGTCCATAACATACACCTGCCCATACCATAACCCCACCGTCACCATGGGCCACTCGATCCACAACGTTAACATCAGCAAACCGCTCACCCACGCAATGCCATACACACTGTCTGCCATCTGCCCTGTATAGTGAAAACCGGATTTATCCATGAAGAGAACACCTCTCCAAAGTGCCAGACGCCTTCCAATGTGAGCATTTGCCCAGTCAAGTCGGTTATGATGACGAACTGCAGTCAGATCGAGACCCCGATGAGGATGACGAGCATGCAGATGAGCTTCCTTGAGACGGCTGCAGCAGCTGTCTGGGTGGCTGGTCTAAGACGATCTTGGAGGTGAAGATGCTGGATGTGGAGGTCCTGGGCTGGTGTGGTTACACGTAGTCTGCAGTTGTGAGGCCGGTTGGATGTACTGCCAAATTCTCTGGAATGCCTTTAGAGACAGCTCAGTAGAGAAATGAACATTTAATTCACGGGCAACAGCTCTGGTGGACATTTCTACAGTCAGCATACCAATTGCATGCTCCCTCAAAACTTGCAATATCTGTGTCATTGTGCTGTGTGATAAAACTGCACATTTTAGAGTGGCCTTTTATTGTGGCCAGCCTAAGGCACACCTGTGCAATAATCATGCTGTCTAATCAGCATCTTGATATGCCACACCTGTGAGGTGGATGGATTATCTTGGCAAAGGAGAAGTGCTCACTAACACAGATGTAGACAGATTTATGAACAATATTTGAGAGAAATAGGCCTTTTGTGTACATAGAAAAAGTCTTAGATCTTTGAGCTCAAGCTCATGAAAAATCGAGGCAAAAACAAAAGTGTTGCATTATAATTTTGGTCAGTGTACATATATATATATATATATATAGATGTTTTTTTCAGGGACCTGAACAATTTTTACTTATGTTTTCAACATAATAATAATAATAATAAATGTTTTTTAAGCAGCAAATCAAAATATTAGAATGATTTCTGAAGATAATGATGCTAAAAATCCAGCTTTGAAATCACAGGAATAAATTACATTTTAAAATATATTCAAATAGTTGTTTTAGTAATTCAAACATGAATTTTAACTATTAAAATTTTTAAAAGATTTTACTGTCCTTGCTGTACTTTGGATTAAATAAATGCAGTCTTGGTGAGCAGAAAAGACATTAAAACATTAAAAATCTTACTGTTCAAACTTTTGACTGGTAGTGTACATTTTCAAAACTGATTATAATTTTGCATTGTGTAACGCCACGCCAGCAGGGGGAGCCCTCACCAATTCATGGGTTACTTCCTGTTTGGTGGCCATTTAAGGAGGCCTATACCAAACAGCCATTGCGAAGTATTGTTTTGCCTGTGCGAACTCTACCAAGCGTTTATCTTGTTTCATTGCTTTGTTTTTGTCTTTTCCGTGGTTTTGTTTCTTGGTCATAGTTTTACCTTGTTTTTTGCTATAGTTTTGTCTTGTTTCACTGCCATAGTTTTTGCCTAGTTTCATAGCCTTGTTTATTTGTTACTTTTGGACTGCTCACTTGGACTTTGACCTTTTGCCTGTTTATTTGGATTAGTCTTTTGTCTTGCCTTCGTTTTACTGTTTGTTTGGAGATCGACCCTGCCTGTCTTGACTACAATCTGTTCAATAAAGCTCGCATCTGGATCTATCACGCTTCACAAGAGTCCCGTTACAGAATACTTCGCCTACCAAAGATCCAGCGGCTTTCAAAACACAGATCACCATGGACCCAGTATCACGCCTCTTCTGTCTACGTCAAGGTAATCTTTGCAGCGAAGATTATGTTATGGACTTTTGCGGACTGTATCATCTCATTGGTTTTAATGATGATTTGGTCAGCCAAGATACAGCTGTTCTCCATGAGTCAAGCCAAGATACAGCTGTTCTCCATGAGTCAAGCCAAATCACAGCTGTTCTCCATGAGTCAATCCAAGTCACAGCTGTTCTCCATGAGTCAAGCCAAGACACAGCTCTGTTGTTCCTGAGTCAAGTCGAGTTACAGCTGGGTTGTCTATGTTACGCCAAACCAAAGCTGATTTCCATGAACCAAGCCAAGTTACAGCAGATCTTCATGAGCCAAGTCAAGTTGCTGCTGTCTTCCCCGAACCAAGCCAAGCCACAGTTGATCTTCATGAGCCAAGCCAAGTTACAGCAGATCTTCATGAGCCAAGTCAAGCTACTGCTGTTGTTCCTCGAGTCGAGTCAAGCACAGCTGATCTTCTCCTGAGCCAAGTCAAGTCGCAGCTGACCTTCATGAGCAAGTCAAGTCACAGCTGGTCTTCACGAGGCCAGGTCAAGTCACAGCTGTTCTTCCTTTTCTAAGCAGTCACGGCAGGCCTCCCTGAGTCAAGTCAATGCAGGCCTCCCTGAGTCCAAGTCAAGTCGTGCATGGCTCTCTGAGTCAAGTCAAGTCGCAGGCCTTCCTGAGTCAAGTCAAGTCACGGCAGGCCTCCCTGAGTCAAGTCAAGTCACGGCAGACCTCCCTGAGTCAATTCAAGACATGACAGACCTTCCTGAATCAAGTCAAGAAACAGCTGCGCTCCTAACAGCACCTCTTCACGACATGGCTGCCAGTACAGGGCCTCGCCAAGCCACGGCCATCCTGCCAGAACCTCACCAGGTCCTGTCTGACCTTCCAAAGCCACGTCACATCTCAGCTGATCCTCTAAAGCCTCGCCACGTCTCAGCAGACCTCCAAGAGCCTCATCATGTCTCAGCTGATCTCCTAGAGCCTCGTCATGTCTCAGCTGACCTCCTAGAGCCTCATCACGCC
This sequence comes from Labeo catla, assembly GCA_012976165.1. Classification (NCBI taxonomy): domain Eukaryota; kingdom Metazoa; phylum Chordata; class Actinopteri; order Cypriniformes; family Cyprinidae; genus Labeo; species Labeo catla. The sequence goes on from VONZ01000083.1 coordinate 293,804, forward strand.
TCAGCTGATCTCCTAGAGCTCGCCACCGCCTCAGCTGACCCCCAGAGCCTTGTCTCGTATCAGCTGACATCCAGAGCCTCACAGTCTTAGCTGCCTTTCCAAGTGCCTCCCACCAAGTCTCAGAGCCCCACGCTCCCAAGCCACGCAGAGGCCCCACACTTCCAAGCCACGCGGTTCACAGTGTTCACACCTCAAGACCGGCAGGCATCCCACTATCTACTGTGTTGCCTGTACGGCTGTTGCCATTTTGAGCGCAGGCTACATGTACTCAGAGGCCTTGCCTACCACGAAGCCTTTGCTCCAGGAGGCTCGCCTGACCGAAGGTCTGCTCCAGGAGTCTCCGTCTGTCCAATGCAGTCTGCTCCAGAGGCCCCATCTGTCCCAGAATTTGCGCCAATGCCTCCAGAGGTGTCAGCTTCCACTGTAGATCCTCCAAAGGAGGCGGTGTCCATTCATGAACTCACTGCCACGTCGGTCCACGAGTCTGCTCTAGAGATCTTGTCTGACCATGAGTTTGCGCCAATACCTCCTGAGGTGTCAGCATCCACTGTAGAACCTCCTAAGGAGGTGGCGTCCATTAATTAACTCACTGCCACGTCTGACCATGAGTTTGCGCCAATGCCCGCCATGAGGTGGCGGCTCCGGCTGCAGAACCCCCTAAGGGGGCGGCGTCCTCCTATGAACTCTCTGCTCATCATATCACGGCCAAGGAGGCCAATCATGAACTCACTGCCTGTCATGTCACAGCCAAGGAAGCCAAGGACGCCAAGGAAAACATCTACGAACTCTCTGCTCTGCTATGGATGTCATTTGTTCCACTGTGGATATCTTTGCTCCTGTCTGCTCTGCCTGCACTGTCTGTCCCACCATGGCTCCCTGTTATGCCTCCTCCGCCGGCCTCGCCATGGCTCCCTGCTCTGCCTGCTCTGCCTGCCCCGCCATGGCTTCCTGCTCTACCTGCTCTACCTGCCCCGCCATGGCTGCCTACTCTCCCTGCTCCACCATGGCTTCCAGGCTCCTCCGAATCAAACATGGTGGACTTTTGCTCCAGTGTACCACTGCCTGCCACAGTTCCATGGCCCAGGTCCCCCAAGGTTCCATTATCTGCCACTGCTCCAAGGCCCAGGCCATCCAGTGTTTCACTGTCTGCTACTGTTCCACGGCCCTGGTCCTCCAAGGTTCCACTGTCTGCCACAGCTCCACGGCCCTGGTCCTCAAGGTTCCACTGTCTGCCACAGCTCCATGGTCCAGGTCCTCCAGGGTTCCACTGTCTGCCACTGATCCACGGTCCAGGTCCTCCAGTGCTTCACTGTCTGCCACTGTTCCATGGCCCAGGTCCTCCAGTGCTTCACTGTCTGTCCCTGCTCTGTTACAAACTATGAATTTTATGTCAATTATGTTAGGTAATGCAAGTATATTTTCTAACATGACAACTGTACCTGCATGCTGTAACATTTAGCAACAAATGTGATTTGAAACACACTTGCATTATTTGCTACTGAATTATAATATTCTCATTACATGTTACAATGAAAAAATGTTTAAAGGTTAATTTAAGGTTATAAATCTTGTGTATATTTGAGATGTTTTGAAGAATGTTGGAAATCAAACAGTTGACGGTATTGACTTCCATAGTATGTTTGGTTACCAACATTCTTCAACACAAAAAAGAAACTCATACAAGTTTAAAACAACTTGAGGGTAAGTAATGACAGAATTTTCATTTTTGGGTGAACTATCTTTTTAATGATATGGAGATTAAGATATGGAGCAATAAAGAAAAAAAAATCTTCATTGTGCTAACCTTGATTAATTTTCCCGCAGTCTGATTGTTATTCATGTAGACCTTAATTATACTACTTCTAAATCAATAACATGCTTTGCATATTAGGAATGAGATTTGTTTTCTCAAACTCTGTCAAATTTTAGACAGTTTGCTGTTTGTGAGACACAAGGTTTGATTCTGTTCCTGTGTGAAACTGAAATGGTCATTTAAAAACACACCCAAATATGGTGAGAAAAATCTTTTTTTTTGTCTCTTCACATTAGCAGATGCATTTTAGTTGTTAAAATCAGTACTTGGCTGTTCTCAGAATATACAGAAGACAATAATACATACACTTCAGACTTTAAGCAACATAGTATAGAACTAACACTACAATATTCATATTACAGACAAGAACTTGTTGCAAATGTGTAATTTCAGAAACACTTTGTCAGTCATGATACACTATATTATGACCAAATTTACCTTATCACCTTGTTCTGGCACTGGTGATACAGTGTCATTTTCCTTGCAAGATTTGATTTTAGATCAATTTATGAAAGCCAAGATGTCAGCCTCTCATGTGTAATTTGCCCATGCAATTTTTTTGTAGTTCAGGAAAATCACATTTCTGACACTAACATTTGAAATCAAATAGTCAATATCTTGCAATAAACTGCAAATAGTGAGCTTCCTATTATAAAGTTTGGTGCAGATAAATTGTCTTGTGAAAGTTTTTCTAGTGTTTTTCTAATTCAAGTGTTTGAGTCTAGAAAAAAAAAGTTTTTTAAGTAAAAAGGTTACATCTGTCAACATTAATTAATACACTATATAATAATTTTACAACATTTACTTTTCTTGGTTAATGTTAATTTACGCATTTTCTTTACTAATACATTTTAAAATGTGATCTTGTATTTTAACATTAATTTAAGTTTATGCTAAATTAATTTATTAAATGTTAATTTAATATGTTTTCATAAGGTTTTACCTTCTTGCCTCATGTTGATGTATGCAGTGAATACTGCTTTTAATAATATACAGTATCTCACAAAAGTGAGTACACCCCTCACATTTCAGCAACGTTTTTATTATATCTTCTTAAGGGACAATACTGTAGAGTATACTTTTAGAGTAGTCAATGTGGAGCTTGTATAGCAGCATATACAGCAGTGTATATTTACTGTCCCCTGAAAATAACTCCAAATACAGCCATTATTGTCAAAATAGCTGGCAACAAAAGTGAGTACACCCTAAGTGATAACAGCAATATGTCATTTAACCATGCAAAGCCACATGTCCTATTCATCATGTTCACGTTTTTGTCTGCTTGACAGGACCATACAAAGTTGTGCATCTTGTATTAGAGCAGTTTAAATTTGGTGCTTTGAGTACAATTCTCTCATACTGACCACTGGATGTTCTACAAGGCACCTCATGGCAAAGAACTCTCTGAAGATTTGAGAATTACAGTTGTTGCTCTCCACAAAGATGACCTAGGCTATAAGAGGTTCAGTAACAACCTGAAACTTAGTTACAGAACTGTGGCCAGGGTCATACAGAGGTTTTCCAAGACGGGTTCCATTTGGAATAGGCCTCGCAAGGGTCGATCAACAAAGTTGAGTACTCGTTCTGTGCGTCAGGTGCAGAACCTGGCTTCAAAAAACAGATGCACGAGTGCTTCCAGCATTGCTTTAGAGGCTGCAAAAGTAGAAGGTCAGCTTGTCAGTGCTCAGGCCATATGCTGCACACTGCAACAAGTCGGTTTGCATTGACGTCAGCCGAGAAGGAAGTCTCTTCTGAAGCTGGCTTACAAGAAAGCCGCAAACAGTTTGCTGAAGACAACCTGTTCAAGAGCATGAATTACTGGAACCATGGTCTGATGAGACTAAGATAAACTTGTTTGGCTCAGATAGTGTCCAGCATGTGTGGTGATGCCCTGGTGAGGACTACCAAGAAAGTTGTGTCTCTCCAACAGTCAAGCATGGTGGTGGTAGCATCATGGTCTGGGGCTGCATGAGTGCTGCTGGTACTGGGGAGCTGCAGTTCATTGAGGGAAACATGGATTCCATTATGTACTGTACATTTCTGAAGCAGAACATGATGCCTTCCCTTCAGAAACTGGGCCGAACGGCAGTTTTCCAACATGATAATGACCCCAAACACACCACCAAGATGACAGTTGCCTTGCTGAGGAAGGTGCAGGTGAAGGTGATCTGACCTGAACCCTATTGAGCACCTATGGGGCATCCTCAAGCAGAAGGTGGAGAAGCACCATGTGTCGAACATCCAGCAGCTCCATGATGTCACTATAGACAATATGAAGAAGATCCCAGCAACAACCTGTGCAGCTCTGGTGAATCCCATGCCCAGAATAATTAAGACAGTGCTAGATAACAATGGTGCTAACACAAAATATTGACATTTTGGACACAGTTTTGACAAGTTCACTTAGGGTGTACTCACTTTTGTTGCCAGCTGTTTTGACAATAATGGCTGTATGTTGAGTTATTTTTAGGAGACAGTAAATATACACTGCTATACAAGCTGCACATTGCCTACTCTAAAATATATCCAAGTTTCATTTCTATAGTATTGTCCCTTGAGAAGATATACTAAAATGATTACTGAAATGTGAGGGGTGTACTTACTTTTGTGATATACTGTAAATGCTATTGAGAGGAAAATGACTGGAAATCAAACAAGTTTAATAAAGTCATTTAGCCAGTGATAAAAACTCTATTTGTCCAGGATGGCACTTTTATTATTATTAACAGCAGAACACAATGAGAAAAATAATCACTGTGACCATTGCAAATGCAATGAGCTTATTTAGAAGGGGACAAACTGCACCACTGCAGTGCATTTAGATCAGGCATTGCTTTGTGATGTAGGTAAAGTAATAAATATGTGGGCTATTTGTTGCGTCAGATGTGTTGGAAATTGTCAAATGAAAGTGTTCGCAAGACGGTGACGCTCCAGTCACACAGTCACATCATTTGCTTTCCTATCGACCTTAGCCAAGCAGTGTTCTTCGAGTGTCTGATATGATGATCAAATCATTATTAGTTTCCATATTAGTCATGCTGTAGGTTGGAGCTGACATGTCAGCATGATGTGAATGAGTGAATTAAAACACTTTGACAGCAGGCCTGTTATGTAAGTCTACTCATCCGTGCTGCTTGGTGGATTGGAACACAATGTGTTAGTTTTGAGGTGTGTGAAGAAGAAATTATAAAGCTATTTTCCAACCATTTTTCCCGTTCAAAATATTAACAGATGCAAGGGCAATTTGGGCAAATGTATTATTCATCATATATAAAATAACACAACAGAAACAGAGATTTCTTTTAGAACACATCATATTGACTGTAACCTGTGGACTGTGGCCTCGAGTGGCTTTTATAAACAGTGGCAGCAGTGATATGATAAAAGACACAAATGTTCAATAGATAATTACATTTATTCTTAATGAACGATTCTTCTGCCAAAAGATATAGCTCATTAGCTTCCGACTGGAGCTGTTTATAGCAACGGCTTCGAACATGACCAATGCAATTAGATTTTATACACAAAACTATTCATTTTATGTTTTTCCATTTTATAAGTAGCTCTTTTAAATGCGCTGAAAATAACAAAATCAAAATCACTGTAAAAAGGCAAAATAAGCAGCTGACTGGCCTGATTTGATGCCCTAATATTGATTCAGCCCTACAAACCGTTAATTTAGTCAATAGCAAAGCCAGTAAATTTACACAATACCACTAAGTGCAAAGCATCATTAATATAAAGACAGCTGCTTTGAGTGTGTTAATCTGAAAAAATGCACGAATCAATGCGGATGAGAAGATGACGCCTGGTGCTCATGACAGAAAATACATTTTCATGATCTTGTTTATTATACATCTCTATATTTGGGTAGTAACACAGAGAGAGATGTGAGAAAGAGAAAGCGAGAGAAATTAGTGTGTGTATGTGTGTGTGTGTGTCTATAATTCTTCCTGTGTAGTGGCTATTTGCCTTTAATGGAGGTGCGGAGCAGTAATACACACACAGATACATACACACATTTATTTAGCTATCTGAATGAGGACATTTCATAATTGTTTTTATACAAAGCTAAATATACAATTTTGTGCATATTTTGGACTAAAAACATATATATATATACTACCAGTCAAGCCAATATTTTTTTAAAGAATTCTCTCCTGCTTACCAAGCTTATATGTTTATTTGTTCCAAAATACAGCAAAAGCAGTAATAATGTAAAACATTTTTTTTTACTATTTAAAATAACTGTTTTCTATTTGAATATATTTTAAAATGTAATTTATTCCTGTGATCAAAGCTAAACTTTCAGCATCATTACTCCATTCTTCAGTGATCCTTCGAAGAAAAGAAATCATTCGAATATGCTGATTTGTTGTTTAAAAAACATTTATTATTATTAATATTCTCAATATTTAAAACAGCTCATTCTTTGATGAATAGAAAGATCCAAAGATCAACATTTATCTGAAATTATAAAGCTTTTGTATACCGTTCAAAAGTTTGGAATCAGAATGACAGACATTAATACTTTTATTTAGTAAGGATGCTTTAAATTGATCAAAAGTGATGTTAAAGACATTTATAATGTTACAAAAGATTTTTATTTCAGATAAATGCTGTTTTCTGAACTTTCTATTCATCAAAGAAACCTGAAAAAATAAGAACAATAAATGTTTTTTAAGCAGCAAATCAGAATATTAGAATGATTTCTGAAGGATCATGATTAGAGTAATGATCCTAAAAATTCAGCTTTGAAATCACAGGAATAAATTACATTTTAAAATGTATTCAAATAGTATGCAGTTGTTTTAAATAGTAAAAAATATTTCAAAATGTTACTGTTTTTGCTGTACTTTGGATCAAATAAATGCAGGCTTTGTGAGCAGAAGAGACTTCTTTAAAAAAACTGAAAATCTTACTGTTCAAAAACTTTTGACTGGTAGAAAGTATATATAATTTATACTGAAAACATGCATTATACATCCAACATCATGTGTAATGTGAGGTACAGCAGTATAGATAGATAGATAGATAGATAGATGGTTAGATAGATAGATAGATAGATAGATAGATAAAATTAAACTATTTTATTAATAGTCAAATCATTGTCTTGAATGAATAAATATATGAATGAATATTTATATTGATATTTTACACTGTAATTTATTATATTCATATTCATTCAAAATAATTAATTACGGAGTATAGCCTACTCTGTAATTTATACTTAAAACATGCATTAGACAACAGCATGTGAAATAGATAGATAGATAGATAGATAGCTAGATAGATAGATACCCAAAGGCATTCGTACAGCGAAGCTGCGTTCCATTGATTCTTTTAATTACCTACACGCGTTGTTATTTGAGATGTAACAAGTTTTGGAATATTTGAGTTTTTTTCTTTAGTGAATCATTGCTCTTTTATCATATTCCTGAGGGTGGGGGCGTCATGGAGATCCTCAAGAAGCGGATGGTCAGATGAAATGGCACACAGAGGAAACATGAACACCTCGAGCGTTTACAGCACATTCGGACGCTTCTTCCCCAACAACTTTTCTCTTTGGGAGCACCTCCAGAAAAACTGGACTACTCGTGATCTGACGCCCTTCTCCATTGATTTTCTGTTTGCGGGTCATGAACCGGACACTATAGTTTTAATGGTGATGTATGTGATATCTTTCGTGACCGGACTGGTGGGGAATATCATGGCTCTGTGGGTCCTGACGCGCCGGAGGAATCGCTTGTCTGGAGCTTCAGCCACCAGGAGACTCCTGGTCAACCTGGCGGTGTGCGACATGATGGTGGTGTGCGTCTGCATGCCGGTAAATTTAGGACACCAGGTGTATAACGCCTGGGTGTTCGGAGACTTTCTGTGTCGAGCCGTGCCGTTCGTTCAGGCGGTTTCAGTCTCCGCAAGCGTTCTGAGTCTGGCGGTGATCAGTTTGAACAGATACTACAGCGTCCACAGCCCACTGCACGCCAGGTCTTTCTTCACAGCCAGCAGAATGATATGCATGATAGCTGTGGTGTGGGTCGTGTCTTCTGCACTGTGTTTGCCGTTAGTTTTCATGAACACAACTAAGACTCTTTCCCTTCTGGACGGGCTGCACACAGTGACCGTGTGCGTGGAAAGCTGGTCTAAAGTCAAACTGCGCCAGGGCTACAACTTTTTACTCTTCTGCGCGTTGTATGGATTCCCGGTGGTCTTTAACCTAATCATTTGCTTCCTGACCGGTTGGAAACTGAGTAGAGGAGGCACAGCATCAATATCAGATCCCAACCAGCTCGCTCTGACCTCTTCTTCCACATCGCGCCTGAAAACGCGCAAGAGGATCGCCAAAATGGTCTTCGCACTCGTGCTGCTCTTTACTTTCTCCTGGCTGCCACTCTACGCCGTGGACATCTGGATCGATTCCAACATTCCCAGCTCTCCTGATCGAAACGACGAGCTGAGCAACGTTGAGCATCATTGGATTCTCCAGACCAGACCCTTTGCGCAATGGCTGGGTCTCACCAACTCATCACTCAATCCTCTCTGCTACTGTTTTGTTGGAAACTTGTACAGATCGGCCAAAAGGTTCAGAGAAAGCTACAGGGAGAAGATGTCATCTGTCTTGAGTCTGACCAATAAATCTTCAATTAGAAATTCGGCGTCTAGTAAAATCCAGCAGCGCAGCTCTGGCTCATCCAAGAGATTTGCTTCGGAAACAAGGAGCTATAGTGTTTTTAAACTGACCAGAAGTAAAAGCTTGTCTTCGACGACCGTGTGTGAGAGTATTTGACTCGGGGAGCATGAGAAAGCACAGAGAAGACTTGAAACAAATGGAAATGTTAATAGGGTGATGCTTTATAATAACTTTAATTGATAAGTCATTATCAAACATCATATGCTGCTTAATAGAATAGTAGTTTTAAAAATATTTTTTTAAACTTCATTTGCCTGCTGTATGAAACAATGACGCGTCTATTTTGCATTTATTTATTATTTGCATTTTTATAATCAAATACATTTTTCATTAAAAAAAATGAGCATAATTTGAATGAAAAGATGAATATTTTGTCATGTCCCCCTTTTCAGTGTTGACTTAGACTTATAATGCATAATGTAAAATTCTTAATAAATTAAAGATGTTTTAAAAAGTTATTAATTAAAGTTATCATAGAGTGTTAATGTAAATTATATATTTATCTTGGCTATTTTGTTGTTATTAATTTCAGTTAAATAAATGAATTCCAGATTTATTCTCAGTCCGCATGAGTGGAAAATTGTGGTCCGATTTACAGGGACAAACCCAGAGCGTGTGGATCAAGTCAAGATTAATGCTACCGCTGAGAGGCTTTAGCCTAACGTGTGGTTGTCTGTTATTCCCACCAACTTCTCGCTGGCAGAAATCTGAAGAGCCCTGAATAATAAATATTCCTACCGTTATACATTTTGACTGTATCACTGCACCATGTTTACAGTCTTCCTGAAAACTGAAGTCATACATTTAATTTCAAATTAGAGTTATATAAAAAAGAATAATGCTATTGTTCTGGTGTTTGCTGTCACACAAGAAAATAGCTCAGTTGGAGATTAATAGATTTATTTAAGATAATTTCCTTATTCTGCTAGCGTGACTAATAAAGATGATAATTTGTTGTCACTTAGATTGAGCACTAATGTACACTCTCTTAATGAATGATATAATTTTGACAAACACATCTCTACAATCTTCTGTGCAATTAAATTAATTTCACAATAATCTGGACAAATGGCATTCCAAGATTATCATCAAGTGCAAAAGATTTACTGTGCATGAAGAGATGATCCGTGCAAACATGCTGGCTATATTTCAGAAACTATAATTATGCCAGCTTCGCATCATTAACTGAAAACTGACTGTGCATAATTTGCTTAGAAATGAATCTTGGCAAGATAGAGGTACATTACAAATGCGTGCTACTTGTTGTACATCTGACATAGGCATCACTTTAAATGCAGAATCTATTATAAACACACAAATAAGCCATGTAATTCTCTGCATTCAGCTCATTTTATTGTTTTTGAGACAAACGTTGGTATTTAACCTTCAATTAACCAGTAAACCAATAGTATTGCCATCTTAATATTGTGTCTCGAGCTTAAAATGTGCAGGATAGATTTTAATATCTCTGCCTTGCAAAGCAGAAAAATGCTGTGCTTGAATGTAAAAACACTGGATTTGAATAATGTACCGTCTAATTTTTCTAACAATTAAAATGTAAAAGCTCATCCGAAACACTAAAAAACTATCTCTGCATTTTTTTGCAAGTATATTACAGCTTTTTTCTCTCATTCTCATTATCAGTATTTACATTTGTTACTGTTTATAGCAGTGGAAATAGAGTGACTAGGGCCTCTATTTTGCTCTAAAAGATCTCAAGAGTGTCCTATGATTACATTTATTTAAACTGAATGTCTAGTACAAATGGGCTCCTGTCAGTCATTGAAAACAAATGAGTGCCATAATGGATGTAGTGCCTCTGTTAATAACCTCAAAGAGCCTGTGCCGTCAACAATTCAATCTTGTTTCAAAGCAAAAGGAATGTCAGGGGACAGAACACATCAGTTGGTGTGGCTTTAAAAGAGTATTTGAAAGTCTTATTTTAAACCGTTACTGCATCTTAATAATTCACACCTGAGGAAGTGAATAAATGGCATGATATTTAATATTTTAGGCTGCTCATGTTCATAGACAGTCTACGAATGAACCGAAATTTCCTGCGATAACAGAAGTCGTTGTTATTCAGTGCGGTTGTTCATTGCTGCCACATTCGCTTTGTAGTTTGCTGATGGAGGTGAAACTTGTGAGTACACTCAATAAATTATAGTTTGCTTTTCATTGGATTTTGGCTGCAGTTAGTCTCTCTCTCTCATCTGGATATCTAAAGCTATCCATCTGTAAAACAGAAAGAATGGGTTTGTAGGTAAGTTTCTGAATGAAGAATATTCAACAACAACACAAAAGACTTTTGAACCCTCTGTCATTAACTGACCAGCTAAAAGGCAGCAGAGTACAATGACACTAAAAAACAATTTTAGAGAATATTTGCAGGATATTTATTTACCCTCAGGACATCCAAGATATAGATGCGTTTGTTTCTTCATCAAAACAGATGTATAAAAATGTGGTACTATTTCACTTGCTCACCATTGGATCCTCTGCAATGAATAGGTGCCGTCAGAATGAGAGTCCAAACAGTTGACAAAAACATCCAGTTGATGGACTGGAGTTGTGTGGATTACATCGACTGGATGTTTTTATCGGCTTTTTGGACTCTCATTCTGACGGCACCCATTCACTGCAGATGATCCAATGGTGAGCAAGTGCCTAAAGTTTATGATCAATAAAACTATTTCTAATTTAGAGAATTTTGTTTAGACAAAATTTGTGTAAAGAGAAATAAAAAAGAAACTTGTTTTTATGTTATATATGTGACCCTGGACCACAAAACCAGTCGTAAATAGCACGGGCAGCAGTAGCCAACACTACACTGTATGGGTTAAAATGATTGATTTTTCTTTTATGCCAAGTAAAGATCATGTTCCATGAAGATATATTGTAAATTTCCTACCGTAAATATCTCAACTTAATTTTTGATTAATATATAAAGGTTATTATGGCAAAAGGCTATTGTAATAAATACAGGGTCAAAAGCCCAACATCAAGAGGCCTTTAAGTAAGAATGAAGGGCTTTATTTTGCAATAACAACCCGATGGATATATTATCCCACTTAGTACATGGCTACTTGCCAAAAAACTAAATAATCAGACATGAAACATTGATTCAGTTGAAATATTTGAACACAAAACTTCTGTGAAGAAAGCCATTGCTAGCAAGTGGCAAATTCAAACTAGACGGCATTTCACCACATTAATAATTATAGTGATAAATGACATTGATTTAAGATTAAACTGATTTAAAATCTTACATATTTGTGTTATCTTACAATCCATTACAATCATCGCAAAATGGCAGCAGCTGCGTTTGTATGAAACGAGAGAGTGGGTCTGCAATACCAGGATGACATAATTATATAACTGTATTCTACACAGAATACTGATTTAGTTTAAATATTTTATTATCCAACCAAACGAAAAGCTTCCATGAAGAAAAAATGTTTTTTGCAAGTGAATAGCGCCGACTGCAGTTACCCGGATGAATGTGTGTTATTAGTTTTTACTGGTTGTTATCGTGGAATAACATTCCTTGGAATGTGTTGACTGACCAATCAAAATCGAGTATTCCACGGAGCCGTGTAATAATTTGCAATAACAACCATCTGGATGTACATTGTCCCGCTTATTACACGGCTGCTTGAGACCAAAAGTAAATAATTAGACATAAAAGATTGATTAGACATAAAAAAATTGATCTGAAATATTTGAATGCAAAGCTTCAGTGAAGAAAGCAGTTGCCAGCAAGTGGCAACCCACTAAACATTGGACGTCGGATAGACGTGCAGATCATGTCTATATTGGGTCCGTCGATCCATGACCAATTATGGACATCTATTCGACGTCCAAACTAGGTCCACTATTTGGACGTCTATCCATTACCCAACTTGGACGTCATTTGGACGTCTATGGCAGTTGCAGTAAATGTGTTTTACAAAATAGAGCCTATCAACATGATTATATATATGAATACAGATTATTTATAAACAAACAAGATTTATTATCTGTATTACTATTTATTTATTTGGTAGCCCATATGTTTTTACAAAACAACCCCATCAATGGACGGAAATTGGACGTCCAAAAATGACATGGAAAAGACGTCAATACGACGTCACATTGCGCAGTGGGAAGTTGAAACTAGACGGACGTTTAAGGGATAAGGTGCAGTTACACTTATTATTATACAACATTTCATCACTTAAATAATTATGCCGATTAAAGATACTGATTTTAGACAAAAATGTTTGCCAGTCTTACCTTTGTTAGTTATCTTATAATCCATTACGGTGTACACAACAATCGTCGCAAAATTACGGCAGCTGCATTTGTATAATGAGAGAGCGAGTCCACGATACCAGGATGACATAATTAATTAAACAGTTTTACTCATTATTATATTGAATTGAGTTTTAATATTTTATTAGCCAAGCAAACACAAAGCTTCCACGAAGAAAAAATGTTCCCAGTAAGCAAACAGCGCCGACTGCAGGCAGTTACCCGGATGAACCTGTGTTATTAGTTTTTACCGGTTGTTATCTGGGAATTTCAAACCTTGAAATGTGGTGACTGACCAATCAGAATCGAGTATTCAACGAAGCCGTGTAATAATAGTTTATACAGGTTGTAATCGGGGAATAAATAACATACCTCCAACATTGAGTGTTTTGACTGACCAATCTGAATCGACTATTCCACAGAGCTGTGTAGTAATTCTAAATAATATCCTTTCACATATTATTTACTGTTGATTTAAAGACCTCATAAACATTAACTCATAAACAAGTCTGACTTAAAATATCCATTATATTTTCTGGGATTCTCATTAGCTATGAATCTGCCACATGTAAAAAACAAAGTCATTAATTGTTAATGTTTTATTTTATTGCATGCAGTGACTTTGTGGATCAGGTCAGTTTTGGAACATAGTGACAGACACTTGTTTATGAAAACGTGGTGGTGTTTTTGTCGTCATTTGTTGTCAGTTCTTGTCTGTTTCAATACCAAAGCTATATTCCCAACAAATTGCATTTTGATCTCTTTGTCCCCAAACAAACTTTTCCCCATTTTGAAAGTCACAGTGTGTTCTTTCTATTCTATCATTTATGTTCATTTCACTTTTCTGGATGAATCCAGGATAACTGCATATCTTCATTACAACAATCACAATTGGAAACGGTGTCTAAACATGGGACATAAGAGTAATTAAGTCAAAAAAAGAGGTGCATAGTTTATGATAATTTAACCTGAGAGCTGTAATCAACCATAACAGAGTTGGAATCATTTGCAAAGAGCTGCACCGAAGTAGGAGAATGAGGTATATGCTACAAAGGAGTAGATTTGCATATAAATGTGAGTTTAATAGTAAAAGACAGGCACATTTACATAATTGCACATCATTATTTTGTGCTATGTTTATTTAATTTTACAGTGATTATGTTATTATGCCTTTGCCTGCTGAATATATTACAAGTTAGCTTTATTTTTTGACCTAAATACTTCACTTCTTTTTATACTTTACAAGTTCACAAAATTTATTTTGCCAAGAAATTAATTCCCAGAAATGTACTGAGCTCTATTCCCACTGAAATGCTTTTAAATACAAATGAATGATTCTTTCATCAGTGCAATAATTTCTTCCATGTTCTAATTTTAGAACAAACAGGGTTCTTAACATGTCAGGTCATCTAAAGAAACAGCACACTAAAACATTCATTGCCTACACTCATAGTGAGAAGCTGAAACTGTATATATTTCAAATCTGAAATGGAATGACTCACACTCAGGAATTCAGTGATCAATGAAACAAACTGATGAATGTTATACAGCATTGCAGTCCTCCTGGTTCAGTGTCAGGGACATCTAAATTTGTAATGTGTTTTTTTCCGCAGCATAATTGCTTATGCTTGGCATCCTGGATTCCCAGTCAGCGCAACAGAAGGGTAAAGATGAGTGGGTCATTGATGGGGGCACATCTCATTTTATTGGCTTGCCACAGACATGTTAAAATGAAATGATTGGCATTTTTTGAAATAGAGGGCAAAACTCTTGTTTTGAACTTGTGCACTTGAGACATCTTAAGATACAGAAGCAATTTCAGCTGTTAGCTGAACAGCAGGTGTATTTTCTTGTGAAAAAAGACATACACTGTATGACATTTTACAACAAGAGTACTTAATATGAAAACATAATATGAAAATATATTTTTAGATTTCAAAATATACACAAAAATGTCCAAAAAAATGTCAAACTTGATCAAATTTCACACAGAACTCAAAATGGACTGGACAAAATTATTGGCACATTGTAAAAATTGTAAGAAATAATGGCTGGTCAAGCATGTGATTCTCCTGTAATTTGTATTTAGACACACCTGTGGCAAGTAACAGGTGTGGGCAATATAGTAATCACACTTGCAGCCAGTTAAAATGGAGAAAAGCTGACTCAGCCTTTGTGTTGAGCATGGAGAAAAGAAAGAAGTGTAAAGAGTTGTCTGTGGATTTGAGAGAAAGAATTGTGGAAAAACATTGACAATCAATCTCAAGGCTACAAGTCCATCTCCAGAGATGTTAATGTTCCTGTGTAAAAAGGGTTTACAGTCCATGGCACTGTAGCTAAACTCCCTGGACGTGGACGGAAAAGCAAAATTAATGAAAAATTACAATGAAGGATTGTTCGAATGGTGGAAAAAAACCTTGATTAACTTCCGAAGCTGATCTGCAGACACAGGGTACAACAGTGTCAGCTCGCACTATCCGTCGCCATTTGAATGAAAAGAGACACTATGTTAGGAGACACAGGAGGACACCACTGCTGACACAAAGGCATAAAAAAGCAAAACTGGAGTGTGCCAAAACTTATGTGACAAAACCACAATCCTTTTAGGAGAACGCACTGTGGACAGATGAGACAAAAGTAGAGCTTTCTGGTAAAGGACATCATTGCACTGTTTACAGAAAAAGAAATGAGGCCTTTAAAGAAAAGAACACAGTCTATACAGTCAAACATGGTGGAGGTTCAAAGATGTTTTGGGGTTCTGTGTTAAATTGTATCAGATTTGACTTTTCTTCTCTGTTTTTTTGTGTTGTTCCAATACAAAAAAAAACAAAACAAAAAAATAAATAAGTAAACGTGAGTACCAACACATTTTGCAACTGCAGCAATTTTCTGAGAGAAGAGAGATAATCCATCCACCTCACAGGTGTGGCATATCAAGATGCTGATTAGACAGCATGATTATTGCACAGGTGTGCCTTAGGCTGACCACAATAAAAGGCCACTCTAAAATGTGCAGTTTTAACACACAGCACAATGTCACAGATGTCGTAAGTTTTGAAGGAGCGTTCAGTTGGAATGCTGCCCATGAATTGAATGTTCATTTCTCTACCATAAGCCGTCTCCAAAGGTGTTTCAGAGAATTTAGCAGTACATCCAACCGGCCTCACAACCGCAGACCACATGTAACCACACAAGCCCAGGACCTCCACATCCTGCATCTTCACCTCCAAGATCGTCTTAGACCAGCCACCCGGACAGCTGCTGCAACAATCGGTTTGCATAACCAAAGAATTTCTGCACAAACTGTCAGAAACCATCTCAGGGAA
Source organism: Labeo catla (assembly GCA_012976165.1). Classification (NCBI taxonomy): domain Eukaryota; kingdom Metazoa; phylum Chordata; class Actinopteri; order Cypriniformes; family Cyprinidae; genus Labeo; species Labeo catla. The sequence continues at coordinate 309,927 of VONZ01000083.1, forward strand.
GCTCATCTGCATCCTCGTCGTCCTCATTGGGGTCTCGACCTGACTGCAGTTTGTCGTCGTAACCATTCATTCACATTCAATGGCGTCTGGCACTTTGGAGAGGTGTTCTCTTCACGGATGAATCTCGGTTTTCACTGTACAGGGCAGATGGCAGACAGTGTGTATGGCATCGTGTGGGTGAGCGGTTTGCTGATGTTAACGTTGTGGATCGAGTGGCCCATGGTGGCGGTGGGGTTATGGTATGGGCAGGTGTATGTTATGGACAACGAACACATTTTATTGATGTCATTTTAAATACACAGAGATACTATGACGAGATCCTGAAGCCCATTGTTGTGCCATTCAATCACGACAATCACCTCACGTTGCAGCATGATAATGCACGGCCCCATGTTGCAAGGATCTGTACACAATTCCTGGAAGCTGAAAACATCCCAGTTCTTGCATGGCCAGCATACTCACCGGACATGCTCTGGATCGGCGTATACGACAGCTGTTCCAGTTCCTGCCAATATCCAGCAATTGAAGAGGAGTGGACCAACATTCCACAGGCCACAATCAACAACCTGATCAACTCTATGCGAAGAAGATGTGTTGCACTGCGTGAGGCAAATGGTGGTCACACCAGATACTGACTGGTTTTCGGACCCCCCCAATAGGCCAGAAAAGGCACACCTGTGCAATAATCATGCTGTCTAATCAGCATCTTGATATGTCACACCTGTGAGGTGGATGGATTATTTCGGCAAAGGAGAAGTGCTCACTAACACAGATTTAGACAGATTTGTGAACAATATTTGAGAGAAATAGGCCTTTTGTGACATAGAAAAAGTCTTAGATCTTTGAGTTCAGCTCATGAAAAATGGGGGCAAAAACAAAAGTGTTGCGTTATAATTTTGGTCAGTATATATATATATATATATGTGTGTAAAAACATAAATCACATTTGGAAAAAAAAACATTTGTTTTCTATAATATGTTTGAATGTGAACATATAACACATCTGAATAAAAAGAACATGCATTACAATTGTAGGCCTATACATAATTTTGAAATATATTTTGGTATATGAGGGTTGAAACTAAATATATTATGTGTATATATAATGTATGTGATTCCATATGTTTTAGGAGAGGCAACAAAAGTATAGCTTCTCTGGTTTGTAGCCTAAATCCTCAAGGCTGCAGTTTTGGAAGTCTTTGCCCATCTGTGGAGAATGTGATGTCCTTTTAATCCCGCTGTCAGGCACACGGGGCCTAGGCCAAGCTGGGAAAAGACTCCCAAAACTCCAGTCTCCATAACACACCACATGACAAGCAAATCAGGAAGTATCCTGAAATATATCATCTCACTGGACGTTTTTTTGGACGAGCGAGGCAAACCAGCAATGACCACTATTTGAGAAAGGTAAACAATGTAAAATCATATAATTTATTATATATTTAAACTTTATTTAGTAGTAGCCTACCTGGAAGTATTATTTTGCAGTAGAAGATACTTGCAAACTATCAATAATTCCCCATCATCAAGAACTCCCTAAATTTTAGATGCCCATTAAAAAAAAAAAAAAATTAAAAAGGTAACAGTTTAATTTAAGGTGTCCTTGTTACACGTTACATGTATTTACTATTATAATAACAATTAATTATGCATAATTACATGGAAGTAGCCTAACCCTAGGCCAAAACCTCACCCTAACCCTAACCATATAGTAAGTACATGTAGTTATATTACTCAGTAGTTAAATACATAATTACACTGTGCCAGAACACCTTAAAATAAAGTGTAACCATAAAAAATACTGTGGGTGACAAGAGATCCATAAAACTGCAGGCAACTGTAAGTAATTTTAGAAAAAATGCAAGTGCAAAATAATTAATAAAATAATTGAATATAGAAGAAGTCCAGTAGGTGGCGGTATTGCCCTAAACGTTTGATTACATTTTAACAACCAGCAGTAAAACTCGTTGTTTCTGACCCTCAAATAACGCTAAAAACTCAGTATTTCAGGCTGGTCTAGCTAGTGTGCATGTGAAACGAGTAAATGATGAGGGGAAACCCGTTTAATGACTTATTTGCGACTAAAAACATCGAAAAAAATTTCACACGACAATTCTGAAAGAGGCGAAAAGCAGCAGGACAATTTAAAATGAACCAGTGATGGCAAAGAAGATTAAAAATCGTGAAAAATGTACGAGGGAGTGTTTAATAAGAATAATTTTTATATTGATATTAGCCTAATTTTTCAAGATGTACAATTACTAGATTATCCATGCATCATGTTGAAATGTAAATGTCAGGCTTTTGAGGAACGTTATTTGTCACATCTCTCACATTATTAGTCTTATTGCATTGCATTGTTCTGCACCTCACTGTTAAAGTTACAGAACTCTGAATAAAATTAAGCATTAAATATCAGCTTGCTAAAACATAGCCTATTATTGGAAAATACAGAGTGACATCTGGTATTTATATGCATTTTATATAAGTAGTCTGCTATAGGCCTACTTTTAAAAAGATCTCAATGATTTTTACATTACAAATCTTAATTTTGCCCATATAAATACTAAATGTGCACCATGTTTGAGACTATTGCTTGGTTTAGACCTCTCAATAAAATGTAGGTGTCTTTTCCTTCTCAAGTAGAGACTGAAAAACATTTTTTTTTGTTTACTTTTAGATAAGTAATTTTGTGTATGGGTGCCACTTGATACATCAAGTAAAATCTGGCTCCTGAAGTAAAACCAGTCGAGAAGCGCTGAACATACTGGCCGTGAAATAAATACACACTGCTTTTGTGAACAGTGTGAAACAGGCCTGAGAACAAACACTTCCTCTGTGACAGTTCTGTAGCTGCGCCACAGAAGATGATCAATACAGTCTGAAATTATATAAAGGAACTACTAAAAGCTTTAGTGACAGCACTAACACCACTGTTTGTTTGTTTTTAGAATCACTGAAATACTATATATATTTAAACAGTTTGAATTAGTTTTTGTTTTTATATTTTGTCTTTTTTATTTGAATTTTAGTTACATGTATTTTAGTCACTTTGTTATGTTTTTGATTTTATTTAGTTTTTGAATAGTTTTTCATTTTTTTTTTTTTTTTTTTAGTTATTTTAGTGCATGAAGTTAAAGTAAATAAAAATGAAAAATGTTGTTTTGGCAACCTGAAATAACTCTGGCTCACACAAATATACTTCAGCTTGGGAGAGTACATATTACTCACTGTGCCTTCCGAAACGATCATTTCCATCGGCTGTAATATGATGTATCGTATTTTTTATTTCTGATATCAGCAGGATTTGCGCGTATGATGGACTGCTCCTTAAAAAGGACCATTTGTCTTCTACAGCTTGTTAAACAGACTTGTCTCTGATTGCAAAACTTTGTGTAAATTAAGATGACACATTCTACATTTAATGAGTCAGTGAATCACACAAGCAACCATTGTGAACACCAGCTGCAATTTCTTGCTAATTATTGCAATTAAGGAAATTGAAAAAAATCCAAGCTTCTGGCAAAGAGACTGACTAAAAGGGACATTTATATAAAAACATTTTGAAAAAGCATCTATTGACAGCATAATTAACTCCTCAGAAATTCATAGCTGAAGCAATGTAACCAAATTTTGTGAACATAATGCTTATGCATAATCTATTTTCTGTACGTATTATTTTTTAAGTATTTTGAATTTTACACTGCATTGTGTTGTGTTTTAGATTTGTCCATCAAATTAGTGGATAACATCCCAGTAATGAGCTGCCAGTGCTTCTTCTGTTGTTTTACGTCATTTTGTTATTTTATTTATTTTTTACAGTGTAAAATTGCAGACTCTTTCTATACCATCTCCCATTTTAGGAAGATAATCATTACTTTTTGATTACAGTGCCGCATCAGATTATGTACATTAATATTTTTATTTTTCCATGAAGTTTAATTTATAGTGGAACTACCCGTTTTGTTGTTATTTGCCTTTCTGCTTTTTGCTTTACTGTTGAATGATTCTCTGGCATGGAGTATGGAAATCCAAAAAATAATCTTGCTTTTCACATCATTCACAGAGTATGATTTTTGGCACTGGTCCACTGCCCCAAGTTGATATTCTTCTAAATCTGGTTATTTCCAGCAATCTATAAGAAAACAAGAATTTAAAGATGAAATGTCAAATGCAAAAATGTCAATAGCAAAAAATATCAAGCAATTTTGCAAGATGAGACACTGTAAATAAATACATTGCGAATTAATGTGCAACGCCTGTAAAATGTTTTATGGCTGAATGAGACCCGTAAGGTTTGTATAAAGTACAGCATGGCAGAAATATGTCTATGTGTATATGATCTGTCCTCTAGTGGTTGTGATATGCAAGTGAAATATAAGTTATCATAATTCCTTATTTTATAGGCTTTAACGTGATGATGAATAAAATAATTATAATATCATATTATTAAAACAGAAAATGTAAGTGCAATCAGGTCACCAATTAAACAATATATGCGTTAACGTGTTCAAGCTCCATTAGGGACATTTATTTTGGTAAATAAATAAATACATACATAAATAAAAACTAGACACTATAATGTCCAGGACGACATTTGGGTTTATTTGAACCTTAATTTCAGTATTGCAGTAGTAAATTCTGCTATTACTAAGTAACGCAAATTACTGTTCGGTTCTAAAAGAATAAATATTGTTTTTATAACACACTTTATGCATTAAATCTACAACATCAATTATAGAACAATGAGAAGATATGTATGAAATAAACGAACTAAAAATCTATAACTAAATGTTAAACCGACGCTTTAATACGTGACGTGTTTCCTGTAATGTTATGAGTCATTGTCATTACGGGATATGTTGCGGTTTGTCCCGCCGGGTGGTAAGTAGGAAACACAGCTGAGTTCATGCAGGGACGATCGGAGGGACAAGTAGGGAGGCCCAGATCAGCGATTGCTCCGTTGAGCAGCATTCAAATCTCAAGTCGTGTTTTGCACACTAAAAACTGAAATATTTGAATTCCATAAATTTCAAATATTGTAATCTTTCATTTTTCTAACACGAAAATATAAATTCACCCCAGCGGCCTATAGAAAACAATTTTTAAAACACATTATCTTATAATCACAAACGAATGTGATTGGCTTTCCAAGACCAGCGCTGAGAAAAGTATTAGCTACCACGTGATAACGTCGTCAAAGATGTATTTCAGCAGCGGTACGGACAACAATTTACACATACATAATAATACTGAGAACTATATTTTGATGTAGAATTAAAAATAAACTATTAAATTAAAATAATAATTATTTCGATTCTTCGTGACGTCTGTAAGCTCCGCCCCCTTTGAAACTTCTGTTGCATGCTATTGGCCATTCTACTTGCTAATTCTGTTTTTGGGTTTGTTCTGATAAAGTAAAAATGCAGCCCACTTCGGCGGAACTCAAAGTTATCTTTTGGCATGTTGTTCGCCAGACGTGATCACTACCGCACAGTAATCATGCCGTGTTCTGCCTTCACAGCTCTTGTACTTTGCTGTCTTTGCCTTTGGGGTATGTATCATATTCCGTTAATTATGTAGAAATATGTTTTATTCCTTAATGCATGTAATTCTAAAGCATATCTGCGCTGAAAGATATAACTGGTCGCTTCTGTCTATTTTATGATTTTATTTATATTTATTTACTTTCCTGCAAATGGAATACTCATAAAACAGTATATAGTGATGGAGGAACATTTCTGTCCTTTAGGTTATTTTATAGAAAATGTATTTTTTATCATTTGTAACTTTTTATTGTGGCCATTTAATTACTGTTTTAATACTGTTAAATGTGGGAAATGTTTAGAAGAACGCAGTAATTTTCGTAGTTTGGCCTTGTTCCAAGTAGGTTAATTAACTTAAGTATTTAAAAGGTTTAAACTTTTTTTTTTCATTAATTTTGATTATTTTGTTCTGCAGAGCGTTTGAAGACCAGAAATGTTAATTTTAAGATTTTTACAACCCCGATTTTTTTTTTTAGAGTAGTTGTTCAAATCAGTTTGTAATATACACTTACATACAGACAGTTTTATGGCTAGTAAAGTTTATTCTTAGATTTAGGCATCCTATTTGTCTTTACAGAATGCTGTTAACTTTTGTGGATGGTATGAATTGTGCATTTATCAAAATATATTCTGATTCTTCATCAGGATGTGTGGCAGAGAGTATGCGTACATTACCTCATGTAGAGCAGTTTGATGTGGTGACACCTAAAAGACAGAGCGTCAGAAAGGTACCTCTATTTACAACTTGAATCTTACTATTACAGTCCGAATAAAACTTTTTATTTTTAGTTTTAGGATAAAGGCAACTATAAGATTGTGCTGTTTATTTGTGGATTAACACATCAGTCTTCTGCAGGTACAGTCTGATAAAAGTCCACAAAGCCATGAGACGTATCCTGACAGACTCATGTATAAATTATTCTTCGAAGGGAAAAACCATGTGATTCATTTGGAAAAAAACAGGTGAGTGTTGCGTTTGGGTGTGTAGTATTCCAAAGTCTTTCCTTGAAGCTTTCTGTACATTTCATTTTGATGTGTAATAGTGTGAAATACACCATTGTACTCTACGTAGTCCTAAATAAATATTTGCTGTGATTTAGGGAACTCATTGGACATAATTACACTGAATTTTACTATCAAGATGATGGACTGATTGTGAGCAGAAATCCAAATTTAAAGGTAATACTAGTATATGTTCCATACCATTCCTATAGTATATAGCATATACAGTCAAAAGTCAAAAGTTTACATACACGTTGCGGAGCCTGCAAAATGTTAATCATTTCACCAAAAAAAAGGGGGCATTCAAAATGCATGTTATTTTTTATTTAGTACTGACCTGAAAAAGATATTTCACATAAAATATGTTGACATATAGTCCACAAGAGAAAATAACAGTAAAAATGACCCTGTTCAAAAGTTTACATACATTTGATTCTTAGTACTGTGTTGTTACCTGAATGATCCACAGCTGTGTTTTTTTGTTTAGTGATAGTTGTTCATGAGTCCCTTGTTTGTCCTGAACAGTTAAACTGCCCGCAGTTCTTCAGAAAAATCCTTCAGGTCCCACTAATTCTTTGGTTTTTCAGCATTTTTGTGTATTTGTTCCCTTTCCAGCTATGACTGTATGATTTTGAGATCCATCCTTTCACACTGAGGACAACTGAAGGACTCATATGCAACTATTACAGAAGGTTAAAATGCTCACTGATGCTTCAGAAGGAAAAATGATGCATTAAGAGCCGGGGGTGAAAACTTTTGAACAGAATGAAGATGTGTACATTTTTCTTATTTTGCCTAAATATCACATTTTTTTCATTTAGTACTGCCCTTAAGAAGCTAAGAAGTGAGAAAAAATGGATCTCAAAATCATACATTTTGCAGATTCTGCAAAGTGTATGTAAACTTTTGGCCACAACTGTATGTTGCATATTGTGTTAGTATTTTACTGAAGCTCCCTTATTTAAGCTGAATATAATATGATCAGTATTATATCAATCAATCAATTTTGTGTCTTTTGTAGGAAAATTGCTACTATCATGGCCATATTCAGGATTTGGAAGATTCCTCAGTCAGCGTGGGAATCTGTTCTGGAATGAGGTATCACATGCTCCTTTTGCATCAAGTTCATTACAAGATGCTTTTCATACATTTCCTGATGAAAATGCACAAGCATTAAAGGCCATGTTTGTATGAATGTTCTTGAGCAGCAGCATTATATATTCTGTCCACAGAGGTTTTGTTCGAGTGAAACAGCAAGTATATCTGATTGAGCCCCTGACCAATCACACTGATGGAGACCATGCACTTTATAAGCACGAACATCTGAGGTGGAAGAGAAGCTCTTGTGCTGAACCAAGCACCACTGTTTATGACCATGAACCACCAGTGGCAGCCCCCTTAAAGTCTAGCAGATGGGTAATAATATTTTCCATCACAATTCTAGCTGTTCTGCATATGAATGAAATGATGCATAGATTTTAAATTGTTGATATATCCTCTCAGAAAACAAAGCCATTTCACACTCCAAGATATGTGGAATTGTTTCTTGTGGTGGATAACACTGAGGTAAGAATTTAAGCTTGTACACGTACTGTATTTGTAAGCAGTTAATTGTTACTGATGGTGATGCCAATACACTTCATTTTTTGAAAATTTACATAAAATTGAGTGAGGTCACTACTACTGGTTAATACAAAAGCTAAAAGGAAAAAATTCTCTTATAGTACAGAAACTATGGATCGAACATGGACATTGTCAGAGCCAGGATGCTGGAGGTTGCAAATCATGTTGACAAGGTATATATATTCATATATTTTGATCTAATAGAGTTAAACCTACAAATATAATGTTTACTTGTGTCATATGTGAAAAGCAGTTTAAAAATGTCATAAGGCATGCAAAATGAACATTTTATTCTTTGCTCAGTTGTATCGACCCCTTAATATCCGGGTTATGCTGGTTGGTCTTGAGGTCTGGACGAAACAGGACCAAATTGTGGTCAGTGTGAGTTCGGATGACACTCTCAGTCGGTTTATTGAGTGGAGAAAGAGCAATCTGCTTAAAAGAGTCAAGCATGACAACGCTCAGTTTGTGACGTGAGTATGACCTAGTTACCCATTTACTCTGCTGGATGACTAAGACCTTCACTACGCTCTAGCGTAGCAGAAACTAGACTACTTTACTATAATGCTGACACTTTACTACATTTCTTGTCATTAGTTAATTACATTGGGTAAGATGAATTAGCAATGAACAGTAGTACTAAAGCACTTATTAATCATAATTAATGTAAACATTTGCCACATCTGTTTTATATCTGTTAACATTAGTTTATGCTTTTTTAAAAGAAGTAAAGAAGTTCTGCTCACCAAGCCTGCATTTATTTGATCCAAAGTACAGCAAAAACTGTAAAATTGCGAAATATTTTTATTATTTAAAATAACTGTTTTCTGTTTGAATATATTTTAAAATGTAATTTATTCCTGTGATTTCAAAGCTGATTTTTAGCATCATTACTCCAGTCACAGGATCCTTCAGAAATCATTTTAAAATTCTGATTTGCAGCTCAAAAAACATTTATTATTATTATTATTATTATTATTATGAAAACAGCTAGAAGTAGAATATGTTCAGGTTTCTTTGACGAATAGAAAGTTCAGAAGAACAGTATTTAACTGAACTATAAATCTTTTGTAACATTATGAATGTCTTTATTATCACTTTTGATCAATTTAAAGCGTCTTTGCTAAATAAAAGTATTAATTTCTATAATCCCACCCCCCAAGCTTTTGAATAGTATAGTGTATAATGTTACAAAAGCTTTTTATTTCAGATAAATGTTGATCTTTGGATCTTTCTATTCATCAAAGAATCCTGAAAAAAATGTATTCAACTGTTTTAAATATTGATAATGATAAAAAGTGTTTCTTAAACAGCAAATTGGAATAATAGAATGATTTCTGAAGGATTGTGTGACACTAAAGACTGGAGTAATGATGCTGAAAATTTAGCTTTGAGCAAAGGAATAAATTACATTTTAAAATATATTCAAGTAGAAAACAGTTATTTTACATAGTAAAAGTATTTCAAAATTGTACAGTTTTTGCTGTACTTTTGATAAATAAATGCAGGCTTGGTGAGCAGAAGAGACTTCTTTAAAAAAAAATCTTTTAACACAAAAACTTTTGACTATATTGAGTATATTAACAAAGAATAATAAATGCTGTAAAAATATATTTCTCATTATTATTTCATGTTAGCTTATGCATTAACTAATGTTAACAAATGTGAGCATATTATAAAGTGTAAAAAATTTATTTTACATTAGTATACTAATAATAAACCTTTTATTGTGCTGTTTTATGTGTTGCTTTTTTTTTTTTCCAGTGGAATTGATTTTTTGGGTGACACAGTTGGGCTGGCAAACAAATTTGCAATGTGTGCCGAAAGCTCAGCAGGAGTCAATCAGGTATTCATGATCTGAGTTAGTGGTGATTTTCTGTTAGCAAATTATCTCCTATATTAAAACAATAAAGATTCTTTCTTTAAAGACATGGTATAATTGGTATAAATGTTTATATGTTGTTATTTTTCAGGATCATAATCAGAATTCACTGGGCCTGGCATCCACGATCGCTCATGAGATGGGTCACAACATGGGCATGTCCCATGATGAAAATCACTGCACGTGTGGCTCATCAGTGTTCAATTCTCTCTGTATCATGACAGAACGTGTGGGGTAAGCCGACCACTCACTCTCTTAGCAACCACAAAGTAATGCCTATGCAAATCAGTAATGTCATGTTATCTGCACATGCATTTTTTAAAATATACTTTTAAGATTTAAAGAACACTACAAGTGCACATTAAGTGTAATTAAGTGCACTACTTCACAAGGGTAGTAACACAAGTGCATGATAATCTTTGAACCTTTTAATTTCACTGTCCTGAAAACACAATGTGAGCCATCTATTGCAGTTAGATCAACAATCAACAGAAAAGTGGGGTTTATTCTGCCTAGTACCAGTGTATTGTTTGCACTGTACAAAAATGACATACTCTGACCTTGTCTATCTAGCACGCAGTTCCCGGAGCTGTTTAGTGACTGTAGTCTGGAGCAGCTGAGTGTGTTTCTAGACAACGCCAACCCCAGCTGCCTGCTGGACACCCCCAGCTCATCCAGACTGTACAGGGGATCTGTCTGTGGTAATGCTTTCCTGGACCCTGGAGAGGACTGTGACTGTGGAACAGTGGAGGTATTACACACACACATCCTCTGAGTCTGTAGTGACTCAATCTAGCCCAGCTGATGTAGCTCAAATGATCCTGTTTTAATGACATCATTAATGCATTAATGTAGGTTTATCTTTGACTCACATCTGATGTCTCACTAATGACTGTGATTTAATGTCTTGTGTAAGGAATGTGAAAATCCATGCTGTGATCCCATGACCTGCAGGCTCACTGAAGGCTCACGGTGTGCTCATGGAGACTGCTGTGAGAATTGCCAGGTAATGTCCATAATATTCATGTCTTTTTTGGCACTATGAAAATGGCATTATGAACGTACATTTTACAGTATATGTGACCCTGGACCTCAAAACCAGTCATAAGGGTTAATAGGACAATATTTGGCTGAACTATTTGAAAATCTGGAATCTGCAAAAAAAATCTAAATACTGAGAAAACTGCCTTTAAAGTTGCCCAAATGACGTTCTTAGCAATGCAAATACTACTAATCAAAAATTAATTTATTTTAATTTATTTTTAAATTAATATTTATGGTAGGAAATTTACAAAATATCTTCATAGAACATGATCTTTACTTTATATCCTAATGATTTTTGGCATAAAATATTAATTTTGACCCATACAATGTATTGATGGCAATTGCTACAAATATACCCATGCTACTTAAGACTGGTTTTGTGGTCCAGGGTCACGTATCTGCATTAAAGGAATGGTTCACCCAAAAATGAAAATTCCCTCAATTTACCTTCCTTCAGAGCAGAGGTTTAGCAGAATGTTCATGCTGTTATTTTCCATATAACAGAAGTAGATTGGTCAAGCTGCTAAAAAAACACAAAAAATGCCATAAAAAGACTTATGTGAAGGACAGATTGAATATATAAGTTGTTATTCACTAAAAACTCTACTGTAAGTAAAAGTGGGGGAATAAATAATTGTCTTAATTACTTACTTAGTACTTAAACTCAACATTAAACAGCATTTGATTTTACTATCCTAATTTGACATATTTCTAGGTGAACCAGCATATTTCAAGAGAAACAAATATGTAAGGATGGGACAGTCTTCTTCTATCCCAGTTTATTGTCCAGATACAATTACAAGTTAACGCAATCAGCGATACTATCAGTGCGACCAATGAAAGTTTTAAAGAAACCATTTGAAAACAGTCATTTTTGCTGTTTTTAATTACTGGAAAACGCTGCATTAGAGTGGGATTTCCTGTTTGTTAGGCGGCAACCCTAACTAAGTTAATTACACAGCACCAACATCTAGTTTTCCCTCGTGGCAGATGGAATCACTAAAACGCATGCGTTCTCAAATATCAGACAAGCTTTTGTATTTTTGGGATAGTAGGAGTTTTCATAACTCTGGTGGGACTTTGAACTGCCTAATTTTGCAGTCTAGAAATCTGCTATCCAGAGCCTACTCTAATGTCTTTGTTGGACATTTGGATGATTTTTCTTCCTGGCTTTTGTATGACCAGCACTGTGACAAAGAAAGAGACTTTTCTTGTGTCTCAGCAGAATAGAAGACAGATTCAGAAGCACTATTATGGCCTCTTTTCCTAGAGTGAGAGAGCATTTGGTTAGAGGGTCAGCATTTGGGTTTTGAACCCTGGATGTGTAAATCAGACTGGACTGCTGGCTTGACTTGACCAATAGCGTGGGTGGCGTCAAAAAAATTTCAAATGTCACGCAAGCTTCTCTTTTAGGCGTTTTTTGCTTTTAGGGTGGGAGGAGGGTGGTGCAAAATGCACTCGCAAAATTGCCAGAAGTCACGATTGTGATGGAACTAGTGGGCTTCCTTTCTTAAATTGTGAGCCAAAAAAGTCACTGGCAGAGAAGCACCACTGGGATTCAAACCCAGAATCTGCAAATCATAGGTTTGAGTAGGATTTGAACCTAGAACCTCATGTTTACGAGACACATTCGAACCAACTAAGCCATGGTGCCATGGTGTTATTCACCTTGCATAGAAGGGTAACTCAGACGAGCAATAAAGGAAAGTGGAAAAAGGGCCATTAAAGGACTACTTCACTTCCAGAATGAAGATTTCCTGATAATCTACTTACTCCTCTCTTCAGTCAAAAAGAATTTAGTTTTTGAGGAGAACATTCCAGGATTTTTCTCCATTTAGTGGACTTCAATGGTCGCCAAGGGGTTTAAGGTCCAAATTGCAGTTTCAATGCAGCTTCAAAGGGCTCTACACAATCCCAGCTGAGGAATAATTTTCTTAAAAAAAAAATAAAAAATCTACTTTTAACCACAGATGTTCATCTTGCACTAGCTCTGCGATGTGCATACACGTTGGAGAAGTCGTGTGCGATTAGTTCTTTGTCTGTGTATTTCGGTTAAAGAAAAATTTTCAGTCATTTTCTCCAACTTCAAAATCGTACAAGATTATTGTTTTATCTTTCTTTGTAAAGGACGTTTGACTTTCTTTGCACTTTTACTTTGTAAACACTGCGTGGGTACTTCCGTCTACATGAGGTCAAGCTAGTGCGAGATGAGCATTTGTGGTTAAAAAGTATATCAACTTGTATTTTTCTTAGAAAATGACAGATTCTTTTGCTAGATAAGACCCTTTTTCCTCGGCTGGGATTGTGTAGAGCCCTTTGAAGCTGCACTGAAACTGCAATTTGAACCTTCAACTCGTTGCCCACCATTGAAGTCCACTATATGGAGAAAAATCCAGGAACGTTTTCCTGAAAACCTTAATTTTTTTCGACTGAAGAAAGAAAGATGTGAACATCTTAGATGATATGGGGGTGAGTAAATGATCAGGAAATTTTTATTCTGGAAGTGAACTTCTTCTTTGAAGAGCTTATAAGCGTTTGCAAATATCAAACAAGACACACAGGAGGAAGAGTGGCAAAGAGATTCTGGCGGGACACAAACCCTCAGCCGTTGAACAGCCTCATTTTACAACCTAGAATTCCAATCTGTAAATCAGACTCAACTGCAGGACTTGACTTGTTATATATTGTGTGAGTGGCATAAATGTAATGTAAGCTTCTGCTCTTGTTAGTTTTTTATGAGGGGGTAACAACAGTTACAACAACGATGGGACTTGAACCAGCAATCTTTGCATGTGTAGTGTTAACAGTAACTCTAGGTAAGGTTGTGATTTTCTGTTCTCTCATTCCATGCCAGATAAAAAATGCTGAAAGCTTGTGTCGAGCACCTGAAAATGAGTGTGACGTTCCAGAGTACTGCACAGGGCTGTCAGCGCAGTGCCCAGAGAATGATTTTAAGATGAATGGCGTACCTTGCAGCTCTGGCCCAGGTTACTGCTATAATGGCCAATGCCCCACTCACCTCCAGCAATGTCAAAGACTTTGGGGAACAGGTAAGCATGAGTTTCTTGTCCAAAATTCCAAAATTTCTCCAAGATCTATGACTTTTACAAAACAGTATTCCTGGAGTAAGTACTTCGTTCAGAAGTTTAGAGCTGTGTTGCCAAGTCTGTGGTTGTTTTTGATGTCCACAAGTAGAAGCGACCCCAGTAATGTCATATTTAACCCCTTGGATGTAAATTTATCAGGGGAACCCAGACAAAAAGTGTGTATTTTGCACCCTGGAACCCCTGGATTTTTAACGGGGATCCCCCTCGAAATGCAATTGGGCGCGTTTTATTGTGAAAACCTGGCAACCCTGGTTCAGTTGTAGGTTGTAGAGTTGGAAGTACAATAAACTACTATTATATACTGTATACTACTATATAAAATATGATTATTATTGATTAGTTATTGTTCATTGATAATGCTCACTAAATCAGTTGGAGTGATTATCACTGAACCATGATTTATTACTATTGTTACGTCCAAATGAAATAGTTAATCTAAAGGGATAATTCACCTAAAAATGAAAATTCTATCATTAATTACGCACCCTCATATTGTTCCAAACCCATAAATCCGACATCCGAGAGCTTTTGACCCTACATAGACAGCAACACAACTACCATGTTCAAGTCCCAGAAAGATAGTAAGGACATTGTTAAAATAGTCCATGTGACATCAGTAGTTTAACTGTAATGTTTCGAAGCTACGATAAAACTTTTTGTGCAAGAATGCTTTTTTTTATCCAATTTAATTTAAGTATAATTTGGACCAATTATTTTTCAAGTACTAAACGAATAGTTAAAGTGCTCCTATTATGCCATTTTAAAGGTTGCTAATATTGTTTTATGACTCTCCTAAAACAGGTTTACATGTATGCAAGGTCAAAAAACACTTTAGTTTCCTCCAGAAATAATTTAATTTGACCTCATTTCTAAATGATTCGTAAACGACTCGTGCGAAGCAGTTCGAAGAATCAGTCTCTCTAAACCCCTCCTTTCTGTGAGCCCTCACTGCTGTGATTGGTCAGATGGCACAGTCTTTTATGATTGGTTTACCGCGTACTGCGCGTGTTGGGAAAACGAAACGTCCATTGCCATAACTTAATGACAGCCCTGGAGACTTGTCAATACATAGAAAGAATGGGATCGATTTTACCATACCAATTCGAGAAGGAGTCTGACGATGAAACGGCTGAAGTGGCTGATTGACAAGTTTGTGATTGACAAAGTGCTCGCAATTTGCTTATGTAAGCGAACCGAGCACACCTCTATGTTGTAAACTTCAATGTTGTATAATGCATTAAGCGGCTTTCACAGCGAACGCGGAAAGCACTGCGCTGACCGCTGGGTTCAGTGCAGCCCTTCAGAGCGCAGCGGCAAAAGTTTTGCGAGATCTCCAAGTGGGGGAGGGAACTCCAAACAGGGTGGGTGCTCCAAAATAGGGTGTGGCTTCCTCTCTTTGACAGACAGACACATGACACGCATGCGCAATTTCCCCCCTAATCCACTCCAGCGCAAACTCCGCCCCACATCTGATTTTAAAGATTTTATTGGTTGTGTCAATCACAGTGTTGATTACCTACACTATGCTACACAAATGCTAACCCTTAAACCTACCCCACACCTTACCCTAACCATAACCAGTGAAATTGACTGCACGGCAGGATTGGCGCTGAATAGCGTGGCAGATAAACAGTTAATGAGATTATGTGATATGAAATCGTCGGGCCGTTCTGTAACTCCCCAACCGGACCTCACCGGAAAATTGGACCTTTTTAGTTACATCCAGCTCCAGTCACTACCTTATCCTACCCTGCGAATTTCAAGAACCGGGACGCCCCCGTTGCTTAAAACAAAGAGATAAAAGAGTAAAACCTTTCCCCTGCGCTTCACTGGGACGGCTCGTGGGAGGGCTCGTGGGTGATTCCTGTTTATATCATTAACCACTGGCCACAAGCTTTGGGGCTCTGCTCTCACTGAGCATATTTATTTATACAGCATAGTTTATTTATTTGAGATCAACTACAAACTGTTTATTTTACAAAGTTTAGTTTTAAAATGTAAGTCAATAACAATAGGCTAAAGCCAGAGCCAATGGGGAAAGTCTTTGCATGATGAGACCCCGCCCCATTTTGGAGGTTCTGCCCACTTTCAGAGTTCCCGCCCCATTTTGGAGATCTCCATTCTGCAGTTTTATATACTTGTCCTCACACGGCGCAAGCAATTGAAATGAATGGGTTTCATCAATTTTTGTAGATTCATCTTTTGGAAGAGTGAATATACAACAAATTTACTCTCACAGCATAGAATACAGTGTTTTCTCGACATGACGTAAACCACATGGAAATTTTACTGTTTGTGGGCGGGCAAGTTGTTCGTGGCGTAGAACGTGGGCGGACATTATGCAGATGTGTTACTTTGTGACGTATAGCCATAACAGGATAAGATTCAAATACCTGATGACTCGTTCAGGCGATTGTGAGCCGACTTTTTATAACTTTTTATCGTTTTTTAATAGTAATTAACTATTTATCGTGCACTGTCGGCATCACAACTTTGCAGATAGTTTATGTTCACATACAGCTACATGACACACTGCATGAAAGGTCATATTTTGAAAGGCATAATAGGAGCACTTTAATATAATTAAGGTTCCAAACCATTTAAAGTGCCCCAAAATAACCAAACAAGTCAGTGTTCACCAAAACTGCATGGTTGCCAGCATTCAAGTCTGAAACAGTATGAGAATGAATAAAGAATTTTCTTTTTTGTGTGTGTGTGAAACTAGAATCTGAACCAGTGTAATTAAATTCCATATGATTCCCTACAGCCAAACTACTTTACTAAAACACCAGTGTTTATTAATTTTCACAAGCTGGGTTGATTTTCTCTACCTTGGTATTTTAGTATCCCGCTGTGCATAATGACTCATATCAACACAGTATTGTTATCTGATTCAATGTTGTGTGTCTGATTATTTCCCTAGGTGCCAAAGTGGCTGCTGATGCGTGCTTTCTTCGAAACACGTTTGGAAAAAATGATTCTCACTGTGGAAAGACCAAAGATGGCTACAGAGCCTGTGCAAAACAGTATGTCATCTTTTTTCATTTTCTGACTTAAAATAGCTTGCAAAATGACTTTTTCCAGCATCAGTATTTATCATAGCGCCCATTTCTTTTAAGACTAACCTAATACATCAAGCATAGATTACATTAAATGTGCTTTTTCCCTTATATAGAGACATGTTTTGTGGAAAGATATTTTGCGATGGAGGAAATGAGTACCCCGTTACTGGTCAGAAGGCTGTTATAGTAACATTAAGTGGGTTTTGCAACATAGCTGGGGACCAATCAAAAGAGGATGCGCTTAGTATGGTTCCTACTGGCACAAAATGCGGACACAATAAGGTAAGCGAGTAAGAATGTTATTTAGACTGTGATGACAGGACTTGTAGGTACAAATATGAAATCTCTGAGTCGTGTTTCAACAGGTTTGCTATGATTATATGTGCCAAGACCTGAGTGTTTATGGTGGTGATGAAGACTGCTCACTGCAATGCAATGGTAGAGGGGTGAGACCAAACCTCCATTTCATTTCTTTTAAAAGAAATTAATTTAAAAAAATAGAGTGTAATTTTTGTCCTTTTTTTTGCAGATTTGCAATCATAAAAAACAGTGTCATTGTGAGCCTGGTTGGGCGCCTCCTTACTGTGTTAGATATTCTGATTTTAAACTAGGTAATCAAACACGCTCTTTTTTTTTTTTTCAGAAAAGCATAAAAATGGAGTTAAAGGAGAAGTCCACTTCCAAAACAAAGATTTGCATATAATGTACTCACCCCCTTGTCATCCAAGATGTTTATGTCTTTCTTTCTTCAGTTATAAAGAAATTATGTTTTTTGAGGAAAACATTTCAGGATTTTTGTCCATATAATGGACTGATATGGTGCCCCGATTTTGAACTTCCAAAACGCAGTTTAAATGCGGCTTCAGGCGATCCCAAATGCGGTTGTAAACGATCCCAGCCGAGACAGAAGGGTCTTATCTAGTGCAACGATCGGTTATTTTCATAAAAATAATACAATTTATATACTATTTAATGTCAAACGCTCGTCTTGTCTTACTCTGCCTGGACTGTTTTTTTCTGGTTGATGACAGTTAGGGTATGTCGAAAAACTCCCATCTCACGTTCTCCCTCAACTTCAAAATCATCCTACATCGCTGTTTTACCTTTTCTGTTAAGGGTGTTTAATCTTCTTTGCATGTTCACTTTGCAAAGACTGGGTTGGTACTTCTGCTGCGATGTAGGATGATTTTGAAAAGATTTTTGAAGTTGAGGGAGAAAATATGATTGGAGTTTTTCGACATACCCTAACTGTCTTGAGCCAGAATACACAGAACGTTTAAGAATGAAGGCAAGATGAGCGTTTAAGAATAAAAAGTATTTGCATTTTTTTTAATGAAAATAACCAATCATTTCACTAGATAAGACCCTTCTTCCTCGGCTGGGATTGTTTACAACTGCATTTGGGGCCGATTGAAGCCGCATTTGAATTGCATTTTGGAAGATAAAAATCGGGGCACCATAGCAATCCATTATATGGAGAAAAATCCTGAAATGTTTTTCTCAAAAAACATAATTTCTTTATGACTGAACAAAAAAAGACATGAACATCTTGGATGACAAGCGGGTGAGTACATTGTATGTGAATCTTTGTTTTGGAAGTGGACTTCTCCTTTAAAATAGAGTACCTGTAGTAATGTACCATTGTGACAAATTCTACTCTTCTTTCCAATTTTTTAGGACAAGCAAAGATCATTGGCATCTCAGTAGCAGTTGCAATTGCTCTACTTGTAATTGTACTATGTGGAGTCTTGCTTTATCGTAAAAAACGGAAAACCATCATCAGCCACAAGACGTGAGTTGTCTTGATTGAACTGCAAGTGAACATTTTACAGCTAGAAATATTTTTGTTGGCTATAAAACCATTTTGCTAAATTGTTTAAAGACAGTTTTTTCCTGTTTTGCCTTAGTTTGAAGAATGGATAGATTGTTTTTGACTCTATGACAGTGGGATTTTCTTTGCATGTTTGAGATCATCATCTGTGTCAGTGATGAAAATAGGAAGTTCCTTATTTAGTCTCAAGAAGGTGCTTCACCACATGGTTGTAGAGAACTATGATTTTCTGAAGAAAAAATGCATGATGATAAATCTTAAAACATTCACCTCATTTGACTTTTTTATGCTTTATGTGCAAAACTTTTTAATGAAGGAATATACTTAGTGTATATTTTAAAAATGTGGTGTGTTGCATAACTACCATCCAGCTGATTTCTTGTAAATGTCTTGCAAATGTGTTAGTTAGAAGGTGTGAGTAGTTGTGAGTAATCTAATTATAGTAGTCTGTGCATTCATGTCGCATCCGTTTGCTTGTCTGCAGAAAAACTCCATCTTCAGGGCAGTTGAACCTTCTTTTTGAGAACAACAGTGCCAAGAAGGACCGTCCTGAGATCAGCCAGCCCATATTCATGGGGACCACCATAACTCAACCTTGCACCCCTGTAACTGCTAGATTGGGCCCGACCCGTCCTGCGCCCCCAGTTAGTAGAACCTTCATTATAATACTGTCCATTTATTATCATCTTAACATCAATAACTCTTTTCTCACTAAATTAAATTTAGATTTTTCTCTTTGAGATTTGAGTATGAAATAAAATTGGAAATATATGGTTAGGGTCAAATTTATATGTGACCCTGGACCACAAAACCAGTCATACATAGCATGGGTATATTTGTAGCAATAGCCAACAATACATTGTATGGGTCAAAATTATCGATTTTTCTTTTGTGTAGTAAGTAAAGTTCACGTAAAGATCATGTTCCATCAAGACAGTTTTTAAATTTCTTACTATAAATATATCCAAACTTATTTTTTAATTAGTAATATACATTGCTGTGAACTTCATTCTGACTTTAAAGGCGATTTTCTTTAAATGCCCATCTAGATGAAAGGAGACCTTTTGGCAAACATGTAATGCTCTACGTTTGTACATGCTGTTCAGGGCTGGGAAAATCTAAAATGATTCATACAGTAATAATAGACTGGCATGGAAAAACCTGTCCAGAAACATGAATGGATCTGGAATAAGAATTTCTGTCTGTCTAAAAATTTTAAGTACTAATTATTTCTTGAGCAAGTTGTTAAGGCAGTCAGCTTACAAAGTGTTTTGCAGTCTGGTCTATAATATACAGTTCAGGTCAAAAGTTTACATCCCACTTTCAGAATCATTAAAATGTTAATTATTTTACCAAAATAAGAGGGATCATACAAAATGCATGTTTTTGTTTATTTAGTACTGACCTGAATGAGATATTTCTCATAAAAGACGTTTACATACAGTCCACAAGACAAAATAATAGTTGAATTTATAAAAACGACCCGGTCCAAAACTTTACATACCCTTGATTCTTAATGCTGTGTTGTTACCTGAATGATCCACAGCTGTGTTTTTTTGTTTAGTGATAGTTGTTCATTAGTCCCTTGTTTGTCCTGAACATTTAAACTGCCAGCTGTTCTTCAGAAAAATTCTTTAGGTCCTACAATTTCTTTGGTTTTCCAGCTTTTTTTGTGTATTTGACCCCTTTCCAACAATGACTGTATGATTTTGAGATCCATCTTTTCACACTGAGGACAACTGAGGGACTCATACGCAACTATTACAAAAGGTTCAAACGCTCACTGATGCTCCAGAAGGAAAATGATGCATTAAGAGCAGGAGGATGAAAACTTTTGAACAGAAAAGAGATTTGTACATTTTTCTGATTTTGCCTAAATATCATATTTTTTTATTTAGTTCTGCCCTTCAGAGGCTACAGAATATACTTACATGTTTCCCAGAAGACAAAATAAGTTAAATTTACCCTGATCTTCAAATTCAGAAAGTTTCCACCCCCCGGCTCTTAATGCATCATGTTTCTCTCTGAAGCATCAGTGAGTGTTTAAACCTTCTGTAATAGTTGCATATGAGTCCCTCAGTTGTCCTCAGTGTAAAAAGATGGAACTCAAAATCATACAGTCATTGTTGGAAAGGGTTCAAGTACACAAAACTTGAGAAAAACCACAGAATTTGAAGGACCTGAACGATTTTTCTGAAGAACAGCAGGCAGTTTAACTGTTCAGGACAAACAAGGGATTCATGAACAACTATCACTAAACAAAAAAAAAAACAGCTGTGGATCATGGGGCATTTAAATATAAGATAAAGCAATTATTAAAAGCAAATCAAATTTGTAATCATGTGTAAATGTAGTTTTTTTTTACTGCCATTATTATCTTTAGTAGTGTTATTGTATGTAAGAACACAGATGAAAATTAGCCATTGGGGCTAACTCTGGCTTATTTACAGTATTTTACTGTTGATTAATGACCCTATTAAATAAATAAATGAAATGTAGGTAACAACACAGTATTAAAAATCAAGTGTATGTAAACTTTTGAATGGGGTCATTTATATAAATTCAGCTATTATTTTCTCTTGTGGACTGTATGTAAACATCTTTTATGTTAAATGTGATAAATGATATTCAGGTCAGTACTAAATAAACAATAACATGCATTTTGTATGATCCCTCCTATTTTGGTAAAATAATTAACATTTTTAATGATTCTGAAAGGGGGATGCAAACTATTGTCCTTAACTGTATCAGGTATATGAAAAGGTCAAAGCTAAGGATAGGGTTAAATACTTGTAGTTTCACCAATTATGTCCTTTTAGGACAGATGAGAATTAAGCAGTCTTTTCACCTTTCTGTAGAAAAAAATAAAAATACATTTGTTCTCTTATTCTTGCAGCCTCCAAAAAAGCCACCATCATCATCACAGCAGACCATAGTTAAACAGGTAAGATCAACTACTGATAGGATAAATCCACTTTATTTTGTATTATTAAAAATACAATTAATGATATTTAAAATAGTTCACCTAATAATGAAAATCCATATGGCAAAATAATAGATTTTCAGATTTTTAAATATATTTCCAGATATATATATATATATATATATATATATATATATTTTTTTTTAAACATATCTCCAGTGTAAATATATTTCAATTATTCTATTTTATTATTATTATTTTTTTTAAACTAAATTTGTCCAAATTTGTTTTCAAGATTTTAAATGTGTTTTGCAATATATTTCAAATCGCATTTGAAAGTTTAAATGAAATATATTTTCTATTTAAAAATATATTTCCTTAAGCCAAACTGTTTACATATATATTTAAACATTTATTCTGGACAAATAAAAAATATATTTTCATGCCATATAGAAATCTCTACAAAGTCAATCAGCTTAAAAAAACATGCACTATAAATGTATCATAAAAATAGTATAAACAGTAGTATATTTAAAGAAGAGTGCAATTAGATACTAGTACTTATTAAACATTGCTATTTCCAACTAATATTGAAACTGAATACATGTTCTCTTGTTCAATTTACATTTTCGAAGAACGTGCATAAAACCTTTCATTTAGTTGAAGTAGAATGCATACAATTACAGTTCATCTTGGGTCAAGTTCATCCAAACGCATTAGTTGAGTCATCTGTGGCTTCCTGTTCATTACCACTGAAATTGATTTCCACTCATCCTCTAGTTTGTAAAAGCTTGTATTTTTGGTTTGATACAGTGACACAATTAGACACAGTATCCACCCAATTTCAGTAGGATGTAGGTTTTGTAACAGAGCAATTTCTTGTTTAAGTGGTTTCATTGTGTTTGTGAACTTGTTGAAACATTCTCTCGGCTTGAAAATTGTCTGTTTAATTGTAGGGGATCAAGCCGACTCCACCTCCTGTTCCTCCAGTCAAACCATCTTTAGCAACAGGATCTTGGAGGACAGATCAAGTTAGTTTCTTACGTTTACTGTGATAGTAATATTATCACTTATACTTACATATAACAGTTTATCTTGTGAAGTCAATGTGATGATTCATATGTGAGCAGCCCAAGTGCTTCCATATCAGTATAAGAAATCGTACATTCACTTTTCACAATGCAGGTCACAGGAGACACAGTGAAGGTTGTGTTGAGACCACCCACCATTCCAAGAAGATGACCAGACGTGCAATCATCATGTGACTCATTTAAACAAATTACAGTCCTTCTTGTTCACTTTTATAGAGTGGCAATGCTTTAAACAATGCTTTAAAAAACACGCATACACTGTTGGGCTTGGCCTTGAGTAAGAGCTGTTTTTTGTCTGTTAGTGTATATATGATGATATACTGTATATGTAAAACAACTGAATGTATGGCTGGAAAAATAATCAACAGGCCAAAATGCTTTATACTATAATTAATTTAATTTAACATTTACAGACTATTGTGACTATTGTCACTATTGAAGTGAATGTATTTAACTCTTTTTTTTTTTCATTTTTAACTTTTTAAATAAAAGTTTTTGTATTTCCTGACCTGCCTTTGTTTTAAATTACTTGCAAATGGAGAATCTAATGTCACATACAGAATATTAGTAATAAATGCATCTTATATAATAAAGATGCAATGTTTTTTATGTTAACAAAATACACAAGCAGTCAATTAAATTTCAGCATCATTTATGAATAATGTCAGTTTGCTGAATTGGGAGTTTATGACTATACAATGTGAAAACTGATTTTTCAGAGTTGTAAATAAAACAGATTTAGTCTTTCTGCTTCAAAATTTCATTTTTAAGTCAACGTGAAAATTGCATGTTTAATTATTTGAAAAGGTCACATTAGGCATTTCACATTTCCCATTAGGCATTATTGTCATATGTTAATAAATCAATTAATGGCTCTTTAGTTATAAGTTAAAACGGAAAGCTTCAAACTAGTGCTGCACGATTAATCGTATCGCAATCGCAATCGCGATGTCAGCCTGTGCGATTATATGACGGCAAAATGTTGCGATTATATTAAATAAGTGTGGACTTGAGAACACCTACTTTCTGAGACAGTTCTGAGACAGCTGATTTTCCGTACCACTAACAACACAAACAAACAAACAAACAAAAAAGATTAAAACAAAAAATCTGACAGTCTCTCAGTATAGGCAGTGCACGTGTGGCATGCGCGTGTGCGTGCGTGTTCACTTGTGTGCGCAGTGTGGATGGATGCCGAGGAGATCGACACTGATCTGGTAGCCAAAAAAAAAAAATATATATGGCGATATTTTGGATTTGAGATTACTGACATTGACCAGAGAGAGGTACTGTGCAAGAATTAGAGGCCCTGTTTCACCTGGTATTAACATGCGTTTTCTGATGCGTCGATCTGATCACAAGTGGACAATGCTAAGTACAGGTGTAAATAGGGGTGTAAAACGTTTTCAGCTTGTCCACTTTTGACCACATCCACTTTTCAAAATCCCGTTTGTGTCCCCCTCACTTTCAAATTCGTTTGTTAAATTAATGTCTCGTATTGTAGAAAGCACGCGCAGCGCCGCTGAGAATTCGCACGATCCTTAAAACGAAACCGAAAGTTAAACGCGCACACGCCTTCAAAAGCAATTTTAATACGCGCTTTTAGAGAGCGGTTCCACAGTGCGCGCAAATTAGGCTACATAACATATATATGTTGTTATTTGTATGTATCCTATAATAGGTTGTGTAGTTGTCTATAGCTCTGTATCAGGCTTAAAAATTTGGTCTCTATTTGCACTTTAAACATTGAGAGAGTAGCCTAGCCTACTTTGATTATGGCTGCACTATTGTTTGCACTTAATACAGCTATTTTTTGTTTAGACTATTTTTATTTGTACTGTTTTTATTTATATTTGTAAAAAAGATCTTCAGATAGGAGGTCAAACGTTCTAGAAGCTCATAATTCATGTACAGTTCTAATGTCTGAAGAGAATCACATGAAATCATACAGGAGAGACGCCAGTCAGTTGAGTTTGTAATGTATGTAAATGCAGGAATGTGGTCAGAAGTGGTCGAAAGTGGACAGAAGAGATGGATTAAAACGCCAGGTGTAAACGACTGTGTCTCCATTGTCCACTTGTGATCCGATCGACCAAAAACATATCCAGTTTCCTTTTCAAAAGAGTTTACACAGAGTATATGTTACATTCTTCATAAATGTCTGTTTGTTTGGGCAAAATCTTTAAAATATCTTATTTTTGTGAAAATGTGTATGTTTTTATTTTATTTAATTTAGCTATACTTTTGAGAAAATAAGTTTACATTAATGCAAATGCTATTTCATTTGGTAAAAATAATTTATTTTGAAACCATTTCTAGTGTTACAAATACACATTTCCGCATTATCACTAATCTGTGTGTGCATTTTCTTTAAAAACCCATCAAGTTGACTCACAATACCATTTATTATAATCGCAATCGCGTATCGCAATATTGACCTCAATAATCGCAATATGAAAATTTTCCCAAATCGTGCAGCCTACTTCAAACCGGCTCTAAAAGTTTTGTTGTTAAACATTATTATGATAATAACTAAACCTTATTAATGTTTGCTAACAATAAATGTTTTAATAAACTGCAATGAAAGAGTTCATTTGCAAAACAGATTCTTTTTAAACAGTTTCAAAATGTTTTTGCATTGTGCATTTCAATTAATCTCAGTCAAACTGCAGCTGGGTTATTTTGATTAAGTAAAAATAACAAAAATGACTAACACAATAAAACAAAAACATGATGACATAAAAAATGATATTTGAAAAAAAAAAAAAAGTTATCTGTTTACAAATATACTCTTCAAATATTATAATTTGAGGAGAGAGAAAAACTTGAAAAATTTGGTTAAAAAATACGTTTACTTTCAGAATAAAAGTTTCCTGATAATACTCACAAGATGTTCATGTTGTTCTTCCTTAAGTCAAAAAGAAATTAAGGTTTTTGAGGAAAATATTCCAGGATTTTTCGCCGTATAGTGGACTTCAGTGGTGGCCGACATAGTTGAAGGTCCAAACTGCAGTTTCAACACAGCTTCAAAGGGCTCTACACGATCCCAGCCGAGGAATAAGGGTCTTGTCTAGTAAAACAATCTGCCATTTTCTTAAAAAAATATAAATTTATATACTTTTTAACCCCAAATGCACTAGCTCGACCTCATGCATTACATAGTCACGTTGAAAAAGTCATGCGTGACAAAGGCACAAACACATAGCAAACATGCAAAGAAAGTCAAACGACCTTTACAAAGGTAAAAACAGCAATTCTGGGTGATTTTGAAGTTGGAGGTAAAAATGAGATGGAGCTTTCTGCCCTACCCTATCTTTTTGAACTAATGTACACTAATTGTATTTATTTTTTTTTTTTTTCAGAAAATGATCAATCTCTTCACTAGATAAGACACTTACTCCTCAGGTGGGATCGTGTAGAGCCATTAAGCTACACTGACACTGCAGTTTAGACCTTCAACCCACTGGCCACCATTGAAGTCCACTTTATGGAGAAAAACTCCGGAATGTTAAAGGAGAAGTCCACTTCTAGAACAAAAATTTACAGATAATGTACTCACCCCCTTGTCATCCAAGATGTTCATGTCTTTCTGTCTTAAGAAAAGAAATTATGTTTTTCTGAGGAAAATATTTCAGGATTTTTCTTCATATAGTGGAATTCTATGTTGCCCCAAGTTTGAACTTCCAAAATGCAGTTTAAATGCAGCTTCAAACAATCCCAAATGCGGTTGTAAACGATCCCAGCCGAGGAAAAAGGTTTTTATCTAGCAAAACAATTGGGTTTTTTTTTTAAATCACTATTTATATAATTTTTTAATCTCAAACCTCAGGTGCTTCTCATTTCTTATTTGTGCATCCTCGTTTCCTTTCCTTGCTTCCTCTCCTCGCGTCTTAGCTCCACCCCTTCAGGATGCTAGGAAAGGACGCAAGGAAAAGACGCGAGGACGGAGGACCACTCAAGCATCACTTCAAAGCATCATCAGCTATGCTAAAGGGATCTGTCCAGCAAATATGTTGTTAAAGTTCGTTATTTAAGGCAATCATAATAAATATGAATAACGCAAGATGTTCTGTTTAAATATATGACATTATTTAAACTGCAAAAGTAAAATATAAATGTGACCCAGGACCACAAAACCAGTCATAAGCTTTCCATATAACAATATTTGGCTGAGATACAACTATTTAAAAATCTGGAATCTGAGGGTGCAAAAATTCTAAATATTGAGAAAATCACATTTAAAGTTGTCCAAATAAAATTCTTCACAATGCATATTACTAATAATAAAAAAGATATATTTACAGTAGAAATTTTATAAAATATCTTCATGGAATATGATCTTTACTTAATATCCTAATGATTTTTGGCATAAAACAAAAATCAATAATTTTGACCCATACAATGTATTTTTGGCTGTTGCTACAAATAAACCCCAGCGACTTAAGACTGGTTTTGTGGTCCAGGGTCACAAATGTAAATTATTACGACAGATGTGAAGGGGGAGAAGAATTTATACATGCGTCATGTTAAGTCGATAAAACACTTCCGCAAAGGATACACCTGTGTATCCTCACTCATGACTCCTCAGGAAGCCTCCTCCATCCTCGCCTCCTCGCGGTACAATTAGAGAATTGAGATGTCCTACAAGATGGCTGAGCTCGATTGGTTTCCGGGTCATAGGATGAAGGACGGAGGAGCGAGGAGACGAGGAGGGATATTGAGAAGCACCCCTCATCTTGTCTTGTTCTGCCTATTGTTCTTGTTCTGTTTTTTCCGGTTCAAGACAGTTAGGGTATGTTGAAAAACTCCCATCTTATTTTCTCCATCTTCAGAAATAATTTCGAAATCATCCTACACTCTTAAAGGGGTCATCGGATGCAAACTTCACTTTTTCATGTTGTTTGAACATTAATGTGTGTTGGCAGTGTATGTACACACCTACCCTATAATGATAAAAATCCATGCAGTGGTTTTTAATTAATTGACAAGTTGATTGACATGAGCTCTTACCTCAGACCAGCTGTCACAGTCCAGTAACTTTCCTTGTTTCGATGCCGAAGCAGGGATGTAAGTTAGACAACAATATCTCTGATTGATGTGTTGTGTTGCTGGATGTAATAATGAACATAGTGGTCGTCATTTACTCCCGACATCTGAGCCGCTGAAGATGTAGCGGATTCCGTTTGTTTGTGAAGGGAATGCGCCTCGCGATCTACATATATCCGTCTATGTTCGCGCGAATCATTCGTGATCCAGCTTCACTTACAGCAGAAGTGTGTTTGAGCGTTTTTTTATGAATCTTTGCGATCGCCTTTCCTTATAACGTGGTAGTTAGAAAGTTTAGCGGCTAAACGCGGCTAAATGCTGCTAAAGTAAACAAGCTCCTCATTCCACTGAGAGAAGAGAGGGGCGGGGCGAGCAGAGCTCATTTGCATTTAAAGGAAAGACCCCTTAGATTGAGATGATTTTTGCAGAGCTCATTTTGACAAGGTAAAAAGAGTGTTGTTTTACAAAATAATTGAGAATTTTTAATCAAAGTATATTATAGACCTTTCATTAAGACCCTAAAGAATCATATCAACTTGTGGAAAATGGGCATCAGATGACCCCTTTAAAAATAAAGGTGCTTTAAAAGGTTCTTCACAGCAATGTCATAACCATTTTTGGTTCCACAGAGAACCATTCAGTCAAAGGTTCTTTAATGAACCATCTCTTTCTTACCTATTATATTCTGAAGAACCTTCTTTTGCCACAAAGAATCTTTTGTGAAAGGTTCGTCAGATGTTAAAGGTTCTTTATGGAACCATTTAGACAAAAAACATTCTTCTATGGCATTGTGAAGCACCTTTTTTTTAAAGAGTGTACACGGAAGTACCGATCCAGTCTTTGCAAAGTGAACATGCAAAGAATATCCAACACCCTTAACAAAAAAGGTAAAACAGCAATGTAGGATGATTTTAAAGTTGAGGGAGAAAATGAGATGGGAGTTTTTCGACATACCCTAACCGTGATGAACCGGAAAAACAGAGCTCAGGCAGGGCAAGACAAGACGAGCGTTTGAGGTTAAAAAGTAGTGTTTTTTTTTAAATAACCAATAGTTTTGCTAGATAAGACCCTTTTTCCTCGGCTGGGATCATTTACAACCGCATTTGGGATCATTTGAAGCCGCATTTAAACTGCATTTTGCAAGTTCAAACTTGGGACACCATAGAAGTCCACAATATGGAGAAAAATCCTGAAATGTTTTCCTCAAAAAACATGTTTTCAACTGAAGAAAGAAAGACATGAACATCTTGGATGACATGACAGTGAGTAAAATAACAAGAATTATCAACATTTTTATTCAGGACGTAAACTAATCCTTCAATAAACAGCCAGAAAAAGGGCACAGTTTGCACCCGTAATGACCTTACACCCTACTCTGCAACTCCTGACCGGCTCAGATTAACTGCACTTGTCTGATCCTGTATTTAGTGCTAAATTTTCCCAGACCTTTCTGACGGGCCGTACACTGACTCACGTGTGGCTTTTTGATTCTTTCTGATGTGTGCTTAATGACTCACTGTGACTCACAGGTGCAGCTGTTTAATTCTCCTGTGTGTGAAGATGGAAATACTGCACATCCTGGGCTCCTGTGAGAGGATGAAGTGATGCACTTTAAAGTGGTCTATGGTTGTCTTGACATTGTGGTTAGATACCTGACATCTGAGTAAAAGAAAATATTTTTGAAGTTCATAAAACAGATATTCAAAGAAAAGCCAGTGGTGTAAAAAAAAAACACTAGTGACATCACACCTCTGTCATCGTACCTCTGTCATATGAAGTCATGTGATTCAGCTATTGTCTTAACACAATTTCACACATTTCATTATCTTCACTATTTCAAAGTGACTCAATTTTTTTTTTCTTGTGTTTTGTAATTAAGAACAATGTTTGTTCTGCTTCTATGAGAAAACGTTCGCAGTGCTTTTCATTTTGTAATTTCTACTCAGTTTCAAGTCTTTAGAACCACAAAAAATGTGCTCTGGATTCCACAGAAATATTTCTTTTTAATAAGAAGAAATGTTTCTTGAGCAAATCAGCATGTTAGAATGATTTGTGAAGGATCTGTGACACTGAATACTAGAGTAATGATGCTGAAAATTCAGCTTTGCATCACAGGAGTAAATGAAATTTTAAAATATATTTAAATAGATAACAGTTATTTTAAATTGTAGTAATATGTTACTGTTTTTACTAATAGTATCAAAAAGAAAAAAGGTTGCTAACTGATAATGAAAATGAGACAAAGCAAACAAGCTGTTTTTTGTAAAAACAAAAAACAAAAAAAGTGTTCATCTCGTTTCCTGTATGTTAGGTCACAACCTCTTCTTGTTGTTTTGAAGCAGAGAGGAAACCGTTTGTTAAGACATCAGTTTGCAAACAGAACAGTGTTTTGTAATCTGTGTAATTTGTAAGATGATTCCTCTTATATGTAATCAAACAGCTGATGTTATGGTGTAAATATTTTTTATTTTCCTGTTGAGTTCTTCTTCTTGAGTTTTCATGAGCAGTATCCAAGTGCAAATATTTAAGACATGTTTTACGATTTGAGTTTATTCTTACGCTCTTAAAAATAAAGGTGCTTTAAAAGGTTCACAGCGATGCCATAGAAGAACCATGGAGTCAAAAGTGCTTTAAAGAACCATCTCTTTCTTACCTTTTTTATAATCTGAAGAACCTTCTTTTGCCACAAAGAACCTTTTGTGTAACAGAAAGGTTTTTCAGATGTTAAAGGTTCTTTATGGAGCCATTTAGATAAAAAAGGTTCTTCTAAGGCATCGTGAAGCGCCTTTATTTTTAAGAATGTACGAATGGTTTTAATATATTTATTAATCTATAGTGTGTATTTACAATACCACACTTCTGAGTCTTTTATTGTAACTCAGATGCCATAAAAATTCAGATCGCAGTCTAGTAGTGTGATAAATCTTGAGGCACAATTGGGAAATATTTAACAGACCAGCACTTTAGCCTGTTTTGTTGGATTCAAAGTACTAGAGATCACAAGGTCTGTCCCTTTTCCTTAGTTGGAGTTTTCTGCTGACCATAGTATATGTGTATGTCCTGCTGGAAGCATGATTGTCCCAGTCTAACACACAGACTAGCAGATATGTACGGCAGCAGCAGCAGTCTCAAGATTCCCACAAGTCCTCAAGAAGAGGACAAAGGAGAAGGAAAGGTGTATGGGAATGTTTTTGCAGAACTGGAGTCAGTAGACCTGCCCCTAGGAACAACTTTAAGGTAGAGTGATTGTTATGTGTTATAAAATGTGACCCTGGACCACAAAACCATTCATAAGGGTCAGTTTTTTAAAATTGAGATTTATACATCAAACTTTCCATTGATGTATGGTTTGTTAGGGTAGAACGATATTTGGCCGAGATACAACTATTTGAAAATCTTGAATCTGAGGGTGCAAAAAAATCTAAATATTGAGAAAATCACTTTTTGATATATTTACGGTAGGATAATATCTTCATGGCACATGATCTTTACTTAATTTTTGCCGTAAAAGAAAAATCAATGATTTTGACCCATACAGTATATTGTTGGCTATTGCTACAAATATACTTGTGCTACTTAAGACTGGTTGTGTGGTCCACGGTCACAAATAATTGTGTTTTTGATGGATGCTTTAACCATATGTGGTATTTTCCCACAATTATATGTATATAGTATGACTTAGGCCTGTTTGTTAGGCAAAAAGCAAAAATATCAAAGTAGTATTATATTAGTAATATAATAAATAAAATATAATAATATTAAATAAAATGATATAAATTAAATAAAATTTATATAAAAAAATAAATGTATTTATAACAGTTTCTAATATATTATTTTCATTTTTACAAACTGGGAATATACTGCATACAATTAAGTAATTACAAAAAAATGAGTTATAAAAATGTTTACTGGTAGTGCATACAGGCATATGAATATATACATATTTAATAGCCCATATTTTAATTGAAGATATGTTATAATAGCAGTACTGTGAATTCAAAATGAATGTTTTTAATATGGGTTTTAACCTATGGGTTTTAATGAATATTGAAGATGTCTAAAATGAAATAATTCAGAAATACTGAATAATAGCCCCATGAATTACAGTAAGCATTATATTAAAATTATATTAATAATAATAGGCTATTAACACTAGTAAAAACAGAGGTCTAATTTTACCCCAGATGTAACTTTTTTTTCACTTAAAAAAACAATAACATAACATAACATAAAATAAAATAAAATAAAATAAAATAATACAATTAAATAAACACTACCAGTCAAAGGTTTTTGGACGGTAACTCTTCTGACTATCTGCTCACGAAGCCTGCATTTATTTGATCCAAAATACAGCAAAAGCAGTAATACTGTGAATTATTTTTACTATTTAAAATAAATGCATTCTATTTGAATATATTTTAAAATGTAATTTATTCCTGTGATCAAATCTGAATTTTCAGCATCATTACTCCAGTCTTCAGTGTCACATGATCCTTCAGAAATCATTCTAATATGCTGATTTGCTGTTCAAGACACATTTATTACTATTCAGTACGAATTTTTATTTATGTTTTTATTTTTTGGGAAAGAAATTATAGGAATTAATACTTTTATTTAGCAAGGATGCTTTAAATTGATCAAAAGTGATGATAAAGACATAATGTTACAAAAGATTTCTATTTCAGATAAATGCTGTTCTTCTGAACTTTCTATACACATATACACACACATTAATAATAATCCTATTTAACGAATACATTACACAATTTTACATAAACCTTACATAAAATTACATAAGCGACTGACTAAATTTTACAACTGTTGATATTCAGATAATATTCAGATAGATTCTTTTCCATCTAAGGTCAAGAGTAGACACCCTTGCGCACTTTTTTATAACATTCGACTTAGCTAGCTCTGCATAGCCCTTAGCTCACTGACAGAGTCCCAAAACAGTGACCTCTATCCAGCCTTATGTCTGGCCCGCAACCCCCGTGAGCTGTAGGGCTGCTGCAGCTCCACCTATTGGTGGACTCGAGTTCCTGCATCTCTGTCGGCATTGTCACAAGTGAACACTGTGACGATTAGAGCCAACATGGCGGAGAGCGAGAGCTTGGAGACTATCACCGAACATGAGCGAATATTACAGGAGATCGAGAGCACGGACACTGCGTGCGTGGGGCCGACGCTACGGTGAGAGATGAGCATCGTCTGCTCTTATTTACCGTTCAGATGGTGATGTGATGTTTTCTCCTGTCTGATGGATGGAAAGCAGGCCTTTGTTTGCTAAAGATGCAGCTCAGCAGGACTTTATGTCATTGCTGGTGAATCTATCAAATAAAGTGGTGATCGAGTCGATGTGAATTTGAGTTTTTCCGTTTGAATATATTGAATGATCGCTGTATGCTGTACTGACACTGTACACAGATTTCAAACACACAGTCAATGACACAGGCTGCTGCTTGCTGTTTTCCTGTCATTCATCGAGTACGATTGGAGGATGTTTTGTGTGAATTATGTAACTATCTCTAATAATTTGCTTAGCATCTGTCTGTCTGTTTGTTTTAATAAAATAAGATGTAAACATCTGAGGTGAAGCAGTACAGGCCCAGTGACGGTCTCACTGCGTTATAAATATGATGGAGCTGTCGACAGGTGGAAAGCTCCGAGCAAAATCGCTTTAGTTTTGCCAAATGGACGTTCCTGTCAGGTTAAATTCTTCTGTATACAGCCCATTTCCTTTTCCAAACTCATTTCAGCTGCGGAAGAATGAAAGCTGACAAAATTTGAGTGGGTGTGGCGTTAGTAAATGAGTCTGGGTTGAGCCGGTTTATCTGCTCATGTGATCTGTGTTTGTATAATTTCGGTATGGCTCTCACAGTTTGATGATTTCAGCACAGCTGCATTTCATCATGTATTTTTATATTTCGGTAGAAATCATGACTTCATGATGATGCGTTTTATTCAAGTAAAGATTTGCTGTCTTTGGCTTTATGATTTTAGAAGAAATCATGATTTCGGGAACTGTTAGCTATGTCCCAATATGATTTCAGATAAAATCATTTTGCCAGCGTTCATCTGCATCCCATTATTAGATCTTTGGCTTCATTTCTGAACAATTATTTTTTTTTTAGCACTTAACTATGTCCTATCATTAAAGTCTCTGGCTAGGGATGCACCGATACCACTTTTTCCAGTACTCGCCCGATACCGATACTTTTATTTTTGGTACTTGCCCATTCCGAGTACCGATACCGATATTTTAAATTTACCAGTAAATTTGTAAAATATTGGGTACAGAAACTAAAAGAATATGTATTGGTTAATTTCCTTTATCAAATAGATACAGTCAAACCAAAATTTATTCAGATACCTTTTTCTCACATAATTAGACATTTTTCACATTATCATATCACATATCACTGTCCTGCACCCACTAGTAAAATATATATATATATATTGGTGTATATCTGGTGTCTGAATAATTTTTAGTTTGACTATATATCCCTTAGTTACTTTTTTTACACTTAATTATGCCCATTAAAATGTGTTTTGTTACTTTCACGGTTCAAATTTTTTTTTTTTTTGCTCTATGGTACATCATCTTTAATTTAATAGCATTAAAACTTCTCCACTGCAGCGGCTCAGTACTGTAATCACGCGTTTTGTTGTAATAATGCAGGGAACCACTCGTTATGAATCTCCTAACTCTGATATTTTCAGAAATATAAGTCGCGTTTTTTTAATCTGAAACATGCTGCTATTTGGGCTATAATCTAAAGAGACTCAAATAATGCAGAAACACTGGTGAAGCAAGCAAAACATGCGCAACGCGCTCAAGTACACTACAGCCTTGCGCATTTCACACAGACTGCTAGTTTCACTTTCGTCGTACAGTCGTGTCTGCTTAAGGTTGAAAACAAATGATGTATATAGTGAATGCCTCTATAAATTTTGTTTCATATTTACGAATTTGTTTTAATCCAAAAGATGCGTGTGCTAAATATGCGAACATCAATAAAGATCACGCAACAAAAGTGCGCGCTCTCTCTTTCTCTTTGTCGCTCTCTCTCTCTCTCTCTCTCTCTCTACCGTTAAATAACTTGTGCATTGCTTTACTTACTTGTTTTTGAATTATCCGACCAAACTACAAACTTTCCAGTGATGTCAAGGCGGGATCTTAACTCGACACGCCTTGCATCTTCGCCGCCGCGCGCTCAATCCATTCTGCGTACTTTGCCTTTCAGCTCGCGCGCACCAGCTATACAAGTGTTGATACTGAATGTTTAACATTATATTATTTGCATACATATACTTGGTAGACATCCTTAATATCTAATGACTCCATTCTGCTGTCTGTTGTTCTGTTGTCGGTGTTTCTTTGCCTGACTACGCACTTTTCACATGCTGTGTGGTATCGGCCTTTGGTATCGGGGCATTTTAACGAGTACGAGTACGAGTACAGGAGCTCAGTATCGGGCCCGATACCGATACCAGTATCGGTATCGGTGCATCCCTATCTCTGGCTTCATAGTTTCTGATAAAATTCATGATTTCGGTAGCACTTAGCTGTCTCCAGTGTGTCCATGAAATCTTTGGCCATGATTTATGATCAAATCATCATTTTGTTCCACTAGGGAATCTTTGGATATATGATTCGGTAGCACTTGCCTACATCCCATTTCATGTCATCTTTGGATTTACAATTTATGATTTCGGTGGCACTCAGCTATCCAATAATGAGATGTTTGACTTCATGATTTCAGATCAAATCATGATTTTGGTAGCACTTAGCTGTGTCCTGTTATGAGATCTTTTTCGGTAGAGTAGCTGCGTCCCACCAGTAGATCTTCGGCTATATGATTCCGTAGCACTCGGCCACATCCCATCTCATGTCATCTTTGGCTTTATTATAAAATTATGATTTTGTTAGCACTCAACTCTCTCCCATAATGAGATCTTTGGCTTCATGGTTTAAAAAAAAATTGATATGGATATGGTAGAAGTCCTATCATGACATCTTAGGCTACATGATTTCTTGTCAAATGATGATTTTGGTAGCATTCAGTTGTGTCCCATACATGATGTCTTTTGACTTAATAATTTCTAAGAAAATCATAGTTTTTGTAGCACTCAGATATGTCCCATCATGATATAATTTTCTTAATGATTTCTGATAAAATCATGATTTTGGTAGCTTTCAGCCATGTCCTGTAATAAGATTTGTAATATTTCTGAATATATATTTAAAAAATTGTTTTAAGTAGCACTCAACTGTCTCATGACATCTTTGTCTTCATGATTTCTGATAGTAGGTAGTGTTTATCTGCATCTCTTCGTGACATCATTTCTGATAAAATCATGATTTTGGTAGTGCTCAGCCATGTCCTGTAATAAGATCTTTATGATTTTTTTGATCATGTTTCTGTACAAATACTTAGCGCTCAACTTTGTCATGACAGCTTTGTCTTCCTTGAATTCTGATAAAATCTTGATTTTGGTAGTCTTCATCTTGTGGCCCATCAGGACCTCAATGGCTTTGTGATTTCTGATAAAATCATGATTTCGGTACAGCTCATCATGCGTCCCATCATGACATGATTTTTGGTCAAATCATGATTTTGGCAGTGTTTGGTTATGTCCCAAACATGATGTCTTTTCACTTAATGTTTTGGTAGCTGATATTTCTGATAAAATCATGATTTCGGGAGTGTTCATCTACGTCAGATCATGACATCTTGGTTACATGATTTTTTTGTCAAATCATGATTTTGGTAGCATTCAGATGTGTCCCATACATGATGTCTTTGACTTAATGATTTCCGAGAAAATCATTGTTTGGTAGCGCTCAGATATGTCCCATCGTGGCATCACTGGCTTCATGATTTCTGATAAAATCATGATTTTGGTAGTGCTCAGCCATGTCCTGTAATAAGATCTTAATGCTTTCTGTTCAAATGTTTTAGGTAGCACTCAACTGTATCATGGCATCTTTGTCTTCCTTTCTGATAAAATCCTGCTCATCATGCGTCCCATCAAGACATCCTTGGCTACATGATTTTTGGTCAAATCATTATTTTGGTAGCGTTAAGCTGTGTCCCATACATGATGTCTTTTTACTTAATAATTTCTGGGAAAATAATGGTTTTGGTAGCACTCAGATCCCATCATGACATCATTTGGTTTATGATTTCTGATAAAATCATGATTTTGGCAGCGCTCAGCCATGTCCTGTAATAAGATCTTGATTTATTAGAAAATCTTGGTTTTGGTGCTCAGATATGTCCCATGATGACATCACTGGCTTCATGAATTCTGATAAAATCATAATTTTGGTAGCACTCAGCCATGTTCTGCAGTAAGATCTTCATGATTTCTGATCATGTTTCTGTTAAAATGTTTTAGGTAGAACTCAATTGTGTCATGACGTCTTTGTCTTCATGATTTCAGATAAAATCATGATTTCGTTCATGTTCATTTGTGTGCCATACATGATTTATTTGACTTAATGATTTCTGAGAAATTTAATGGTTTTGGCAGTGCTTAGATATGTCCCATCATGACATCATTAGCTTCATAATTTCTGATAAAATCTGATTTTTTTTTTTTTTTTTGTAGCACTCAGCCATATCCTGTAGTAAGCTCTTCCTGATTTCTGATAAATGAATAAATCATGATTTCAGTAGTATTCATCTGTTTCTCATTTTGATTTCTGTTCACTATTTTTGATCATGATTTCCGTTAAAATGTTTTAGGTAGCAGTCAACTATGACATCATTGTCTTCAAGATTTCTGATGAAATCATAATTTCAGCCATGCTCAGCTTGATTATTACAGTAGAAATCATGATTTCAGCAGAAATACACTGATCTTTTGCACTGAGTTGATTCCCTCGTCTAAATCTCTATACATATTGAGAAGAAAAACATTAACTGTCAAAATACTGCTAGTCCCTTATGCTATAACCAAAACCTCTAGAAGCCATGATTCACTTTGTCATTTGTTGTTAAAATCTTTTTAAATGTTTTTCTTTTATGCAACAGAAGTTCTAGACGACTTGTTGCAGACAGTTGATCTGTTTATATTGAACTATGTAACATTAGTCAGCGATTAATTCATTTAGACAGAAACCAAATCAGCTGTTGATAAAGTCCTAGAAAGCAGGTCTTCAGGACATGCAAATTTGTTAACATTCCAGCGCACACAGCATGTCCTGAGGCCACACGTTCCGTGCTGACAGTCACGCTGATCGTTACAGATATGACAGCTTTTCTCATTCCACAGATTTCAGATATGTTACCTCTTAGTACACATGACATGTTGTTTACATACAGTAATGGAGGCAAGTCTTTGAAGAAAAGGCTCACCTGCTTTTTACAGTTATACCTTGTAAGCTCAAGTTATACAGTTGTTTCCCAGGACGCTTTTGATTCAGCTGACTGATCATATTAGAATCATATTAGATTAAAATTAAACCTTCATTGTTTTTAATTTCATGACTCCATGAAGGTCCATCAAGTAAAAAGTATAATATAAAAGAACATTTTATAACAAACATAGTGTACGTAACCATTACTTAAATGTTGTTTGACCATTATTTAAAACCATAACCAGTATTTTATATATATATAAAAAAAGAAAAGTTTTCAAATAATGATGAGCTTTCATAAGGTTATTCCAGTCGACACTCATGTGATAATTATCTGTAAGCATTAAAACTAAAATTCACCCATTATATTTTCTAAATGCATATTTTTGATAAATATATATAAAAAAAATCTTTAATTCCTTAAACTATCTCTTTAATTCCTTAAACTGCATTAGGAGAATACTCCACATTTACATTA
This sequence comes from Labeo catla, assembly GCA_012976165.1. NCBI lineage: Eukaryota > Metazoa > Chordata > Actinopteri > Cypriniformes > Cyprinidae > Labeo > Labeo catla. Next base: position 348,931 of record VONZ01000083.1, read on the forward strand.
TTTCAGAACACTTGATATCTGCAAAAACCCTGGAATAAACCTTGTTTCCTGTGCCTGTTCAACTTAAGTGTATGTCAACACAGTGACTGACCCTCATTCAAGCTCATGTTACAATAGGGTGTGGTTTGGTTTCATTTACTGCCCTGTGGTGGTTGTTAGATGTATGCAGACGTGTAATGATCTGTGTTTTGTGTTTGAGCTGTAAGAGGAGAGGCTTGACTTTTACTCGCTCTGTGTTTCAGTTTCCTTCAGTACCTCCTGGCGGTTGTCCGGAACTTGCTGCTCTTTGGTCTGTTGAATTCAATAACAGGAAGGAGGAAACTCGTTGTGAACGTGGTCCTGCTGATAGTAGTACTGTGTGCGTGTGTGCAGAATCGCAGAAAGGATATCCCATTATGGGGCGTAATATGGCCTTCTGAAAAGCAGTGGAAGTGGGTACCGATTTTAGAAAGCTTAGTTTTCAGTAGAAATTGACCCTCGGCATTTTCCATTTGGGTGGCAGGAAAGGGCTGACCAGATAACTGCACTGCAAAAAAAGTGCAAATGGTTTTGTAAAGCTGAACATGTCTTCGTTGGTCTATACCTTACATACAATACAAGCACAGTTTTCCATTTTATAGTAGCTTTTTATAGTAATCCACCTAACTAGGGTTGTAAAATTGTGTACTTAGGAAAAGTATGCAAAGTCTTACATCTGAATTAGGGCTTGGCGATAAACAAAATCATATTGAAATCGCTGATAAACTGTGGACATTTTAATTCTATATGAATAAATCTAACAGCGTGTCACAAGGCAGAAATAAAGCTGATTTTCAGAGCTGCTCTGAGAGTCTTGTCACAACCTTTTAATGGCTTCATTTGAGAAAATCGACAGGGTCTTTTCGTGTCAAATCACCCAAATTTCAAAAACTTTCCCGGCTTTTTGATTTTGAAAATGGCAATTTTCACCTGAAACTCAGTCAATACAGGGGGGTAAAAATGACTTCAGAAAGATGGCAGCATCATAATGTTATTTTTACACAGAGATTGGTAGTTATATTAGTAAAATCTGTTGACTTTATCAGTCTTGTTGCATTATGTGCCAGTGGTGACTGTTCAAAAATGGGGATACAGCACTTTTCAAAATTTTAGATATTGGGTCTTAACCAACTTTCCTTTTGGCATCTTCATTTTTAAGGCCCTGTGAGATTCGGTTCCAGAGAACCAATATGGCTCCAGGAGTAAATCGTTAAAATGTACACATTTTCAGTAGTCTAAAACCAAATGTGGATCATTTGGTTTTTGACTACTGAAATGGGTAACATTCAACAATCTGGACATGGAGCCTCGTTGAGATTCCCATTGAGATCTATGGGACTAAATGATGTAGGGCCTTGAAAATTAAGATTCCAAAAGAAAAGATTATTAACAACTAGAATCTAAAATCATATTGCAAAATCTTTAATACCTCTAGAGTTATAGGCACGTGAAGCTTAAAAAAAAAAAATTTTTTATGGCGCTCAGACAGGTATGTTCAATGCAGTTGTCTTGACAGAAAGAAACGAGATACATCTCAAGTTTCAAGATTATTTGTTCTTCAGACATTCCTTTTTAAAAGAAGTATCATATTTTTTCAAACTGATCCGCATTTGGTTTTTAACCACTGAAAATGCCAGAACAACAATTTACAAATAATGTACTCACCCCCTTGTAATCCACGATGTTCATGTCTTTCTTTCTTCAGTCGTAAAGAAATTATGTTTTTTGAGGAAAACATTTCTGCATTTTTCTCCATATAATGGACTGGTATGGTGCCCCAATTTTGAACTTCCAAAATGCAGTTTAAATGTTTTCCTCAAAAAACATATATATTATTTACGACTGAAGAAGGAAAGACATAAACATCTTGGATGACAAGGGGGTAAGTACATTATATGTGAATCTTTGTTTTTGAAGTGGACTTCTCTAAGATCTTTAATACTACTTGAGTTACAAGCATGCAAACTTTGGACAAAAACTGGACAAGTGCTGTTTCCTCATTTTTGAATGGTCACCATTGGCACATAATACAACAAAGATTGCTAAACTCAACAGATTTTACTAATAGAACTAACAATCTCTGTGTAAAAATAAGATAATGATGCTGCAATCTTTCTGAAGTCATTTTCACCCCCCTCTAACATGACTCTGAATCTAAGGTGAAAATTGCCATTTTGACCTCCCTCTACAAAATAGTGGATTACTTAGTAAATATTCATCCATGAGATTTAATATTTTGGCTTTCATCACTATACATGTGTATCTTTCTTCAGAAAAAATAGTAGCAAAATCAAAAATTTGAGCTAGAGACCTCTGGTTGAGTTCACATTGAATGACCAAAAAACAGTCAAATACACAATGAAACTCGAGATCTTCACGGCAACCCACCAAAATAAAAGTATGGTTTGAATTAATGTAATTATGACGTTTGGTTTATATTAGGGCTGGCAAATGATTAATTGCGATTAATCGCATACAAAATAAAAGTTTGAGTTTGCCTAATATATGTGTGTGTACTGTGTGTAATTATTATGTATATATAAATACAAGCACATTCATGTATATATTTAAGAAATATTTACAAGTATATATATTTATTATATACAGTACAATATATACAGTAATTTGTGTGTATTTATATATACATAAAAAATTATACACAGTACACACACATATATTAGGCAAACTCAAACTTTTATTTTGTATGCGATTAATCGTTTGCCAGCCGTAGTTTATATATATTCATCGCCCCTTTTGTGTACTGTGTATTTTTTGGAATTCTAATAGATTCTAATTTTGCATTTTTGGACATATTTCATGAATTTCACATTTAGTTTCTCAGCCCTGCTAGCAATCGCTCAGAACATCCTAGCAGTTGTATCGCAATGTGGTAAAAATCACTCAGAACTAGCAACAGCTAGTTGTGCCATTTTAAAGGTTGTCATTCACAGTCTAGACGTTGAGGCTGTGTTGCCAATGGCAACCTGGATTTCATCCGAACCTTCTGCTCAGCATCTGAAAGAGAGCCAGCTGGCCGTTTCTTTAGCAGCGAGCCATCCAAGACTTTGCTACTTTGTTATTATGAATATCTTTATTTTTTATGCTGGTTGAGATCGTTTAATATGAATCTCATGCTAATTGCTGTGACTAATCACTAGTAGTTTTACAGCAACTTCTGCCTTTGACTAACACACCTGTCAACAGAGGAAGTACCTGCTTTTACATGCTGATGCTCACGTCAGAGTTGAGGAGAGATTAACTATTTATCCGGTCTGAATGAATCTTTGAACATATGTTCAAAAGTAAATCTTGGAAATTTCCAGTTTATTTTTTTTATTGTGATTCACAATGCTTTATAATGAGCTACTTAATTTTTTTTCAGGTAATTTGTTCACCTCTGCAAAACAAGTAAGCAAAACTTTGTTAGGCCAACAGCATGTTACCAGGCAAGCAGCGTGACATAGGGCTCTATGATTTCCATGATGCCGAAAACGCGGACGGAATCGCGGAATCCAGTCATAAAAACAGAATTTACTGAATAATGTGGAATGTCACGGAATTTGTCAAAGTTTGAATTAATTAATCAAAAGTAGGTCATTACACTTAAATCAAACCGCAATATGGACTAGTATCTGTAAATATTATACCGCAGAAATACCATTTAAATACCATGTGAATCCTGCATGTTCTGTGTGTCTGATGAATGGAGCAGACGAGCGGTTTTGTTTATTACACACACTGAAGCGTGTGTGACGGTGATTTTTAGCGTCTGTCGTCTCACTAAATAAGGACATAAATACATGAACAATATCTGTCACTTCATGAGCATTTGACCGTTCCATTTTAAGAAAACTAGCCTTATATCATATACACACTGAAATGTAAAGGTAGACACGGCGACCCGTCAAAATAAAAGTCCTGTTTAACTTGAAGACATTGTGCCAGATATATATTACTACTATTACTACTACTACTAAAATGAAACAAACATTATTTTTTAGGGTGTAATCACACAACATTTCTTCCATGTTTCAATTTTCATAGTAAATTCCCCTTTGTTTGCCAAAAAAAGTTTGCTTAATTTTTAATAATTAAAAGATAAATGAAATTAATGTTTTATGCCTTCATTTGATAACCAGAACATTTTAAATACACACCACAGAATTTCTGAGGGTAAAAAAACACTTTCATAAGGCTATTTTAAGAATAAATTTGAATAAATTAAGTATGCATTCAAATAATTAGACATGCTAAAACACAGAATTTGATAACAATAAAACATATGGTGAGAAAAAACAAAACATTTTATAGGGCCCTAAACATGTCATTTTTGTTAAACCCTTATTAAATTGATGTAAAATTGTATAGGTTTCATGATTTTAATTAATTAGACATGCTCTTTGATTAATAAAATTGAATTTAACCATAAAAAGGAGTTGAGAAAAATTAAAATGGGAAAAACGGAATTTGGAAAAAAATAAAATGGAATTTGGGAAAAAATAAAACGGATTTCATAGGGCCCTAGTGACACTATGTTCTGTTAATTTAACATTTTAACATTATTTATGAAATTATTTGTTATCTATTCTAAAACAGCCAGTGAAAGTCAGCTTTTACATGGATTTCTAAAAAAATCTTAGTGTTGCTCTGTTATATTCCATATGACTCATATTTGTACACGTCACAGGTATGGAATTAAAAAATTATTAATGAAAAGAAATGTGATCCTCTTTTTCATGATAAGCTTCAATGCTTTCCCATTGAATAGTCTACATCAGGGTTGTCAAACGTGGTTCCTGAAGGGCCACAGCCCTGCAGAGTTTAGATTCAACCCTAATTAAACACACCTAATGCAGCTAATCAAGTCCTTCAGGCTTATTTGAAAACTACATGGTATGTGTGTTGGAGCAGGGTTGGAACTAAACTCTGCAGGGCTGAGGCACTCCAGGAACTGAGTTTGATACCCCTGGTCTACATGATTATAACACTGATTGACATTGATTTTAAGATTTATTTATTTAGTTATTTATTTTTTGGTTCATGTTTTGGGTGACCACTTCATATTCAGTGTAAACCACATGAGAGGCACTGCTCTATGGCTGCTGGTTTGGTAAAATATTTGCATGTGCATCGATTCAACATGCCCTGTTCCCTTGTTGGCCACAGGGTGGTGCACTTGGAGAACTATTCATGCATTTCTCCCAACTGCAGTACATTCTGCACTCTAGTGGTTTTGTGTAGTATGTAATATATTTTTTTTCATAGTTATTTCATTTTAGTCCAATGGTCATAATTTGTTTTGTGTGTGTGTGTGTGTGTGTGTGTGTGTGTTTTAATTATTAATGCCAAGGACCCCCAAAAAAGACATTTTAGTTTAGTTTAGTTTAGTTTATTATTTTATTTTATTTTGGATTGACCACTTCCTAAAATATATAGGCTGCTAAATTGTCTCATGTATAAAATATATGTGAAAATAACAATTCATATATATTGTGTGGAAAAATGTTATTAAGTGTGATATTATAAAGACAACTAAATTTAACAATTGTTCAATTGTTCAATAATGTTTAGTCTTATATTGTCATTGTAAGAGTTTTATTTTAATATTATTGATAAACTTTATATTTTATTTTAAGTTTTAGTTATTTAGTTGTTTTTCTTTTTAAATAGCCTTAGTTTTTATTTATTTTTATTTTAGTTGTAATTTGATATTTTAATATACCAAGTTAAAATAAATGAATATGGAAAATGTTGCTATAATAGCTAGCTGAATTTTTTAAAAAATGTTTTATTTCAGTTAATGATTGTTTATAAAGTAAGAGAAATTGTTTTAGTTAAATGCAATAAATTTGCAATGTACTTTAGAAATTTGTAAATTAATATTAATATCATAAAGACATAGTTCACTCAGAAATTAAAATTCTGTTATGATGTACCGTACCTTCATTTCATTTCAAAACGTTAACTGCCTTTTTCTGCAGGACACACAGAAAAAAAAAGATTGTGAAGAATATTGGTAACCAATCAGCTTTGGCTTCCAATGTATGTGCTAAAAAAACACTTAAAACATTATCAAAGTATGTTTCTTTTAAAGTTATACAGGTTAAGAGTGACATGGAGGTGAGTGAATGATAACACAATTTCATTTTTGGGTGGACTCTTCTTTAAGATTATTAGAAGACATCATGAGAAGAAATTTTTCAAAGATCCTCTAGAAAAGTTTGCAGACCTGAATGTGAAAGCCCCATATCTAAACACCACAGCTTTTGCGCTATGAATCATGGTAATACCATGGCATTTTATACTATTTTCTGAATCCAATCAATCACTAAAGTCCTTAACATTTTTTGAACATCGTTTTTTGAAATACTTTATGGAAGTGAAATGGTCAGTTAACTGTTTTATGTTGATAAGTAATGCAGTACAGTGTCAGCTGGTACAGTTCCATCCGCACTTCCTCTCGATCTGTGTCAGGAAGTGAGTGAAGACCCTGAATCATCTCGGACTGTTCTTCTTCACTGAGAGAGATGGCTCTCATGGCCATCTGGAGCAGTGAGGAGGGCAACACACTCTGTGATCTCGCAACACACTGAAGAAGCGGCCCATCTGTTGGCTTCACCTCGCCAGCTCTCACTTCTGTACAGAGACACCGAGGCCAGCACTAGATAACACAGCTACTGATACATACATGCTCTTAGATAGATAACACCACACGGGAGACACCTGCAAAGTATTGGTGTGTGTGTGTGTGTGTGTGTGTGTGTGAGAGAGAGAGAGAAGGGAAAACACAAGGTGTGTGCATTGTGATTGCACAAAATAATAAGTATCTGTTTGACTGGTGAAATGAACATTTGTGGTCAGACAGTTTAGAAAAGTGATGGATATTTGAAACCATTCAAATCTGATGTTCTAAAATGTGTGTTATGTATTAAAAAATGTGCCTTGTCACTTCAGTGTGTTCCAAAATCTTTAAAGAAGATTTCTGCACACTGTTGTTTAATTTAATGTATTTGATGTTTGTTTTATAGATCCGTTTACGATGATCAGCCCAATGCACACAAAAGGTTTATGGAAAAACTTGATGCCAGAATACGCAACCATGACAGAGAGATCGAAAAAATGTGCAACTTCCATCATCAGGGATTCGTGGACGCCATTACAGAACTGCTGAAGGTCCGAGCAGATGCTGAGAAACTAATGGTATGTGGAAATCATAACTAAAATTATATTCTAGGGATTAGAAACATGTTATGCATTGTTATTATTGAGAATTTTAAAATAAATAAATAAATAAATAAATAATAGTGCTGTCAATCGATTAAAAAAAAACAACTAATTAATAGCACAATAATAAAGTTTTTAAAAATACTTTTATATTTGTATAACTTTACATTCAATCTTCAAATTAATGTAGAAGCAACATAATGACAGTATATTTTTAATATTTGTTAAATATTTTTTTATGGCTGAAGGTGAGAATCACCAGATTCTTTTTTTTCCCCCCTAATATTTAACCATTGACTATAGCCATTTAACATTACACTATAATTGACAGCTATCAATTTTAACATTTATTAGACTTTCAAAATAACAACTTTTAATTTAAGTGAACTTAAAACTTAAATCTTTACAAAAACACATTATTTACCTGTGCCCTTCAGCAAGTAGGAAATATACAGAAATTGAATAAAGTTGAATAAAGTCAAACACTACCCTGATAGCACACATCTTACAGACGTACTTGTGCTATCTTGGTAAATACTAAATAGCTTCCTAGTCCTAGCTTGTCCCTGCATTAACTGCGTTAAATATTTTTATAGCCGTTAAACTGGAAAAATTAATCACCTCGCTCATTTTGATAGCATTAATAAACAGTTAATTTTGTCTTGCTAAATATTGTGGCAGTACCATGGTAGAATAATAGTATCAGGAATATATATATATATATATATATATATTTATATACCATTATATAAAATAGCGCTGGGTCGTATATAGAAAATTCACAACATGTTCACATTGATTTTGCTCACAATCCAAAAACAAGAAGTAAACATTGCTGTGATTTTAAATCCTGTTGAAAAGTCTTTCATTAAAAGAGAAGTCCACTTCCAGAACAAAAATTTACAGATAATGTACTCACCCCCTTGTCATCCAAGATGTTCATGTTTTTCTTTCTTTAATCATAAAAAAAAATGTTTTTTGAGGAAAACATTTCAGGATTTTTCTCCATGCAGTGGACTTCTGCCCCAAGTTTGAACTTCCAAAGTACAGTTTAAATGCGGCTTCAAACAATCCCAAATGTGGTTGTGAATGATCCCAGCCGAGGAAAAAGGGTCTTATATAGCGAAACGATTGTTATTTTCTTAAAAAATAATGCTATTTATATACTTTTTAACGTCAAACGCTCGTCTTGTCTTACTCTGCCTGAACTCTGTTTTTTCCAGTTCATGACAGTTAGAGTATGTCGAAAAACTCCCATCTCATGTTCTCCCTCAACTTCAAAAATCGTCCTGTTTTACCTTTTTTGTTAAGGGTGTTTGATCTTCTTTGCATGTTCGCTTTGCATAGACTGTGTCGGTACTTGTGCAGCGATGTAGGATGATTTTAAAATGATTTTTGAAGTTGAGGGAGAAAATACGATTGGATTTTTTCAACATACCCTAACTGTCTTGAACCAGAATGCACAGAGTTCAATGAGAGCAAGACAAGATGAGCATTTGAGATTAAAAAGTATTTAAATTGTATTTTTTTAAATGAAAATAACCGATCGTTTCTAGATAAGACCCTTCTTCCTTGGCTGGGATCGTTTACAACCGCATTTGGGATCATTTGAAGCCGCATTTAAGCTGCATTTTGGAAGTTCAAATTCGGGGCGCCATATCAGTCTATTATATGGAGAAAAATCCTGAAATGTTTTCCTCAAAAACATAATTTCTTTACGACTGAAGAAAGAAAGACATGAACATCTTGAATGACAAGGGGGTGAGTACATTATATGTGAATCTTTGTTTTGGAAGTGGACTTCTCCTTTAAGATTCATAGAATCAGTTTAGTCAGATCAGTTCAATATGCTTTATTAGTCCTTGGCCTTGTGTGCTGTTTACTACTTTGATTTTTATAATGGTACATATAAAGGGAAAAGATAAAGTATTATACATTGTGTATTTTTGTAAAAACTTTGTGGAAAAAAAAAAAAAAAAGGCAGAAATCATTTACTGTGTTTTAGTTTTTTTAGTGTTTTCATCTTGAAACTCTTTGGCCATTTAAGAGTATATTATTATGATTAATATTATTAATTATATTGACATGTGATGAGTACCTTTAGAAGGCTGACATAATAATCTCAATATTGTTTGTATGTAATGTTGTTAGTACTCGCCCTAATACAGAATGATTATCATATGAACTCTTTCCCCACCAGCGTTTTTGAAAAAAGCGCTCATTTCTGCATCTTCGTCCTGGTGTTTTTGATCAGGAGATTTTGGTCTCATTCAGAAGATGTGTAATAATTCCCCCAAGCGTATGACAGTGAAAACATAGAAGGCCATAAAAACTTGTCTTTGGCAGGGAAATGTTTTTTCATAAAAGACGAGACAATTTGTCGATAGGCGGGGAAAGAGTTACTATATCATAGTTTACTGCAAAGAATACCATTATTCTACCATGCTACATGTACTATTTAGTACTTTGTTAATGTGGTTAATGACTTAATGACTGAATCATTTCAAATGCATGTATATACACTACCAGTCAAAAGTTTTTGAATGGTAAGATTTTTAATATATTTTTTTAAAGAATTCTCTTCTGCTCACAAGCCTGCATTTATTTGATCTAAAGTACAGCAAAAATAGTAACATTTTTGAAATGTTTTTACTATTTAAAATAACTGCTTTCTATTTAAATATATATGAAAATGTAATTTATTCCTGTGATCAAATCAGCATCATTACTCCAGTCTTCAGCGTCATGTGAATACTTTTATGTAGCCAGGATACTTTAAATAGTTTAAAACTGATGATAAAGACATTTATAATGTTACAAAAGATTTCTATTTCAGATAAATGCTGTTCTTCTGAACATTTTATTCATCAAAGAAACCTGAAAAATTCTACTCAGCTGTTTTCAACATAATAATAATAATAATAATAATAATAATAATAAAAATAAAGCAGCAAATCAGAATATTAGAATGATTTTTGAAGGATCATGTGACTGGAGTAATGATGCTAAAAATTCAGCTATGAAATCACAGGAATAAATTACATTTTAAAATATATTCAAATAGAAAACAGTTATTTTAAATATAAAAATATTTTAGAATTTTACTGTTTTTGCTGTACTTTGGATCAAATAAATGCAGGCCTGGTGAGCAGAAGAGGTGTCTTTTAAAAATTAAAAATCTGACTGTTCAAAAACTTTTGACTGGTAGTGTACAGTATCTTCTTTCTAGGCCTTTAAAAAGGCTTTTGTCTGAATATAACGAATGCCCCAATGTACTTCAAGTGAAATCGAAGAACGAAGAACTGGTATGATGCCATTTTGTTCAAAATCAGACGGAAATGAAGTTCATTTAGGGTTCAGACCTCACGCTGGAATCGCACGCCAATTCTCTTTAGCTCCCTTTCCACTTCCCAGAGTGAAATATGGTGACCAAACGGCACAGGAGTGGCTCACCAATCCTCGTAATTAGACCCACATTATATAAAGCATATTCAGATAACAAGAGAGCACATACGGCATCAATGAGGTCGCTAGGCCCTCTTTGTTCGCAGATAAATGAGATTTTTAATAATCTCCAAAAGCGGTTCCTTATTACGATGACCTAATGAGACTTAATATGTGGGAAAGTCTGCGGTCATGCGGTCCCTGCACCTGGGGCACTGTACTGGCGCAGTGGTGTGGAGGTCTTCACATTTGATGTTAATCAGCCATCCAGCGTTTGTGTCCAGCCGAAAAAAAGGAAAAAATGAATGTTTAATTACCAGAAAATGCTATCCGCATTTTACCCCGGACAATGAATGGCACATAGAGCTCATTGAGGTTACCAACAAGGGACCAGTGGTCAATTGGGTCATTGATTTGAATTGTTTGACAGAGCCAGAGGAACAACCAAAGTTCAAAAATCCCAAGTAAAATTGAGAAGTTTGTCACAGAATCTGTTAGAAAGGGCTGTCAGAAGCGATTACCGGCCATAAAAGCTCCCCGCCGACCAAAAGTTCAAGTTCCCGCTGCACATTTAATTTGAATTTGCATGCCTTTGTTCTTGACTCCTCATGAAGTATGATCTGATTACAAGGGTGAGCAGTTACAACAGGGAATCGTGGGCTTATTTGTCTAACAACAGTGATATTATGTTTTAAGGGCCAAGTGAGCGACACCAATCGAAGACTTCAAGACGCCGGACGGGAGGTATGGCACAGTCTGGCTTTGTTAGCATGTCTGCCGTTAGAAGAAAAGAATGTAGATTATCGAACAATAGCACAGAGAGGATTGTCTCGTTAATTGAGAGGGCTTCACACTCTTTGACCTTCCCTTATGTAAGGTGACGGCCCAAACGGAGGAGGTCATCCGCTGCCGAATTCAACAGAGGAACATGGCCACCACGGTGGAGAAGCTGCAGCTCTGCATTCCCGGTGAGATGGCGCGCTTGCGTAAAGATCTCGTCGTCTGAGCTGGAACTGCCACGTTTTTGTTCTCGTTTCCCAGAGATTTCATCGAAAGACTATTAAAAGCAATCAAGATAGCGTAAACGTCAATGTTTCCAGGTTTCTTGTTACATTAATGAGTCCAGGTCCTCATTAGACAGTGCTCTGTGTTTATATCATACGGTCTATCTGACTTAAAACTTGATACAACACTTCCTAGCCGTTGGACAAACAGAAAGGGAATTGGATGTTTTGTTTTTTACGGTGGTTTAATCAAGAAACCTATTGGATGATTCTGTAGATAAATGTAGTTAGGTTGTGGTTTCTTTGGTCTGTGTTTTTTTTTTTTAAAGAAATTATAGAAATTTAGGAAGTGGTTACAGTTCACTGAATAAAGAAAATGTTTGATTTGATTTCTTTTTAATACGTTGTCCTTTTGACTTGAAATCACGCTGTCTTTTTTGTTTCTGCAGTCCTGGAAATGTACAGCAAATTGAAGGAGCAGCTTGAATCCAAAAGGTAACTTGTTGCTTATTTTGAGTTATGTGAGTTTTTATCTTTATCGCAAATCAATCAAGATAGGTTAGAATCTCTTTAAAATGATTTTTTTTCAGTTCACAAGTTCATTGAAAGGTGCTGAACCTTTAGACAGTGTTTTTGCATATGAGATTTATACATCATTATACATTACACATTATACATCATTATAGATCTGAAAGCTGAATAAATAAGCTTTCCGTTGATGTATGGTTTGTTAGGATAGTCTTAAATATCTTAATGGAACGTGATCTCTACTTAATATCCTAATGATTTTTGGCATAAAAGAAAAATTGATAATTTTGACCAATACAATGTGTTGTTGGCTATTACTACAAATATACCAGTGTATGTCAGTATCTACCTAATAAAGGTTGGTTTTTAGTTATTGACAACCCTAAACTTCCATAAATTAAAGAAAATATTCTTTTGATCAAGTAATATCTACAGTATGATAATAATTGAATGTGTGAGCTTGATCAATGTAGTCAACAACACACCAGAAAAAGTAATGAGACAATTTAAAGTTTTCTGTAAAAAGGGTTGGCAATTAATGAAATTTTGGGACATTTTGTGCTTAAATTATATTTGTATATACACTGACCAAACCTATAAACGCAACACTTTTGTTTTTGCCCCCGTTTTAATGAGCTGAAATCAAAGATCTAACACTTTTTTTTTACACAAAAGGCCTATTTCTCTCAAATATTGTTTCAAATATAATCCATCCACCTCACAGGTGTGGCATATCAAGATGCTGATTAGACAGCATGATTATTGCACAGGTGTGCCTTAGGCTGACCACAATAAAAGGCCACTCTAAAATGTGCAGTTTTATCACACAGCACAATGCCACAGATGTCGCAAGTTTTGAGGGAGCGTGCAGTTGGCGTGCTGACTGCAGGAATGTCCACCAGAGCTGTTGCCCGTAAATTGAATGTTCATTTCTCTACCATAAGCCATCTCCAAAGGCGTTTCAGAGAATTTCGCAGTACATCCAACCGGCCTCACAACCGCAGACCACGTGTAACCACACCAGCCCAGGACCTCCACATCCAGCATCTTTACCTCCAAGATCGTCTTAGACCAGCCACCCGGACAGCTGCTGCAACAATCGGTTTGCATAACCAAAGAATTTCTGCACAAACTGTCAGAAACCATCTCAGGGAAGCTCATCTGCATGCTCGTCGTCCTCATCGAGGTCTCGACCTCACTGCAGTTCGTCGTCGTAACCGACTTGAGTGGGCAAAAGCTCACTTTCGATGGCGTGTGGCACTTTGGAGAGATGTTCTCTTCACGGATGAATCCCGGTTTTCACTGCAGATGGCAGACAGCGTGTATGGCGTTGTGTGGGTGAGCGGTTTGCTAATGTCAACGTTGCCGATTGAGTGGCCCATGTTGGTGGTGGGGTTATGGTATGGGCAGGTGTATGTTATGGACAACAAATACAGGTGCATTTTATTGATGGAATTTTGAATGCACATAGATACCGTGACGAGATCCTGAGGCCCATTGTTGTGCCATTCATCCACGACCATCACCTCATGTTGCAGCATTGCAGGAATCTGTACACAATTCCTGGAAGCTGAAAACATCCCAGTTCTTGCATGACCAGCATACTCACGGGACATGTCACCCATTGAGCATGTTTGGGATGCTCTGGATCGGCGTATACAACACCGTGTTCCAGTTCTTGCCAATATCCAGCAACTTCGCACAGCCATTGAAGAAGAGTGGACCAACATTCCACAGGCCACAATCAACAACCTGATCAACTCTATGCGAAGGGGATGTGTTGCACTGCGTGAGGCAAATGGTAGTCACACCAGATACTGACTGGACCCCCCCAGTACAGTAAAACTGCACATTTTAGAGTGGCCTTTTGTTGTAGCCTTATATTGTTTATTGTTACCTGCATGTGTGTGTATTTATATATACATAGTAAATATACACAGTGCACACACACATATTATGTGCACAAAAACTTTTATTTTGGATTCGATTAATCACGATTAATCATTGGCCAGCATTTCTAAAAATGCATTTTATAAAGTGTGGGGATGAATGAAGGCATGGATGTAAGGTCACACTGAACTTGAAAATAATGACCCTTCTTTGTCCATTAATGTCTACCTAGTCAGTCATAACACATCACGAATAAATAAACTATTCAAACGCAAAGACAGTTGACCTTGTGTGTGCCCTTCTTCACAGCACTGCCCTGTACCAGCAGGCCCATGACAGGCCTCCTCCAAATTGAGGCAATTAGTGCAACGTGTTTTTTCATTAATCTGTGTGTCGCCACTGCGCGCTAATGACTAGGCTAGGACATGGTCTAATCAGGCAGGGATTCTTTCGCAGTTCACATGTAACACTCGCTGGGAAGGGCGCCACTTTGGCCTTCCACATGGACGCACGAGCACTTCAGAGCGGTGAGGTCAGGGAGCATTCAGTGGCACCGGCTAGTGTGGTACAAGTTAATAAGCGTAGAAGTACGTTGAATATGGACAGGCACAGATCATGCATTGTGCATGTTTGGTATTTTTGAGCCCATGTTGCATATATACTACCAGATATTTTTTTATTATTTGTAATATTTTTATGCTTTTTGAAGACGTTTCTAATGCTCACTTCAAAATACAGTACTTCTATGAATTTGGCCACCACACTAATTGTAGACAGCTGTAGTAATATTTTGAGTCCAATAAGCTAAATCAACAGCATTTATGGCAACAGAAAATTTGTCTATTGTTTTATTTAAAAAATGTTACTCTGAGGCACTTGCAGCAAAAGTAAGTAGGGCATGTTTTTGTAGAAATGTCAAGCTTATAATTTTTAAAACAATTTAATTATTTTCTTAAAACTTGTTAGAGCTATAAAGTTCTTATCATTTTTACAGTCATTTTAGGGTTTTATGGCAACAACAGATTTGTGAAATTTAATGTGATGTTACATTGAAAAGGTTAGTAAGCAATTTTCTTCACACTAAAATCAAGTTGATGCACATATGGTGTACATCTTGTGGCTGAACTATTGAAACAATCATGATATGATCTGACATTGATTCTTAGCCAGAGATACGATTTTTACAGATATCTCAAAACATGCCACAATACAATTACAATTTGATTAGATTGATTTTGATATTACGTGCTTATTTTACAGTTACATTTTTATTAACTCACAAATGCAACCAAAATATAACATGAGCTTTGAATTGAACTTCCTGAAAGTTGCCAATTCCAAATCCCAATTGTTTGTTATAGTTTATCAAGTATGTGATGTCACCTCTGTGAAATCCATAGAACAGTCCATGAACATGAGTTTCAAAACAAAGGTGCTTAAAAATGTATATATTGTTGTTTGTGTGTGTTTTGTAAATGCATCATATCATTAGTTATTCTATCAATGTATTAATCCATATCGATGTATCATTGTAGCCTTTGTAAGTGCTTCACTGTAACCCATATTTTTGCTTTTTTAAAGAATATTGAAGCCATGTTAGCTTTTGTTGACCTTCATATTGCTATTACCGTATTGATATTTCAGTGATTTTAGGGGGGTTTAGGGACTAGTAAACTGGTGACTGACATGAATCTTTTCCTTTTCAGATACTACTCTGCATTGAAGACCATGGAGCAGCTGGAAAACATTTATATTCCTAGAGTGAGCCAGTACAGGTTCTGCCAAATCATGGCTGAGACGCTCCCTAAACTCAGAGAGGAGATTAAGGAAATCTCCATGTCTGACCTAAAAGACTTCTTGGAGAGTATCCGAAAGCATTCGGATAAAATTGGTGAAACAGCAATGAGACAGGTGGGATTTTTATTTTTATTTAATTTAATTTTATTTTATTTTTGCTTGCTGATCGCATGTTAATGCTGCCTACCTTTTCTAACATTTGTTGCACACATACAGTTGAAGTCAAAAGTTTACATACACCTTACCAAAATAAGAGGGACCATACAAAATGCATGTTATTTTTTATTTAGTACTGGGCTGATTAAGATATTTCGCATAAATGATGTTTACATATTTTGAAATTATAAAAATGACCCTGTTCAAAAGTTTACATCCCCTTGATTCTTAAAACTGTGTTGTTACCTGAATGATCCACAGCTGTGTTTTTTTTGTTTGTTTGTTTAGTGATAGTTGTTTGTGAGTCCCTTGTTTGGCCTAAACTGTTAAACTGCCTGCTGTTCTTCAGAAAACTCTTTCAGGTCCCACAAAAACTTTGGTTTTTCAGCATTTTTGTGTATTTAAACCCTTTCCAACAATGACTGTATGATTTTGAGATCCATTTTTTTCTGGGACTCATATGCAACTATTACAGAAGTTTAAAAGTTTAAACACTCACTGATGCTTCAGAAGGAAACAGGATGCAGAGTGAAGAAGTACATTTTTCTTATTTTGCCTAAATATCATATTTTTTCATTTAGTACTGCCCTTCAGAAGCTACAGAAGATATGTACATGTTTCCCAGAAGACAAAATAAGTTAAATTTACCCTGATCTTCAAATTCAAAAAGTTTTCACACCTGGCTCTTAATGCATTGTGTCTGTAATAATTTTTTATTATGTACATTTTTTTTTTTTTTTTGCATTGAAAAAGAGTAGAGAAAAGAATTTTTTGTATATAGAAAGAAAATTGGAATCTGCAAAATCGGTATCGGCAAGTTACACAAAAATCGGAATCAGCCAAGAAAATTGCAATCGGTGCAAAAACACATCTGTTGATCATTCGAGTAACAACACAGTATTAAGAATCAAGTATATGTAAACTTTTGAACGGAGCCATTCTTATAAATTCAACTATTATTTTCTCTTGCGGACTATATGTAAACATCTTTTATGTGAAATATCTTATTCAGGTCAGTACTAAATAAAAAATAACATGCATTTTGTATGATCCCTCGTATGGTAAAATAATTAACATTTTGCAGATTCTGCAAGGTGTATATAAACTTTTGACTTCAACTTTATCATATGGAAATCTTAAGTTGCAGTCACTGGCATTATAGGCTGTTGATGTTATTGTTGGTCTTCTCTTCCTCACCCTGTTCTCTCAGGCTCAGCAGCACCGTACGTTTAACAGTGCGGTGCAGAAGCAGGTGACTCTGAGCTGTGCCAAACCTCTGTACGGTCTGAATGGACGAACACCCCTCCATCACAATGGCCTGAGCGCGGAGGCAGCAGATGAAGAGGAGATGGATGAGGAGGTATGACCTACAAACACAATTTGCCTATACTGTAGCTCTATTTTATGTCTGGTATAAACATCTAGGTCTTCTAGATTTAATCCCAAAATTATATTTGTCAAGTAAACTTCAAACAGCTGCAAAAATGGAAACATTTCCTCCCCTAAGCTTGTTTATGAATATTTAATTCATTATGGTTAAAAAGGATTAAAGATTTTTACAATAAAACCATCATAAAAAGGTGGTACAACAGTGTAAAGGCAGTACAACAACTCCCATGATGCATAAATACTTGAATTATACTGTTAAAAATGCTCATTTGCTTAAAATGTCTGGTCTTCCAGATTTTATCCCAGAATTATATTTGACAAAGAAAACAGCAAACAGCTGCAAAAACTGCAAACATTTCCCCGATGCTTGTTAATGAATATTTAATGAATATTTAATTTATTTTGCTTAAAAAGGATCCTAAAATAAAGATTTTTGCAATTAAAACCAGCATAAAAAGATGGTACAATTGTGTAAAAGCAGTGCAGCAACTCCGATGTTGCACATGCTTAAAATATTAGGTTGATAAAGGTAGATATTATACTTAAAGTATAATTTAAATATAACAGTATGTATTTGCTTAATACTTATATTTTTTTAAATTTCTTTAATTATTGTATATGTTGTATTAATAATAAAAAAGTATTGCTAATTACTTTTTAATTTGTTATTCTTATACCACGATATATAAAATTCAAATTATTTTTTCTAGTATAACAAACCAATAATATATGCTTTAAACAGCCTGTGATCCTGTGAAGGAATATTTAATATTTTTTTATCTTTATATGTTGTTTAATCTCTACTCAATTCAAAGATCTTTATTCAAAACATCATAAACATATTTGAAGCATCACAATCCTTTGCTAGTAAAGCCACTCAGTTTAAGAAATGTTCATTTCTTGTCTGTTTCCTTTTTAAGGTCTTGACGGCGCAGGATCTGGTGGATTTTTCTCCAGTCTACCGATGTCTTCACATCTATACTGTTTTGGTAATTCCCACTATCTCTTTTACTACAGATGTGCCGCGCACACAGTGAACAACCGATATATCAACAGCCCGTCTCCATAACATGTTACGAAAGCCTGTTTGGGTTCTGCAGTAGAACCAAATATGTGTTTTATTGAAAAACATTCCTGTTGATCGGTTTCTAATGGCCCCCAGCCTCTGAGTTGACAGTGCGTTTTCATTGAAACGCTTTTCTCCCAAGTGGCTCCTCAAACATTAATGGCTTATACAAGCAAAGGGATTTCCAGAGTTTTGACTGTCGTGCCATCAATATTATTTTTGCTTTAAACCAAACGCAAACTATGAAGAGGTGAGATCGAGTTTGTTAGCGCTCGGTGCCATCGCTCATCTGGTCAGAACTAATCCCGAGTCCTTCAACATGCCAACAAAAGGGGTCAGACTGCAGCATCTAATGGGATTGACCGAGCAGTAACCCCCTTTTCGCCGTAAAAACAAAGCAGTGAAAAAGTTCTTTCGCTTCGGCATTCAGATTGTGCACAAACTGCGGTGCATTCACTGGCCACAGGATGAGTCGAGGGCTTTTCCCTCAATGGTTCAGTTAATGAGAACACGAGCGCTTTTGACCGCTGTGCTACCCGAGCGCTCACAGGTGCTGGCAAGTGCTGAAAGCCACTCTTCAGCCACACACACAGAGAGAGAGGGGGCGCAGGTGCTTTGCATGCACAGACATTGTATGTTTCAACCAACCTAAGTTCCCTGGAAATAAACTTTGCCTAAATTTCAGCCAAACCACATAAATGCACCTATTATGTTTGTGGCAATAAATCAATGCATTGCGATTCATGGATCACTTCTGAGGTTTTTCCCAATACATCATCTGCGATAATATCATAATTGATGTTTCAACGATGTTGAGTTTGACATTATCGATTATTTAGCAAAAACCATTCAAAACACCTACCGAGTGCAGTGCATGCATTACGTGAAGTCTAGACTAGTGACTAGTGTCTAGACTCATGATTCAGTCTATTAAAATACATTTAGAATGATCACAAATTCAAGACATGGGGACAGAACATGTATAGATTTATTTCACTTCATATAATTGTTCAACATCACTCGAAGAGTGACGTTTTCTTCTCCAGAAATTACCATGATTACAAATGTGATATTGATTTTTCTTTTAACAACAGTTTAATTGACAAGAATTAAGAGACTTGCGTTTTAGACACCATTTTGTCTGTTTTTGCTCTTTCGCACAGCCACGGCACTGTTTTGCATCTCTAAGCAACGTGACAGTGTTTTGTTCCTGAATGATTCAACCATTTAAATGATTCGGTTCAATCGCAATGACTCACTTATTAACTGTGACTTGCTGCCACCTAGTGGTGGTTTTAATTCCATATTTAAAGTATCTTTGTGTTATTTAAATAAATTCAATTCAATGTTTTATGTTTAAAATATTAAGCCATTATTTATGCATTGTAACTGCAGGTCAAATGCATCCATGATGCATCTAAATGCCACTTTAGATTCAGCTTATGTGTTTCCTCTGCATTGCAAAGACGAATTTTGGTGATACTGATTTCATTTGCTTGGTAACAGCCCAAATGTAAAAATTTGACTAAAAAGGTAATGTACACTTTTAGAAAAAATGGCTTTTTAAAGGTTAAAATGCCCATAAAAGGTATAAACCAATTAAAACACTGCAAATACCCTTGTATTTAGCTTCAACCTTTTCGAACTTTATGACTGATTATTTTAAACGGGAAGTCCACTTCCAGAACAATAATTTACAGATAGTGTACTCACCCCCTTGTCATCCAAGATGTTCATGTCTTTCTTTCTTCAGTCGTGAAGAAATTATGTTTTTTGAGAAAAACATTTCAGGATTTTTCTTCATATAATGGACTGCTATGGTGCCCCGAATTTGAACTTTCAAAATACAGTTTAAATGCGGCTTCAAACGATCCCAAATGCAGTTGTAAACGATCCCAGCCAAGGAAGAAGGGTCTTATCTAGCGAAACGATTGGTTATTTTCATTTAAAAAATACAATTTAAATGCATTTTAATCTCAAACGCTTGTCGTGTCTCACTGAGCTCTATGCATTCTAGCTCAAGACAGTTAGTGTATGTCGGAAAAACTCAACTTCAAAAATCATTTCAAAATCATCCTACATCATTGCAAAAGTACCGACAGAGTATTTGCAACGTGAACATGCAAAGAAGATCAAACACCCTTAACAAAAAAGGTGAAATATAGGCGATATAGGACAATTTTTAAGTTGAGGGAGAAAATACGGTCAGAGCTTTTCGACATGCACTAACTGTCTTAAGCTAGAATGCATAGAGCTCAGACAAGGCGAGTGTTTGACATTAAAAAGAATATAAATTGTATTATTTTTGTGAAATGAACCAATCGTTTCGCTAGATAAGACCCTTCTTTCTCAGCTGAGATCGTTTATAACCGCATTTGTGATCGTTTGAAGCCGAATTTAAACTGCATTTTGGAAGTTCAAACTCAATAGCAGTCCATTATATGAAGAAAAAAATCCTGAAATGTTTTTCTCAAAAAAAAAATATTTTCTTTACAACTGAAGAAAGAAAGACATAAACATCTTGGATGACAAGGGGGTGAGAACATTATCTGTAAATTGTTGTTCTGGAAGTGGACTTCTCCTTTAAGTTCAAGTGTGTGTAAGAAATTGGAAGGAATGAGAGTACAGCAGTTTCATGCAGTACCATCTGCTGTTAAAAAACTAAGCTCGGGAATCGATTCTGGAGAGAATCGCGATGCATTTGGAAAAACCTCAGAATTGATAAACAAATCGCAATGCATCAGTTTTACATCACAACCTAATAGGTGCGTTTTTGTGATTTGGCTGAAATTTTGGTGAAAAAAATCAATGCAGAACAATTTCTTAATTCGCAATGCATCGAATTATCATCAAAACCCTAGTACCTACACATACATTTCACTGCAGTTTTCAGCTGAAATGAACACTAGATGGAGCAAAACGCCAACTACTTTTATTCCTTTTTCCACACAGTTTTTTGCACAATACTACATTTCGACCTCAAATTACTTGTACCATAGTGCATGATTTGTAATTTTTTGATATTTGCATTGCATAACCTGCTTCATATGAATGGCTTTCAGATATTGTAAACTTGCTTGATAGCGCACCTGATACAGCACTGCACTTGATGCACTTGTGAAACACAAGTCACGAGACGCCACAGAAGAGCTTAATAGAAAGCGCCGTTAAACAGCTACACAAGTGAAATTGAAAATGAATTGCTCAATCAGTGATGATACAGTTGACTGGTTTGCATTAGAAAACATTCTGTGTCTTGTGTGCCTTAACCTGATTAATTACAAATGCATTTTCCTCTGGGGTAAAATACACAATTACATGCCGTGCAAGTTGAATGCTCTTGCGTAAATTAAATTTAAATTTATGTTAATTTGTTTTTAATCACAATTTAATGCCATATTCTGTTTCTTTATAGGGAGACAGAGAGACATTTGAAAATTACTATAGGAAGCAAAGAAAAAAACAAGCAAGGCTAGTACTGCAGCCTCAGTCTAACATGGTAAGTATGTTTTGCTCTTTGAGCAATCCTGTCAGTTTCATTTGTTTATATATATATATTTTTTAACTATATGTGTTTCACTACAGCACGAGACAGTGGAGGGCTACAGGAAGTACTTTAATCAAATTGTTGGGTAATTTCAATCTGAATTTATTTGTGAATTTATTTATGTAAGCTTTTTTTTTTAAACAAGTCTCTTCTGCTCACCAAGCCTGCAATTATTTGATCCAAAGTACAGCATAAACAGTAAAATTTTGAAATATTTTTACTATTTAAAATAACTGTTTTCAGTTTGAATATATTTTAAAATGTAATTTATTCCTTTTATTTCAAAGCTGAATTTTTAGCATCATTACTCCAGTCACAATCTGAAATCATTCTAATCTTCAGATTTGCTGCTCAAAAAACATTTATTATTTATTATTAATATGTTGAAAACAGCTGAGTAGAACTTTTCAAGATTTCTTTGATGAATAGAAAGATCAGAAGGAAAAAAAACTGACTCCAGACTCTTAAATGGTATAGTATATAATGTTACAAAAGCTTTTAATTTCAGATAAATGCTGATCTTTGGATCTTTCTATTCATCAAAGAATCCTGAAATGTACTTAACTGTTTTAAATATTGATAATAATAATAATAATTGTTTCTTGAACAGCAGATCAGCATATTACAGTGATTTCTGAAGGATCATGTGACACTGAAGACTGGAATAATGATCCTGAAAGTTTAGATTTGATCACAGGAATAAATTACATTTTAAAATATATTCAAATAGAAAGCAGGTATTTTAAATAGTAAAAATATTTCACAAATTATTACTGCTTTTGCTGTATTTTTGATTAAATAATTGCAGGCTTGGTGAGCAGAAGAGACTTTTTAAAAAAAACATTAAAAAAAACTTTTGACTGGTAGTGTAGTTTTGATGTACATCCAATAATGCCAACTCCCATCATGCTTTGCAGGTTCTTTGTGGTGGAGGATCACATACTACACGCCACACAAGGCCTGGTGACCAGAGCCTTCACAGACGAACTGTGGAACATGGCCCTGTCCAAAATCATTGCAGTTCTCCGCACACACTCCGTGAGTCCCGCACACACACGCAATCGTCCCGATCAGTGTGGGGGATGCACTAAGGAGTCTCATGCAAGGATTTGACATCCCCCCTTTTCTATCTCCACTGTGCTCTGGCCCAAGTCTCTTTTTTGTGATTGAAAGTTAGCTAGCAGTGGGAGAGAGCAGGCTTGACCCCTTTGTTCGGGCCGCAGGACTCAGGCTGTGAGCTTCAGCCGCAGGGTATTTGCATAATCCCTCACTGATTTACAACTGACTGGCCCTCCAAACACACTCTCAGCCCCAGCAGTTTAGAATATTCACAGTTAATCTGCTGTTATTGTTGCAATCTGTCCTCATTAGGCCCAACTGACCTCTCCATTAGATCAGATTGAATGGATCGCCACTGAAAGGGCTCACCAGGAAATGCTTCCAATTATCATTCCAAATGCCTTGTTTTGAAAATAAACTTCACTGAAAGACACGACTAAAGCCCTCTTAGCTCCTGAGCTGCCTGCGCTGAAGAAAAATTGGTGTAGGGTTTACTTCAAAACTATTTTTGTTAAGAAATTCTAGTAAATTTCACAAATAATTGCAGAGAAACAGTATGGAGCACATTGAATTAAACATGAAATTCTGAAGTAGAAAGACTAAAATAGTCTTTTCTTTTAAAATGTACTCCAATAATCTGTTATATTTACAATTTTGAAACAAAAAGTTAAAATTCGAAAGGAAAAAAAATTATTTTTGTCTCCTTATTGTGTTTTTTTACAGTCATTTAAATTCCAAGATTTGATACTTGACACTAGAAATCTCGATAAAATCATTTTAAATAGTAATACTATCTTATTAATCTTAATAATAATAATTAATTAAGGAAAAGTCATTGTGATTCACTGATCAAAATGAGTGGGAACCTTATGCATGTAACTCAGTTACATACTTTCAGGCTGAAATTATACACTCACAAAAGCAATTTTCTTGATTTTTTTTTAATTAAACCAACCGAAAATATGACTAATGTGATGATATGAAAATATGACAAAATATGTTAGTTTAAAAAAAAAATCATGTTTAAATGTCAAGGAATATCTTGAATATAATTTTTAATTTTTAGTGCTGTCAAACGATTAATCACGATTAATCGCATCCAAAGGTTTTTGTTTACATAATATATGTGTGTGTGTACTGTGTATATTTGTTATTTAGTTATTTATTTATATATATATTTACACGTGGATGTATATATTTAAAAAAAAATATGTTATGTTTATATATTAAGTATATTTATATATAATATCAATTATGTATTAATTTATGTATACATGTATGTACATGTAAGTATTTTCAAAATATATACTGTATGTGTGTGTTTTTATATATACATAATAAATATACACAGGACACGCACGTATTATTTAAACAAAAACCTTTATTTTGGAAGCGATTAATTGTTGAATTAATCGCGATTAATCTTTTGACAGCACTAGTAATTTAAATAATTAGTTTTTAAATGTTAATTTAATTTAAATTATATGAACCATTGTTATCTTCCTTGTTTATGTTGAATGATTGTATTAGATTTTGCATAATTATATTAGTTAAATAAAAAGTAAATAAATATAAATTATTTAAATATTAATTATGAGAATTATAAGTAATAATAGTAGACATATAATTTAAACAAATTATATTTTTATATGATATCATTATTAAAATATATTCAAATTACTTCATAACACAACATTATAGCTTATTTAGACTAATTAAATTTAAATAGTATCCAGTGAAATACTCTACGGCCTTGTATTATGTTGTAAGGGGTTATATATCCACAAGTGTGTGTTTGTGTTCTTGTCCACATGCTTGTCAATGAAGTACATCATGTCCTGAAGTGTGGAGTGACGGCGTGTGTTGCAGCCTGACCAGTGCTTATTTAACCGTGTGATTTACGCACTCACTCCCCACGTCTGAGAGGCAGGCCACTGCGCCCTATCTAAATGTTTAACAAGAGAATCACACTAGTGCAAGGGGCTGTAAATCAAACCTGCAGCTCCTGTACAACCACCCTCACTATCAAACCCCACCAACCTGGAAGAGACTCGTCTGGCTCATGGTTAAATGCTCTGGAGATCTTTGGGGATGCTAAAGCTGCTGCCAGCCGTATGTTAATGTTGATAGTGGTTTCTCTCATAGTGGTAGGATAAACTCACATCTGCAGTTCACTGTAAATCATTAACTAGTTAAACACTTATCAGTAATTGATTGGTAACTGGATTAGGTTGGCAAAAACTGGAACAGCAACATGTTTCTATTGCCATTCCAGCTCAAATCACTATATGTGTGTTAGTGTGTGTGCGCACCTGGTATTTATCACGTTATGGGGACCAAATTTCCCCACAAGGATAGTAATACCAGTAAATTTGGACTTTGTGGGGACATTTTTTAGGTCCTCATGAGGAAACAGGCTTATAAATCATACAGAATGAGTTTTTTTGAGAAAGTAAAAGTGTGCACAGTCTCCTGTGAGGGCTAGGTTTAGGTATAGGGTATGTGTAGTTGTAGGGTGATAGAAAATACAGTTGGTACAGTATAAAAACCATTAAGCCTGTATGGGTGAGTGCTGTCAAGCCGATTAATCTGAAGTATATATATATATATATATATATATATATATATACATATACATACATATATATATATATATATATATATATATATATATATATATATATATATATATATATATATATATATATATATATATATATATATATATATTATATTATAATATATATTATATATATATTATTATTATTATTATATATGTACATACACACGCACACATATGTATGTACATAATAATAATAATAATTATTATATTCACATATAAAATATGCACAATTACATTTATTTATACACACATACACACACAAGTATTTTATATATATTAAAAATAAGTATGTATACACAAGTATTTAAATGAAAAAGATATTATATTATATACACTTGGTATATATATATATATAAGCATTTTATATATATAAAAAATAAGTAGATATATTTTTTAAGTATTTAAAAGGAAAATATAAATAAATATATAAATTTTATATTACATTTACATATAATATATGCTCAATTATATATATATATATATATATATATATATATAAAATATTTATCATTTTAGTATTTTATATATATTATATTTACATATACACACAGTTACATTTATTTATATATATATTCATTTACATTATATATTTATTTATTTATTTATTCATATTATATATATCTATTATATTTACATAGAATATATGCACAATTACATTTTTACATATATATATATATATATATATATATATATATATACTTTTTTACACACACCAAATATATGTAATGACCCTCTTTTTATTTGTATTTTTGTACTATTATTATTATTTTAAATTATTACTTTTTTATTATTATATATTCAAATGAAAATGTATGTATTTAAATCATATTATGTAGTTATATTGAGATTTACTATTATTTATTTACTTTTTTATTTAAATAATAGAATTTGCCAAAATCTAATTAACTTTTTGCTTATTTTAAACAAGTTCCAATTTAAATACGCAACAAAGATAATAATAGATAATAAAAATCTAATTAACATTAAAAAACAAATTAGCATTAAAATATTATTAGTAATATAGCACGGTAGCACAATAACTGCATATTACAGTGGTTATAGTATTCTTTATAGTTTTAATTACCTAATAAAATTAATAAAGTAAATAGTATGTATTAAAAAATGGTAATAACAAAAGTTTATCAAGACATCTTTAACTTGGGGGCTGTTCTTCTTATAAAAGTCTCAAATAGTTTTGTTTTTTAGTGATGTGATGAAGTGTGTTTTGAGTTTGAACACTTATCACATGACTGATCCTCAGGGATTGGAGCGGTGCCGTACGGTGCCGTGGGGTTTCATACGTCAGTGGGTGGGCAGGCCTGTGTGCTCAGACATTGACTAATCCTGTCAGTCATCACTCCCCTGCCTGGGTCAAGCACTGCTCTCTTCTATTTAACCTTACGGACAGGCCTTCTCCATCAGCAGCGGGGGAGGGCCGGACGGCCTTATTTAGATGCTAATGTAACCTACAGACTCATTAAGACACAAGTGTGTTTGATCAATGAGTGACTGGCTGTGAGTTACCCATTTAGAGGGAAATTCTGAACCTAAACTAATCTGGTCCTCAGAAATGTGATTCAGTGAATCTTGGATCCTCAGTTTGAATCAATGGCTAATACAAGGTTTTATGGTGCAGTTGTAGGGGTGAATCAAATGAAACGCTTATATTTCACACCAAAATTAAAAGAAGGATAATTAAAAGATACTATTATGATATTTTTGCATGGTGATGTCATTGTCATGATTAAGTAAAATTTATGGGTGTGTATACACTACGTCAAACGTTTTTGAACAGTGAGATTTTGAATGTGTTTTTTTTTTTTTTTAAAAGAATTATCTTCTGCTCACCAAGCAGCAAAAGCACTGATATTGTGAAATATTTTTGCTATGTAAAATAACTGCTTTCTATTTGAATATATTTTAAAACATAATTTATTCCTGTGATCAAAACTAAATTTTCAGTATCATTACTCCAGTCTTCAGTGTAACATGATCCTTTAGAAATCATTCTAATATGCTGATTTGCTGTTCAAGAAACATTTTTTTAATATTATTATCAATATTCAAACATTTTCCTCAGGATTCTTTGATGAATAGAAAGATCCAAAGATCAGCATTTCCCCGAAATAAAAAGCTTTTGTAACATTATGCACTGTACCATTCAAAAGCTTGAGTCAGTATAATTTCTTTTTTAAAGGAATTATAGAAATTAATACTTTTATTTATCAAGGATGCTTTAAATTAATTAAAGGTGATGATAAAGAAATGTATAATGTCACAAAAGATGTATATTTCAGACAAATGCTGTTCTTTTGAACTTTCCATTAAAGAAACCTGAAAAAATTCTACTCAGCTGTTTTCAACATCATCATAATAATAATTGACTTTTATATATATAAAAAATAAGTAGATATATAAGTATTTAAAAGCAAAATATAAATAAATATATAAATTTTATATTACATTTACATATAATATATGCACAATTATTTATATATATATATATATATATATATGATATAAAATATTTATCATTTTAGTATTTTATATATATTATATTTACATATAATATACACACAATTACATTTATTTATATATATATTTATTTACATTATATATTTATTTATTTATTTATTCATATTATATATATCTATTATATTTACATAGAATATATGCACAATTACATTTATATATATATATATATATATATATATATATATATATATATATATATATACTTTTTTTACACACACCAAATATATGTAATGACCCTCTTTTTATTTGTATTTTTGTACTATTATTATTATTTTAAATTATTACTTTTTTATTATTATATATTCAAATGAAAATGTATGTATTTAAATCATATTATGTAGTTATATTGAGATTTACTATTATTTATTTACTTTTTATTTAAATAATAGAATTTGCCAAAATCTAATTAACTTTTTGCTTATTTTAAACAAGTTCCAATTTAAATACGCAACAAAGATAATAATAGATAAATGTTTTTTGAGCAGCAAAAATTATTAAGAATATTAAGAATTGTTTGTAATGCTAAAAAATGCTAAAAATTCAGCTTTGAAATCAGAAAACGGTTAATTTAAATAGTAAAAAAAATCTTTAATTACTTAATTTTGTGTGTGTGTGCATCATGGTAAAATTGGCTTTAATTTTAAAATCTTGTAAAATCTTTTTGCTCAGTGTGTGACCTGCACATTTCTTTGAGAGATTTTGAGAGATCCACAGATGCTTAATATTCTAAACACATTGTGAATAGTGCTAATGTGAAAAATGCACCATTTTGTTGTCATTCTTATCATTATTATTGATTTTTTTGACCCTCTAGTCTTACTGCAATGATCCTGACCTGGTCCTGGAACTGAAGAACCTGATAGTTATATTTGCAGACACTTTACAGGTATTCTTCAACCTTGTTTTGTTTAAAGCATATCTATTGATTTCCAATCACGTTATATATTACATTATATTAACCATTAATATGTCAAGATATCTATATGCTCTACATTTTTAGAGATATGCTATAATGTCTGCTGCTTACTCACTGTAACTGCATTGGTTTTGTAGGGTTATGGCTTCCCTGTGAACAGACTTTTTGACCTTTTGTTTGAGGTTAGAGATCAGTACAACGAAACATTGCTCAAGAAATGGGCCCTGGTGTTCAGGTGAGCTGAATTACAACTGCATTGTTGCTGGTGTAAGTGAATTGATATGTGACCCTGGATCCCAAAACCAGTCATAAGGGTCATTTTTTCAAAATTGAGATTTATACATCATATGAAAGGCCGAGATACAACTATTTAAAAATCAGGAATCTGAGGGTGCAAAAAAATCAAAATATTGAGAAAATTGCCTTTAAAGTTCTTCAAATAATGTTCTTAACAATGTATATTACTAATCAAAAATTAAGTTTTCATACATTTACAGTAGGAATTTTACAAAATATCTTCATGGAACATGATCTTTACTTAATTTCCTAATGATTTTTGCCATAAAAGAAAAATCAATAATTTTGACGCATACAATGTATTTTTAGCTATTGCTACAAATAAACCCCAGCAACTTAAGACTGGTTTTGTGGTCCAGGGTCACATATGGGTAGATTCTGCATTATACAGTGACATCTGTGTTTCCTCTGCCGAATCAGGGATATTTTTGAGCAGGACAACTACAGCCCCATTCCAGTGGAAAATGAAGAGGAGTACAAGGCCGTGGTCAGTCGCTTCCCCTTCCATGATGCAGAGATAGAAAAGGTTGGAATAATTACGATTTTATTATGAGCTTATTACCTTAATATATTTAATATATTTTAAAATGTAATTTATTTCTGTGATGACTTTTTAGCAGCCATTAATGCAGTAATTCAGAAATCAGTCTAATAAGCTGATGGATGTTCTGACAGATTTTTTTCCCAAGAAAGCCTTTTTGGCAAATTAATTGAGATGATTAGTGCCTTGTATGGTGTCAGAATAGTCTCAGGGAAAAACATATATGTACCAGTGTGATTCACAAGTGAACAACATGATTCACAAAAGCAAGTGTAAGTGTTTCTCGGAAAATGGGTTGTGAATGTCTTTTCCTGTTGACTGGATATGAATCACCTTTTATTGTCTGTCTTGCTTTATTAAACAGCAACAATTTCCAAAGAAGCTGCCCATGTCCCAGTCAGTGCCTCAAATCTACTCTCAAGTGAAGGAGTTCATTTACGCCAGCTTGAAGTTCTCAGAGTCACTCCATCGCAGGTGAGCCGAACCCAAAACACCCATGAATCCACATCAACAGACAATCAGCTTTGGATGCAGAATCACCCTTGTTAGCAAAACAACCAAACGGAAGACATCTAGAAACAGAATTTGTCACTTTGTCAGTATGGCTTGTGAAGCTGTTATCGTGACATGACCTTCTCCATGGGAAGCCCTCATTTACGGGTCTGAACTCTTTAAAACCAGCACCCTCCCCTCCACCTCCAGCCATCTCTTCTGCCAATATTTGTTCTCTTTAAGCTCTGTGGCATTCGGCTGGTCGTTGTGAGGGGTCTGTGTTGTGCTTGTCGCTGGCACCCCAAATTCTTTCCCAGAGGGTTAGAAGTGCACATAGCTGGAGGATTTTACCTCCCACTGTCCCTCCGAGGCGAGTAGCCGCTGTTGCTCAGCTTAGAGATTAGTGACCAATATTTGGCATTGTTTAAAAGTTTTTGCCCAACAAGTGTCGAAAGTATGACTTTTTTTATTTTGGCAATGCTGAATATATATATATCTCAGAAATATTTAGTGCCACATACCTTGCAAACTTATAGATTCCAACTTTTGAAGTCCACTTCCAGAACAACAATTCACAAATAATTTACTCACCCCCTTGTCATCCAAAATGTTTATGTCTTTCTGTCTTCAGTTGTGAAGAAATTATGGTTTTTGAGGAAAACATTTTTTTCGGAAAATAATTTTTTATATACTTTTTAAGCACAAAAGCTTGTGTAACACAGGTTCTGGGATGCGCGTTCACGATGCTATGTACTATTGAATCACATCGAAAGGTCGCGCGGAATGTAGGCAGAACTACACACCCAGTGTTTAAGACTAAGAAAGTGCAAGTAAGTTTGTAAACGCTGTTTACAAACAAAAAGGTACTACAATATCCTCCTCTTAAGTTGTAGGAGAAAATAAGATTTTTCGCCATACTCAGTACACAGACGATGAACTTACACGTGATTCGTAGTAGTGATGGGAAGTTCGGATCATTTTACCGACTCAGACCTTTGAGTCTCGTTCAGCAAAATGAACGAATTTTTTTTACGAGTCTTTTCGTTCATTTTAGCAAAATAGAATTAAAATGTTATGTGATACTTCCCTAACACATCTACTGCTTACACAAACGTTGATCACATTACAAACAAGACAAAACTATAATGCTATAAGAAACAGAAAAGATTAATTCATTGTTTACCTGGGTCTTTAGTCTATGATTAGCTCACCTCACCTCTTATCTGACAAGTTTTCAGGTTTGAGTCGTTCGTTCATCACGTGACAGCCCCATAAGATGAACGAACAACTCGGAAAACTCGAAGACTCGAAACAGGTGAACTAATTCCAGTACAAAACCTAATAGGATGTTGCGCATGCGCGACTGAACAAATCACTCCCAGAGACGACTCGTTCTTTCCGAGTCACATTAAAGATTCGTTCAAAATGAACGAATCGTTTAAGAATGACCCATTACTAATTCGTAGCGTTGTGGACACGCATCCCAGAGCCTGTGCTACATGAGTTTTTGTGCTTAAAAAGCATACAAATTTTTATTTTTCGAAAAAAAATGACCGATCGTTTCGCTATCCTCGGCTGGGATCGTTTAGAGTCCTTTAAAGCTGCATTTAAACTGCATTTTGGAAGTTCAAAATCGGGGTACCAATGAAGTCCATTATATGGAGAAAAATCCTGAAATGCTTTCCTCAAAAACCATAATTTCTTCACGACTGAAGACAGATAAATATTAAAATCTATAAAAAAAAAATTCATATTTATGCACATTTTCAAATTATTTCCCATTTAGTAAATATTATGTAAAATAAATTTCAATACATGTTATTTTCTATCTTTAAATTGAAGTAATATCTTTCAAATACATCTTTTAATTTTTTTCATATTGATGCACATTTTCAAATCATTTCTAATTTAGTTAATATTATTTAAAACAAATATGAATGTCACTGCAGTAATGCAAAAATGATTTTTAATTTAGCAAATATTATGTAAAATAAATATACATTTGCAGAATGTTATTTACTTTCTTTAAATTAAGTAATGTGATTATTATTTTCATATTGATTCATTTTCAAGTGATTTCTAGTAGAAATCAATTCAGAACAATTTAATCTAATAAGTCTTCAGTGTCACATGATTCTTCAGAAATAATTCTAATGTGTTGATTTATTATGAGTGCTGGAAACAGTTGTTCTGATGAATATTTTTTGGAACCTGTGGTATTTTTTCAGGATTCTTTGTTAAGTAAAAGAATAAAAAGAACTGCATTTATTTAAAATAGAAATCCTTCGTAACAATATACACTACCATTCAAGTGTTTGTGGTCAGTAAATTTAAGTTTTTTTATTTTTATAGTAATACTTTTGTTCAGCAAGGATGTTACAATTATAAAAAGTGATAGCAAAGACTTATATTGTTAGAAAAGATTTATATTTTGAATAAATGCTGTTCTTTTTAACTTTTTATTCATCAAAGAATCCTGAAAAAAGTATCACAGGTTCCAAAAAAATTTGGCAGCACAACTGTTTCCAACACTGATAATAAATTTGCATATTAGAATGATTTCTGAAGGACTGGAATAATGGCTGATGAAAATTCAGCTTTGCATCACAGGACTAAATTATATTTTAAAGTAGAGCTGTAATCGGGCCTTAAAAGTTAGGCCCGACAATGCCCGAGCCCGACAGAATTCGGCCTGAGCCCGACAAGTATATTTTGATTGACAGCTTTTTAAAAGCCCGAACCCGTTTACAGCCCGATATTATTCAAATGTGCGCAAGCACACAGCTCCTTTGCCTTTTGTCAAGAATGAGTAATTTATACATGTTTTAACATAATTTATTAATGACTAACGTAGGCTATAGGCCACTTGGAAGTTGGAACAAATAAATATAATAAGTCCTCTGTAACATCGTAACATCTTAGCACTCTAAATAGGCTTACACTTCGCCTATAAATAGGCCAACGCGCCAATAAAAAAAGACTCTTTCTTAACAAATTAAATTAGGATAAGTTCTAAATTAAGATGGGTTTTTGGCGAAATTTTAACGAAATTAAGATAGTTTCAGCGCGGTCCTGCGCTCACTGATGGTGCGTCCAGCAGCACTGAACACCTTTTCACTGCTGCTGCAACTGCCTCCGTTACACCTCCTCAGCATCCATTTTCGCATCTTTCTCGCGCTAATCGAAACGCATCACATGACCGCTAATTTACCGGGCAAGCCGGAGCGCAAGCCCGAGCCCGGCCCGAGCCTGTGTAAAATGATATGAATTAAGCCCGAGCCCGACCGAACTCGTCGGGTCCCGTCGGGTTTCATCGGGTTCGGGCAAAGATCTTCAGCTCTATTTTAAAGTATATTAAAATAGAAACCATTATTTTATATTGTAATAACATTTCACAATATTACTGTTTTTCCTGTATTTTTGATCAAATAAATGCAGCCTTGATGAGAGTAAGGCCGGTGACACACTGGATGCGTGGCGTAAGCGTCTCAGCTGCGTGGCGTGTCCGTTTTTATTTCGGCTCCCATGTTAACAGGTTAGAGCTTGCACACTGCCTGCGTGAGACGCGCGTCTCAGGCGCGGCTCGAGCCGCGCGTAAAACGCGTGCTTGCTAGAAATAGAACCGACGCCTATTTTTCATGCGACACGCAAGCGTGTTGGAAGCGTTTCCAGGCAAAAATAGAATAGGAAAATATGTTTATATGTCATTTTGTACACAAATACATATTAATTAATGATATTTTGATGTTGGAAAGTTTATAGGTTGACATAAATTCAGATATATATGTAATTTAAAAATAAAAAATAAAAATAAAAATTTGTAAATGTTATTGAAATAAACAGACAGCCCACTTACCCATTTTTCGGATTTTGGAAGGTGTAGGTGTGTGAAAAAAGTTGAAAATGTTGTCGTGAAGACAAGAGCCTGGTCTGTCGGAGGCCTCCCTATGTCACCTACAGCAGCAGCAGCGCGCCAGCACCGCGTCTGGCACGGTTCTGGTGTGTAAAGACACAGAAAACGAGACGCAGCCGCCACGCAGCTGACACGCATCAGAAACGCCACGCTCACGCCACGCATCCAGTGTGTCACCGGCCTAAGAATCTTCTTTAAAGAACAAGTCTTACTGATTCCAAACTTCTGAATGGCACTGTATATTGGCTTTATGTTGGCCATCAAAAAACATATCAGTCGACTATCTTCTCATTGCAATGGCTGAGCCAGGCATTTCCACAGACATCTAGCCAAACAGTTTTTGCTTTGAGCACAAGAAGAGTGTGAGGAGACCCACATGAGGCTGTCAGAGCACTTATGGATTGATCTAACACAGTCTTTTCCCCTCCTGTCCCTCGGCTAATCAATGCAAACGACTGCAGATTTCACACTCCTCTCTAATGGTTTCTTTGTTATTTAAGCAAGCGATAATGAGCGACCTCTGCACCTCTTCATGGAGCATTTCCCACCTGATCACTCCCTCCTAATCAACACCTCACACTGAGACACACAGTCCCCAACCGCAAAATCAACACCAACCAGCAGTGTCCTGTAAACACTCACACCTTACAAGCGTGCTGGGCAGCAGTAGGGCTAGTCACGGACGCGGTCAGTACTAATGGGTGCAGACAGCAAGCATGTTATGCTTGGTTAAAGAGAGTGCAACCAAAAAAAAAGAAGGAAATTCTGTCAGAATTTACACACCTTTATTCACCAAGTGTTTTTGTCCATACAGTGAATGTCAGTGGTGTCCAATGTTGTTTTAACATTCTTTAAAATGACTTATTTTGTATTCTGCAGAAGAAAGATCATTTTGGGGGTATAATGTACCAAAAATAGAGATGCAAATACATTTTTAATGTTTCTTAGTGGCTAAGTTGTTTTTTAAAAAACAATGTAGCTTTTTGCTAATAAGCTAAGCTAAGTTTTTGCACTTTTTTTATGTTAATGTAAAATGTACTCCTACTTTTTACGAATGAAGTCGAAATGTTTTAACACTAAAGTCGAAATATTTCGAGAATAAAGTCAAAATGTTTTGAGAATAAAGTTGAAATTACAAAAAAGTTTAAATGTTTCAAGAATAAAGTCAAAATGACAAGAAAAAATGTCAAGATGTTTTGAGAATAAAGTTGAAATTATAAGAAAAAAGTTAAAATGTTTCGAGAATAAAGTTGAAATTACAAGAAAAAAGTTTAAATACTTCAAGAATGAAGTCGAAATGTTTTGAGAATGAAGTTGAAATTGTGAGAATAAAGTTGAAATTGTGAGAATAAAGTTGAAGTGTTTCAAGAATGAAGTAGAAATGTTTTGAGAATAAAGTTGAAATTACAAAAAAAGTTTAAATGTTTCAAGAATAAAGTCAAAATTACGAGAAAAAATGTCTAAATGTTTCGAGAATAAAGTTGAAATGTTTCGAGAATTATGTCAAATTGTGAGAATAAAGTCGAAATATTTTGAAAAAAAGGCAAAATTATGAGAATAGTCAAAATGTTTCGAGAATGAAGTTGAAATTGTGAGAATAAAGTTGAAATGTTTCAAGAATGAAATCGAAATTGTGAGAATAAAGTCGAAATGTTTAGGAATAAAGTCAAAATTACGAGAATAGTCAAAATGTTTTGAGAATAAAATCTAAATGTTTCGAGAATAAAGTCAAAATGTTTCAAGAATGAAGTCAAATTGTGAGAAAAAAGTCAAAATGCTTTGAGAATAAAGTCAAAAGCATAAAGTTGAAATGTTTTGAGAATGAAGTCAGAATATTTAGGAATAAAGTCAAAATTAGGAGAATAGTCAAATGTTTCGAGAATGAAGTCAAAATGTTTAGAGAATGAAGTTGAAATTGTGAGAATAAAGTCAAAATATTATGACTTTAATCTCGTAATCTTTTTTTTTTTTTTTACGTGGCACTAAAACGCCGCCATTAAATATAGTATGAGACTTAATTAGAAAATAAGTCTTCATGCAAATATTGAACAGATTTCTTGGTTAACTTTCATTTCAGCTCAACCGAGATTGACGACATGCTCCGTAAATCCACCAACCTACTGCTGACAAGGACGTTGAGCAGCTGCTTGCAAAATCTCATCAAAAAGCCACACATAGGATTAACTGAGGTAACGTTAATGTGACCGATCGCCTCATTCTGTCTGCGTAGCTCAGTTCGAAAATAACAAACAACTTCCTTCCTGTTATGTTTTTCAGCTAGTTCAAATTATCATCAACACCACCCATTTAGAGCACGCGTGTAAATACCTGGAGGATTTTATCACGAACATCACCAATGTTTCTCCGGAAACGGTTCACACCACAAGACTGTACGGGCTTTCCACCTTCAAGGTAAAAGTCATTCACAGACATGTTCTTTAATTACACATTTCACTTAGTTGTATAACCGCCACAGGCACACTATGATCAGAGATCAGCCGTCTGGAGTGGTTCACTCAGAGTAAAGCTGTCATCTACAGCACAGGACAGGAGCCGCCTCGGGCTTCACCAAATCCTTACAGAGCTTGTTTTGATGCCACTGTGTTAAAAGTAATCTAAATGGAGGTGTTATCGGGTGACCTCTTTTTGAGGCATTAAACATGCAGCAGCGTGTAAGCATTGCTCAAGTTTGATTACAATGCATTGCTTAAGAATTCACCCCTCCACTTTTTGTTGTTTTACAGTGTGAAATTGCATTTGTTTTGTTTTTTTAACCATTTAAGATCCACCACAGGTTTGCCATTTGATATGCATGCAAAATATTTTTAATTGTTGCATGAAAAGTTAGCACTGGTGTTATTGGGTGACCTTTTTTTCACTCATTTAACACACAGAAGCATGTTGATTGCATTGCGTAAGTATTAACACCCACCCTTTTTTTTCAGATTTTGTTGTTTTGCAACTTGGAATTGCATTTGACAGATAATTATTACCTTTTGATGTCTGTGCAAATTTGTTTGATTGTTGCATGATGATTTAGTGGTTGCAAAATTTATTGCTTGAACTGGCAATTGATTACCAGCGCAACTAGAGATTTTCCTTATTTAGCTGTTTTTGAATCATGATTTGCATTTGATAGGAAATTTTTACAATTTGATACGCATTTGAATATTTTTGATTGTAGTGTTAAAAAGAAAACAAATAACAGACATTCGTTGCACAGTTTGTTTTGGAACTGTTTAAAAGCTTCCCAGGATTTAATTGAAAATTGGTCATACTAGTGTTTCTACACTTCCGGAGGAATTTTCCGAATGTTGTTTTCCAATTTTTAAATTTATTTTATTTTTTTGTGTTAGAAGTTAACCAAAAAAGCAGACATTTATTGGTTGCAACATTTATTGTTTTAATTCTGTTTAAAAACATCCCAAAAATCATTTAGCATTTGGTTGTACCATTGTTTGTACACTTCTGTAGGAATTTTCCAAATTTTATTTCATTTTATTTTCCAAATTTTATTTTATTTTATTTTATTTTATTTTATTTTTTTATCATGAGAAGTTTACCAACAAAGCAGACCTTTATTGGTCTCCACATTTTCGTTTCAATACTTTTATTTTATTTTAAGTTAAACAAAAAAGCGGACATTTACTGTTTGCAACATTTATTGTTTCAGCATCAGCATCCCAAAAATAATTTATTTAATCCCTTTTTTGTCCTTATTTTGTAAAAATTTATTTTGCAAATTATATTTTTCTTCCTCCTGGAGGAATTTTCCAAATTGTATTTTATTTTATTCTTTTTTCCAAATTTTATTTTAATTTAATTTTCAAAACTTAAAATTTATTTTCCTACATTTATTTTCCTTGTTCTGGAGGAATATTCCAATTTTTATTTAATTGTATTTATTTTATTTTTCTTTATTTTATTTTATTTTATTTTATTTTTTTATTTTATTATTTTATTTTATTTTATTTAACAAAAATGCAGACATTTATTGGTTGCAACATTTATTGTTTCAATACTGTTTAAAAACATCCCAAAAATCTTTTAGCAGTTGGTTGTACCAGTGTTTGTACAGTTCTGGAGGAATTTTCCAAATTTTGTTGTTTTACAGCTTGGAATTGCATTTGTTTTTGTTGTTGCTGTTTTTTTCACATTTATTTATGTATATATGTATGTATTTATTTTTTTGTTTTATTGGAATTTGGAGAAATTTTCCAAATTTGTTTACAACTTGGAATTGCATTTGTTTTTTTGTTGTTGTTTTTTTTCACATTTATTTATGTATATATGTATGTATTTATTTGTTTTTTTTTTTTTTTTTAATTTCTTTAGTTTTTTTCTTTTTGGCAATATTTATTGTTTTAATACCGTTCAGAAGCATCCCAGGAATCATGTAGCAGTTGGTTGTAACAGTGATTTTACACTTCTGGAGGAATTTGAATGTATGGTTTATTATTTTTAGGACGCCAGGCATGCAGCTGAAGGAGAAATATACACTAAACTCAACCAGAAGATTGATGAATTCATTCAGCTGGCTGATTACGAATGGGGCATGGCAGAGTCAGACGGCAGGGCCAGTGGCTACCTCATGGACCTCATTAACTTCCTGCGTAGCACCTTCCAGGTCTTCACGCACCTTCCGGTAAGTTCCACAGCATCCTTATTCATACACCGTTTACTGTCTCGCCATGATTCCGTGATCATTCTTCACCCGTGGGTTCATGTAATGTGTGTTATTGCATGTGTGGCGTCAATCAGTGTTGCATTTATAGGTGTTTAGATGGTCAGAAGTTCTAGGAGCCAACACGTTTTCCTAGTTTATGCCCCTCTTTTGACTTTCACTGTTAGGTGTAAATCAATACGTAAGTGCACAAGAATGTCGTGTTTGGTGTTATAGGTGTCATAAAACATAAACATAAGACATGCGTTCCCAAAACCAATGAAATCTCTGTCTATTCCTGCAAATAATCAGCACAGATAACTCGCAACCCATTCATTCACTGAAAACAATACAGCTTGCTTGCGTTTCTCTTCAGCTGCCCTGTCCTCTTAAACAAATTACTTTAACCTCCAGTTTAAGTTGGTTATGCTTTGGTTTCTCAACAGTGTAACATCTTTCCTGTAAGTGAATGTATCCTTTGATTTATTTTCTGCCAGGCATGCTTGGTTTTTCTGATTTTCCTTTGTCTGTCCATTTATTATCGCTATACTTTCTTTCCCTGTCCGTGTTTTATTTTCTTGGGGTTTCCGCTCAGAATAACAACAATGATCATGCTGCAATGTCGGTAAGTAAAACCTCTTCAAACCCTAGAGGAGGAAGAGAAAAATTACGATAATCTAAAAGCAATAAAATACATTAAAACTGCATGTTCATGTCAGCTCTGTGGACTTGCTGCCAGCCTTGTTTTGCTTCCCTTTTCACGTGTAATGCAGAATGTAAACCAGATCGATTGGCATGCTGCCCCATGATTTGCTGCCCATGATTGTCTGACGCTGATACCAGTATCTGCAGAACACATGCGCCATTCTTACTTGAGATTCACTAGTCACAGCATTTAAAGGGACAGTTGATCCAAAAATGAAAATTTGGTCACCTCATGTTGTTCCAAACCTGGTGTCTGGAAAAGAAATAATTTTGATGAACATTTTTGCCCATAAAATGAATGTCAATGGAGTCCAAAACCTCACTGACTTTGACTGTGTGGACAGTTTTTTTTTTAAATATATTTTGTGTTTTTGGATGTATTTTGGGTAATCTGTCCCCTAAAGATGGTAGTCTCACTAATGAGTGTCTCTCAATTCAGAATGCTGCTTTATTAATAACACATTCTAACCTACTACCCTGTTAGGACCACTATATGTCATTATATACTGAGATGTTACATAATCTGAATGTTAGTGCAGCTAACTCAGTTCACACCAATTCATTTAATATAAGCTGACTTAGTGTAAACATAGGCTATTAAAAATTGTATTTGTGGTTGAAAGAGATGTGAATGCCAAAATAGGGATTAGAACACAGTCGTTCAGCTTGTGTTTTAATGAAACTTGCACATTTTGCTAACACAATGGGATGAGACGTATGGCAAGCCATTTAGTTAATCACCATTTCCGGTTCCGTTTGGTTCTCATTGGTCCAATAGTTAGACTTCAAGTCAGTGTTTTTTTTTAGTATCGTGGAGATGCTTATTTATTAATATATTATTAATATTGTAATTAGTTTTTATTGTTATTTTTTCAGTTTCCATTTTAATTTAAGTTAAAGTTTTAGTAATTTAGTGTTTTTGCCATTTTTATATTTTTGTATATATAGTTTTTAGTCATTTGTATTTTAGTTTTAGTTCTACAAATTAAATGAATTGAGACTGAGAAATGTTGCCTTGGAAACTATGGGGATTTTTTTTTTTTTTTTCATTTTATTTCAGTTAACATTCATTTTATTTCAAGTAACGATTTTTATGGTTTTTTTATTATTAAATATAATAATCTGTGCCTCTTGCCTGGTTAGGCACAATGTTAAGCTTTAAATATTTGTGGTGCAACATTTTAGGGGTCGACCGATATGTGTTTTTCAGGGCCGATACTGATTATTACAGATCAAGTACACCGATAACCGATATTTTGAACCAATATTTTTGGTGTAAAAATGAAAATTAATGTCAGAATTAAAAATAACAAGGGCTTTTAAATTATTTTATCAAGCAAATCGTTTTTGAAAATAACCGATAACTAAAAAATGCTTAATATCGGTGCTGATAATCGGTCGACCCCTGCAACATTTACACTTTTTGTACAAAATATTTACATTTATACAGTCAAACCAACAATTATTCAGACACCAGATATATATATTTTTACTAGCAGGACACTATAGTTCATTTATATATGTGAGGATAGCAAAATAAAGTTAACTGTGACATATTATACCCAAAAAATCTCCATACAGTGGACTACCAGAAAAATTTGGGACCAAAAATTATTCAGACACTTTGACCTGACCATGTTTTGCTCAAGTGTTTTTTCTTTAATTGCTAATGCACCTTTTTACACCACAGACTGAACAAAATTAAGCATTGCTTGGTAATTAGTCAACAAAGTATTGATAGTTGTGTAAATATTATCATACCAACAGTTGTATGAATTTTTAGCTGTTTGTAATCCATTACAACTTTGATTTCTATCAAAGTTATCTGACATTATCAAGGTGAATTTGTTCTGACACAGTTTAACATATTTTATTACCATTTTCTAAACTGTAGCGAATAAACTGTGATAATGTGAGAAATGTTGAATGTGTCTGAATAAATTTTGGTTAAACTGTATAAAAGCATCATTTTAAGGGTGGAATAAAAATTCTAAGAAGTTTTTTTCAGAGTTGATTTTCTAGGGGCCTGCTTTTATAGTCTTAATTTTCAAAATGTTTTTACAACTCTAGAAGAATGTTCGGCTTTGTGTTTTTTAATTATGCATATGCTTGTTTAAAAGGATTAGTTGTGGTGCTTGAGTGTTTTATGTTGCTTACACATAAAATAATATAGGTGAAATATTTTGTCTTGTTTATAGGAAACTGTGATGTGTCTAATGGATATCAACACTGATAATGACGGGTGTTTTTTGTGAAGAGCTTTGTTTGCTTTGGATAAAATAACCAAATGGAATTGTTTATTCCTTTCTTTGCTAGTTGTCAGCATGTACTGGTGGAGCAGCTGTTGCATGAGTTTTATGTGTGTTTGAGTGTGTTTGGCGTCTGGTATTGCCAGGTTTGACTGCTCTTTCACCTTTTTCCTCTTTACAACCCTGCTCCTTTTGAGCGTGTCGGCTTGCATGAGTGTCTGCTGTAGATATGAGACTAGATGTTACCGTGTGTCTGTGTCTGAACTGAAATCCATCAGATGGTGGATTTTCCACAGTTGGAAGACCTTTGTCATCTCCATGTTGCATCATTACTTCCACTATTTAGATTTTAGGTATTGTTTAAGAATGGCTTTATGAATTATGGTTGTATATTTGGAAATGACTTAACATACACTTACAAAGGTATCTCTGTGCTTTTACTTTAATACATTCACCCAAAAGTAGTTCACTTTTTCTGTCATTATTTACTCACTCTGATGTTGTTCCAAACCCATATGTTTTTCTGTTCTCAATGAAACAAAAAAAGAGGAATTTTTAAATAATAACCAAGCTGATCTTTTCAAAATTCAGTGAATGTGAATGGTGACTAGAGCTGCCAAGTTCTAAAATGCCTTAAAAAAGCAACAAAAGTATCAAGAATGACAATTAGGATTTCAGTCTGTTCATCAGACAAAGCTTTATTATGATTGAAAGACTATCAAAAGACTTAAAATAGAGAGTATGAATCATATAAAGCATATACTTTATTCTCTTTATTGTTTTTTAGTTCTTGACAGACTCATTCACATTTACTTTAAATATATGGAAATGAGCAGTCAATATATATAGAGTGAAGTTTCTCTAAGTTTTGAGAAAAAAAAAGTGAAATTTAGTGAAATTTACTTGCAGTTTTTGAGTAAAAATAGTTTTAAAGTAAATCCTACACCTAATGTTTTTCTGTGTATGTATAAATTCCTGCGATATTTGCTTTTTTTGCATTGTTTTGCAGTGAAAACACACCAATAATCATGATGCACTTTTGTAATTAGTAACTAGGGTTCGTACAAGGTGCTTAAAGTACTTGAATTTGACTTTTTAATATGTAAGGGCTGGAAAACCCTATGAAATAAGTGTTTCATTTTGTCAGTAAGCACATTTTTTTTCACATAAAATTCACACAATTCAAAAGACATCATACCTTTTTAGCTTATTTCAGTTAATGTCAAAAAACAATTGAGGTAAGCAAGTAGTAGTGGTGACAGCATCTTGTAAACATGTCTGAAGACGCAAAAAGAGGAACAGATTAACCAAATCTATCGAGTTACTTACACTAGAACCGATTCAAACTGTTTCGAAACGCTCCAACTGTATCGCATATCGCAAATATTTTGTCTCAAATCAGGACTTCAAATCATGTATCGCAAATTATTCGATTCAGATCAAGACTTCAGAATGCGTATCACAAATCATTTAATTTATATTGGAACAGATTTGTGAATCATTTCATGAATTGAATGATTCAAATCAAATGATTCATGGTATGCAATTTGAAGTTCCGATCTTAATCAAATGATTTGCGATACATGATCCGAGTCCTGATCCGAAATGATGGTTCACGAATCATCGGGACTTTGGAGAATAGATCACAAATCATTTGCTTTAGATAGGAACTCCAGAGCGGATTTGCAAATCGTTTGCTTTAGATCGGAACTTAGAAGGGTGGGCCACGAATCATTTGATTCAGATCTGGACTTCGGTGTGGGTTTGCGACTCATTAGCTTCAGATCGGAACTTTGAAACGTAGTGAATCATTTGATTTATACCAGAACATTGGAGGGCGGATCACAAATTATTTGATTTAAACTGGAACTTCGAAACGGGTTCACAAATTGTTTACTGTAGACAGGAACTCCAGAGCGGGTTCGCAAATCCTTTGCTTTATCTCAGAACTTCGAAGGGTGGACCGTGAATCATTTGATTCAGGAGTGGACTTTGGTGTGGCTTCACGAGTCGTTTGCTTTAAATCCGAACTTTGGAGCCTGGATCGCTAATCATTTGATTTAGACCGGAAATTCGGAGCGGGTTCACAAATCATGTGCTTTAGATTGGGACTTTGGAGCGTGGTTTGCAAATCATTTGATTTAAATCGGGGCTTTGGAGCGTGGATCACAAATCATTTAATATAGACTTGAACTTAGGAGCGAGTTCACAAATTGTTTGCTTTAGATATGAACTCCAGAGCGGGTTCGCAAATCGTTTGCTTTAAATCGGAACTTCGTAGGGTGGGCCACAAATTATTTGATTCAAATCTGGACTGGTTTGCCTTAGATCTGAGCTTCGGAGCGTGGATTGCGAATCTTTTGATTTAGACCGGAACTTTAGAGGGCAGATCACAAATCATTAAATTTTGATCGGGACTTTAGTGCAGGTTCATGAATGTTTCAAATCAGGATTTTGAAGCAATTTAGCAAATCTTTTTTCAGATTTTAATGT
Organism: Labeo catla; assembly: GCA_012976165.1. Lineage (NCBI taxonomy): Eukaryota > Metazoa > Chordata > Actinopteri > Cypriniformes > Cyprinidae > Labeo > Labeo catla. The sequence goes on from VONZ01000083.1 coordinate 393,480, forward strand.
TTTCTTCTTAAACAATAGAACACATCAAACCATTAAGGCAGTACAGTTATAAAAACAAAACAGAAAAAATAAAGTATACACAAAACAAATCACTACAGTTACAAAATAACCATGGTTTTACTATAGTAAAAGTGTAGTATACTTTGTAATGCTTTAGTAGTAATACTTTGCATGTACATTCGCCATTTTTATTAGTATACTTTTATGAAGTCCTTGAAAATCCAAAAAGTAGTGCTTGAAAAATCCTTGTAAGTCCTGGAATTTCATTTTACAGTATCTGTACGAACCCCTTTTAGTGTTAATGACAGTAAGATGAAAGTTTCCCATGCAATGATATTGGTGACATCAGTATTAAAATACTCATACTTCTTCTTTTCTTAATATACATAACTGTGCCAGACACAATAGCTTGCACATTGTCACTGAATCAGCATTTAATAAGTGACGCTGATGATATATTTTGCATGTTAAATTGAATAAATTATTATTTTAAGTTTTTACAATTTACCAATTATATTGTCTGTCGTTCATATTGTCTAAAATATTTAAATTATGCATATTCAGGCTTTACAGGACTCTAAATTATATCTTTTTATTAGCTAATAGATTATAAGAAGATTATTTAAAAAAAAAAAATCATGTGGGCTTGGAGCAATATTTCAGGGTGAAACTGCTAAACACTTCTAAATTAGCCATTACTTTCTTCCTAGAGTGGCACAGACCCTGATACTAACTTTGGTCCATGCTCTGAATTTCCAAATTCTTTGAGATAGAAAAGCACTGATGCCGTGCTTAGCTGAGGACACCTGATGTAACGGTTTGTTGGTGTGTTTGTGTGCCGTTCCTCAGGGTAAGGTGGCGCAGACGGCGTGTATGTCTGCCTGTAAACACCTGGCCACGTCACTGATGCAGATGCTGCTGGATACTGAGCTCAAACAGATCAGCATGGGAGCCATTCAGCAGTTCAACCTGGATGTCATACAGTGTGAACGTGAGTAGTGCGTCTTGTACACGCCTCCATGTATTGTTCATTTCAATAGTCCACCCAGTAATGAAGCATCTGTCATTATTTGCTCACCCTCTTTTCATTGTAAGAAAAAGATCAGTGTAATTTAACCAGGTTTTTACAGTACTATTTTTACAGTCTTCACTATTAAAATTATGATCATTTTCACACTATAAAAGTGGTCCATATTCTGTATTGTAAGTCTTCTGAAGCCGTACATTAGCTTTGAGCGAAGTCTAATTTAATAGTGACCATTTATTGAATGCATCTTATCTGCTGTAAATCATTAATCAACCAGACCATTTAGAAAATGTATCCATTCTGAAAGTTTGAGCATTACTATAAACCGTTTTCAAAACAGAATATGGCTAATGCACTAACAGACAGGCATGTCAGAGTATTATGCTCTGTGAAGCGCAGCATGGCGGTAGATGCATTCATGCAGCAGGTATTATTGATATTATCAGCTGTTCTCAGAAGCAGTTATCTGAGTTGCACTCTTTCAAAGAACATTCCTGATTACCCGCACTCCACCTGCTCTTGGAAATCCACACCTGCTCTGATATGAGCTGATATGGAACAGTTTAGAGCAACATTAATCGCTTATCCATTTGAACGTTCATTCATCTGACATGTGCTGCATTTGCATGCATTAACCACCCGTATTAGGCATAGCTCAACCAAAAAAAATCATGCAGTTTCAAAGTCATATGACAAAACTGTTGTCTGTTGAACACAAAAATTGAATTGAATACTGTATTTCATTTATGAAAACAGTCCCAACCGTTCACAATGTCACTGCCCATACCTAAGTCAAAAGATCCTCAAGTCTTTACGATACACTCTGTTTTTTTGTGAAATGCAGAATCTGATCTCATTGAGTTTTCGTCTCTGATACCTCCCTGGGGAACCCTAAAAGCCCCTTTGGTTCTGAATGGCACAATAGAGATGTCAGAGCACAGTGTTCATCAATAACGTTAATATGTGGACAGCTCTTTGGTTCTACCATTGCATCTTCTGCTCCTTAGACATTTAAGGTTTCAGTCACACTACATCACTGTCAGCAGAAGTGGCCTCAGGTCATAGGTGTCTAGAGTTGGTGAAGGTTCGACCGTACAGGTATGGCAGGGAATGTCTAACCATTCTCTGTGGTCTGAATGGTGATCGTCTCATTAGCGGCATCATCTTACGCTAGAGAAAACACAGACAATTAAGATGCACCCATAGGAATACTTATCCCAAGTTGTAAGTTTACAGTCTGATTTTTGCTTGTGATTTATAGTGGGTCAGTGGATAGTTGACAGGGAAGTGAAGGAACAGAGAGGTCACATTCATTTGGGACATGATCAAGGTCTAAAACACTAAACAGTTACTATAACAGTAATCTGTATTTGTAAAATGTTTAAAACACTTTACTCCAAATGAAATCTTACCAGTCCTGTTTCTGTAATTTGAGAGCACAAGTGCCCTTGGTGCATTTGCTGTGAAGGACAGGGGTGGCATGCAACATGAATTTAATTCTTAAAATACGTCATTTGACATCTTGTATACTTGAAGACTACAGCTTGACTTTGCAAAAAAACAAAACAAATCAAACAACATCAAACACTGTAGATCAATTGTGAGTGCACATGAACACATACTGACTGATTGCTTAACCTCATGGCTCATGGTAGGTCTGTTATCGTTAAAATCTCTGTGAGGAAAATGTCTTTCCTGGCTGGCTGCACAAACTTGAAACCAGTGTAGTTCATTGTCTGAACAGCACAAATGATTCTTCTCATAAACTGTTACGCTTTATGAAGCTCTCTGGAATACCTGATTCTTATGGTTGATCTAGCATTCAACAGAAATTTGTACAAAATAATAACTTATTTGCATAAATGACTGTTTTTCAGAATAGCTGACCTAGTTTTGTATAGATAGATGGATGGATAGGTAGATAAATGGATGAATAGATAGAGATGAATGGATGGGTCAATGGATAGATGGATATATGGACAGAAATATAGATGATGTATGGATGGATAGATATATAGATATGTGGATGGATTGATGGATGGAAGGATAAATACATAGATGATGGATGAATGGATGGATGGATGCACAGATTGATGGATTGATGGATAGATATATGGATGGATGGATAGATAAATAGATGATGGATAGGTGGCTATATAGAATGATGGATATATGGATAGATGGATGGATATATAGATAGATTGATGAATGGAAAGAGAAATATGGATGGTAAAATGGATATATATATATATATATATATATATATATATATATATATAGATATATGAATGGATGGATAGATATATAGATGATGGATAGATGGCTATAGAATGATGGATATATGGATATATAGATGGATATATAGATAGATTGATGAATGGAAAGAGAAATATGGATGGTAAAATGGATATATATATATATATATATATAGAGAGAGAGAGAGAGAGAGAGATATGAATAGATGGATAGATGTATAGATGATGGATGGATATATAGATATATATATATATATATATATATATATATAGATGGATATATGGGTGTATTGATGGATATATGGATAATGGATATATGAATGAATAGATATATGGATAGATAGATATATGGATGGATTGATGGATAGATATATAGATGATAAATGGATATAGATAGATGGATAGATAGATGAATGAATGGATAGATATTTGGATGGATGGATGGATGGATGGATATATATATATTGATGGGTGGATGGATGGAGGGATGATATATGGATGTGTGGATATATGGATAGGTAGATGGATAGATAGATGGGTGGATGGATATATAGATGGATGAATAGATAGATGAAAGGATGGATATATATATATATATATATATATATATGCATGGGTGGATGGATATATAGATGGATGGATGCATATATAGATGAATAGACAGATATATAGATAGATGGATGGAAGGATATATGGATGATAAATAGATAGCTATATGTAGATGGATGGATAGATGGATTTATGGATGGGTGGATTTACGGATGGATAGATATGGATATAGATTGATAGATATATGGATAGATGGATGGATGGATGCATATATGGATGGATGCATGGGTTTATTAGATAAATGGTGGATCATATGGATTTATAAAACCATTGACTAATTGAGTAAGTTATGATCATCCAGTTTTACAAAACCATAAATAGAGTAAGTTAGTTATTCAGTTCTGATCATCTGGTCTTAGAGAACCATAGAGTGAGTGAGTGAGTGAGTGAGGGAGTGAGTGAGTTGGTGAGCTAGTTAGTCATCTGTTCTTGAAAAACTATAGACAGAATAATTGAGCGAGTTATTCCTGATTTTCTGATTTTGGAAACCGTAGGTCTAGATCAGTTAGTTAAATAGTTAGTTTTGATCATCTGGTTTTGGACAACCATAGATAGATAGTTAGGAAGGGCATCCTGCGTAAAACCTGTGGAAAATTCTACTGAGGCGACCGCTAACAGGAACAGCTGAAGGAGAGAGACGGAAATAGTTATATGCAAATATATACAGCAATACAAGTCAGAATAGTTTAAACCGAGTTTGGTGGATGTAGCTTAAACATTTTAGGATTTTAATGTTAGAAATTTTAGTCTTCGAAATGTCGTAAGAATAAATAGTAGATCAATATGTATGCTTTACCAAGCACATGGTATAAGGTTAAAGTTTCAGGGTAACAAAAACGCTTTGTATATGTTGTTTCAAGAGTTTAATTTAATGTCTTTACACAACGCATACCAACAGTTTTTTTTTTAAATAGTATTTTCCTGTTCCTTTCGCAGTGTTTGCCAGTTCAGAGCCCGTGCCAGGATTCCAGGGGGACACGCTGCAGTTGGCCTTCATTGACCTCCGACAGGTACAGACCTCTCTGCAGACATGAGTATTCTTGATCCGCAGTCCCTGCAAGTGCGCCGAGGGGAAGGGTGGAGAACATACAGCATTAACAAGCACTAATGGATTATCCCAACCTGAATACACTTACCTTCAGGAGGGGGAAATCACTTAGTCGCAGTGGGGTTCATTATGCTATCAGGAGCTCCTTCTTCGTTTGGTCCTGTTTTTTGTGCTGCTTGGAGTTTGAACTTATAATCTGGGCCTGAGGTGCTTAAGGTGTAAAACCGAGGTCATGTCAAGGTTTCTTCTACAAAGGTATGTCATATAAGAAAGCATTATTAGGGTGTGGAGTTAATAATGCTCAGTTTAAAATCCCTTTGGTTTCTAATACCTCTTTTTATGCTCAGCAGAAAGCTGAATGTGTCTTCTAATCACACATGCTGCAGTATTCCAGATAGTCCCTATGATGCATCTGTATGATACAAGTTTTCCACTGTAAATCATGAAATATCTAAAAGTAGATGATATGACTTAATTAGATGGTTAGAGTTCATACAAGATGCTTAAAGCGCTTGATGTACTTGAATTTGACTTTTTGAAATTTAAAAAAAAAAAAACTGAAAAAACCCTTGAAAATAGCAATATTTCTAAAGAGGTACTTGAAAAGAGCTTGAAGTACTTAAAGACAATGTATCAATGAAATGAGCGTTTAATTTGGTCAATAAGCACATATCTTTTCACGCAATTCAAAAAACATACCTCTTTTGCATATTTCAGTTAATGTCAGAAAACAAATAAGCTAGGCAAGTAGCAGCACTGACAGTGTCGTGTAAACTTGGCTGAAGACTTGAAAAGAGGAACAGATGAACCAAATCAATTGAGTCATTTATGTTGGAACAGCTCCGATTGATTCAAACTCGTGACTTCACTAGCAAAAACCAGATCAAATTAAAAGAGACATTCATTTTCAAATTTCAACATAGTGCATAATGATTTTAAAAAGCACGCATAGTGATGGGTGAAATGGAGCTTTTCGAAACTCTGAATCAATTAAACCAATGCGCCGCAAAATGATTCACTTTTTCGAAGTACTCCAATCGGATTGCATATTGCTAATCATTTGATTTAGACTGAAACTTCGCGTATTGCGTATAATTTGATTCAGATCTGGATTTTAGAGAATGTTTCATGAATCATTTGATTTAGATCGGAACGGGTTTGTGAATCATTCTGTGAATTGAATGATTCCAATCAAATGATTCACGATGCTCGATTTGAAGTCCTGATTGAAATAAAATAATTCGCAATATACAAAGTTCCAATCTTAGTCAAATGGTTTGCAACCTGTGCTTCGAGATCACGCTTCGCAAATCATTATTCAGATCGTAACTTCAGAGAATGGATCGCAAATCTTGTTTTAGATCAGAACTTTGGTGTGCGGATCGGTACTTCGGTGCAAGTTTGTAATTAATTTGTTTCAGGATTTCGGAGCTATTTTGTAAATCTTAAATTTTTTTTTTTTTTTTCCAGATTTTCCCTAATAAACATTAAACCATTAAGGCAGTACAGTAATAAAAATAAAGCAAAGAAAAAAAGAAAAAGTATACACAAATACAAAAATAAGAAAATTAACCGTGGGTTTACTATAGTAAAAGTGTAGCAAACTTCGTAATACTTTAGAAGTAATACTTCGCATGTCACTTTATGTTTGCCATTTTTATTGGTATATTTTTATTTATCTATTTCTCTTTTTTTTAGAATTTGAAAAAGAAGACTTTGTTCAATAAGTGAGAACTGTATAGAGAACTAATATAAGGACTGATTGCAGTCCTTGAAAATCAAAAAGTAGTGATTGAAAGTCCTGAAATGTAATTTTACAGTACATGTACGAACACTGTTATAGTACTGTGGCTTCTTATACGTCAAAAGATTTCTCAGTTCATGACCCCTTTAAAGTTAGTTCTTGACAACCTCAGTCCTGTTTTACATTTTTTATAAAAAGTGGCCACTATATCCACATTTCCAAGGTTCTCAGTAGCAGAAGTTGTCATAGCTGGGTGAACAGAAACTGCAACAAATATAATTTTTGCATTTGCTTCAGTACAAAAGGAAAAATCCACAGTAGCATTTCTGTGACTTACTAAAAGAGCAAAAAAGTTTTGAAAGATTGATTACGGTGGTCAGAAAAGAGAGTTGTCAAAATTGCTGTTGCTCCCCTCCGCCGTTTTTGGAAACACTCATGCAGCTAGTGCTCTGTAACTGCAACACAAAATGTGTTATCAATATCTGTGACATTTAAAACCGCATTAATGAATGTGGACTTGCATCATCACAGTCTGTAAAATTGTCCCATTCTTAAGAAATTCACCTTTTGGTATTCCATGGAAGAAAAGGAAGTGATAGGAGTTTGGAATGACATGAGGGTGAGTAAATTATGACAGAATTTTATTTTTGGGTGCAATTTTGGGTGCAATTTTAAACCACATGCTGAATCATATACACCACCTGTTCATGGGAAATGAAGAAACACGCCGCTCTGGCTTGATCTGGTGTGCCACGCACCGGTCGGGGTGGCGTCTTTCAGCGTGTCACGACTGCGGCCGCTCGCCAAGACCTCTCGATTACCATTAGCATGACGCCGCTTTGATCCTCGCCTGGTTTCTTGGAGGATTTGCTGACAGCTTCTCTGAAGTGCTCTCAACGAGCTTTGGCTCCGTATCGGGCGGAGCGAGCTTGGACAAGGTCAGAGATAAGGAGAGTGGTGCGCGTTGGCCATCAGAATTTACCTGCTCACCCCAACCCCCCGTGTAGATAACCTTTTTGAGTTGATGCCGGGCTACCATTTCTTTGTGAGCATGTACTGACACCAAATAGAGAGGTCACAGTCTCCCTGCCAATCACGCAGCGGCTTAATGGAGACTCTTGTTTACTCTGTTGTGTTTTGAACGTTTTAAGTTCTTGTTGTCTGTAAGGTGATACTTCGCAGGGCTGCAGATGCTTGTACTAATACTAGTAAAAATTCAAAAATTGTTCACATCACTTAAGAGAGACGTGAATGTCTGAAGGCATATTTTTGAACATGCCAGGTTGTTCACTTTCACCAGCATTGCAAGTATGTATCTAAAAGTAGCGATGCTGCTAACTTGACTCCTTATTTGTCAATAATGTGACAATAGATCAGTTGTTCACAGTAGTACAGTATCAAGTAACTATCAACTTTTTGCAACAGTTAGCAATTAAAAAATTTAAAACAAGCTGTTTAAAGTTTGTGTTGCGAACTTAGGCAATAGTCAAAAATTCTCTTATTCTCTCATATATATATATATATATAGCATTAATTTTAGGTATTTAGTTCTTTCTTTCTTCATACTGTATGGTTTTAACTACATTAATGTTTGATCATTAATACTACTGTTTGTTTGTTTTATATTTTTGAAAGAAGTCTTATATGCTCACCAAGCCTGCATTTATTTGATCAAAAATATAATAAATACTGTAATACTGTAAAATATTATTACAGTTTAAGAGAACTGTTTTATATTTTTATATGTTGCAAAATGTAATTTTTGCAATATTGCAAAGCTGAATTTTCAGCATCATTACCGCAGTCTCCAGTGTCACATGATTCTTCAGAAATCATTCTAATATGCTGATTTGTTGCTCAAGAAACATTTCTTATAATTATTAATGTTAAAAGCAATTGTTCTGCTTAATGTTTAATGATAAATGTGGAAACCATGATACGAAAGAACAGCATTTATTTGAAGTAGAAATCTTTTGTAAAATTATAAATGTCTTTCTTGTTGATTTCTGAATAGTAGTGTATACATATAAATGAGGTGTATTATAGTAAATAAGGGTGCATTTAATGTCAAGAGTAATGTTGTCATCCTAATTGGAATTTAATAATGCAGTTCTGAATAAATTGTCATTGCTATGAATAGTTACATACAGTTGAAGTCAAAAGTTTACATACACTTTGCGGAATATTCATTAAAAATATTAAAAAAAAATATAGAGATTGTACAAAATACATGTTTTTATTTAGTACTGACCTGAATAAGATATTTCACATAAAAGACGTTTACATATAGTCTGCAAGAGAAAATAATAGTTAAATTTATAAAAATGACCCTGTTCAAAAGTTTACATACACTTGATTCTTAATACTGTGTTGTTACCTGAATAATTTTTGTTTAGTGGTAGTTGTTCATGAGTCCCTTATTTCCCCTGAACAGTTAAACTGCCCGCTGTTCATCAGAAAAATCCTTCAGGTCACACAAATTCTGCGTTTTTTCAGCATTTTTCTGTATTTCTGTGTATTTGAACCCTTTCCAACAATGACTGTATGATTTTGAGATCATCTTTTCACACTGAGGACAACTGAGGGACTCATATGCAACGATTGCAGGATGTTCAAATGCTCACTGATGCTCCAGAAGGAAACACAATGCATTAAGATGCATTTTGAATTTGAAGATCAGGGAAAATGTAACTTATTTTGTGTTCTGGAAAACATGTAAGGATCTTCTGTAGCTTCTGAAGGGCAGTTCTAAATGAAAAAAATATGATATTTAGACAAAATAAGAAAACTGTACACATCTTCATTATATTCAAAAGTTTTCACCCCCTGGCTCTTAATACATTGTGCATCATACAGTCATTGTTGGAAAAGGTTCAAATACACAAAAAAGCTGAAAAAACAGAATTTGTGGGACCTGAATGCAGTTTAACTGTTCAGGACTTATTAAAAACAACAACTGTGGATCGTTCAGGTAACAACACAGTATTGAGAATCAAGCATATGTAAACTTTTAAACAGTCATTTTTATGAACTCAGCTATTATTTTCTCTTGTGCACTATGTGTAAATGTCTTTTTTTTATATATATCTTATGCAGGTCAGTATTAAATAAAAAATAACATGCATTTTGTATGATCCTTCTTATTTGGTAAAATAATCAACATTCTGCTGATTCTGCAAGGTGTATGTAAACTTTTGACTTCAACTGTATGTCCCCTTCAACTGAACCTTCAACTCCTCTTCAACTAAAGCATTCAGAGATGAACTTTTTTTTGTAGATTACTCACTGTGAACTCTGTCAGGTCATGTTGGGCTTGTGAGTCTGTAGCGGTGAGATCTGTAAAAGGTCATGATAAGTGCTCCAGTGACTAGTGCACTTAGACTGGAGCTGCCCTGTGGGAGAAATGCACTTTACTGGGATTACAATAATCCCAGATAAGGGCACACAAATAATGTATAGAATGTCTGATTAGTGACTTATTGATAGTGCAGAATCTAAGATATTGCTTTAATATTTTCACTTTAGGATCCCACCACTTTTCAAATATTCACCAAATCTAATTCGCAACAGCCTGAACTAGTCACGTAGTTACCTCAGACCCGCCCTAAATCAGCAGTAACAGTCCGACCTCCATTGTTTCGATGCCGGAGCAGGGATGTAGGTTAGACAAGAATATCTCAGACTGAGCGATTGAGGTGTTGTGTTGCTGGATGTAATAATGAACATAGTGGTCGTCATTTACTCCCGACATCTGAGCCGCTGAAGATGCAGTGGATTACGTTTGTTTGTGAAGGGAGTGCGCCTCCCGATCTACATAAATGCGTCTATTTTCATGCAAATCATTCATGATCCAGCTTCACCTACAGCAGAAGTGAGTATAAGGGTTTTTTTAATGAATCTTTGCAATCACCTTTCCTAATAACATGCTAGTTAGCAAGTTTAGTGACTAAACGTGGCTATATGTGGCTAAAGTAAACAGGCTCGTCACTCCACAAAGAGAAGAGAGGGGCGGGGCAAGCAGAGCTTGTTAACATTTAAAGCAACCTCGACCAGAACAGGATGATTTTTGCAGAGCTGATTTTGGCAAGGTAAAAAAGGTGTTATTTACACTACCATTGAGAAATTTTGACCAAAGCATGTTATAGACTTTTCATTAAGACCCTAAAGAATAATATCAACTTGTGTAAAATGTGCATCCGATGACCCCTTTAAATCAGTTTTGGATAATTGATTTAGCAGTATCTGCAAATATTGACATTTACAAGCACGGTCTTGTTGGCCGTGATGCTCCGTGGGGTCTTGGTGTGTTTAGCGGCAATATTGTCCCAGCCCAGCAGGAGCAGCAAACAGCACTAAATAATGGTCCGAAAAACAGACCTCCTCAATACGGACCACATAGTAGGTGTGAAGTGCTATTAGCCCCCCGAACCCTCCTCTCCCGGCCCTCCATAATGAACGAGCCATCCAGGAATTGTCCCCCATTGATTGATATTGATTTGCATACATAGAGGTGAGTGATCTGGGCCTTCTCCAGCAAATTAAGTTCAATATGTCCAGAGCCTTGCTTTGAATCAGAGTTGCAAAGTGGCAGGGAGCCCACTGACCAGAGCACCATGGAGCCAGGATTAGCTCCTCTGTGGGTTATCTGGAGGTCACGGAGGGATTTCTCTTCCTTTTGCATTTAAAGTGCTCCCAGCTCCCCAACAAGTGCCCTAATACTAACCCCCGCCATTAGTCGATGACCTCACACACTTCTCTTTGGGCAACTTTTTTGACTTCTCATATTGTGTATTTGTTACGATCAAGGTTCTGACAAGTTAAAAATATCTGAAAATTTCCAGGACAGTGTTATTTTAGTATCATTAAGATACTATTAACATTTTTTATTAATATTTTCAGTTTTTTTTATTTTTATATTTTCACAGTTTGAGTAATTTTGTTGTGTGTTTTTACTTTTTTTGTATGTTTATAGTTTTATATATAAAATATTGGTTTTATTCATTTTTATTTAGGTTTTAGTTATTTTAGTACATAAAATGTAACTCAGTGAAACTGAGAAGTGTTGCTTTTAGGAAAAATGTTTCACTTCTTCCGTTTCAGTTAAAATGTCTTTGTTTTTATTGAATGAAAATGTTTTTATGGTTTTAGTTTTAGTTAACTATAATAATAAATAATGAGAATCATGAGTCATGAGAATAAATAAAATTGACCCAATTTTACCCAATAAATTAAGGACATTGTTATTTTAGTATTATTGATTATTTTTTATTTTTATGTTTTGTTTTGTTTAGTTTTTTAAGTTTTTGTAAGTTTTGGCATTTAATATTTTTATTATTTTTTTGTATGTCTGTTGTCTTTTATATATAAGAACTATAGAACTCTAAAATGATTATTTTTAATAATAATTTTTATTTTAGTTTTATTTCATGAGCCATGAGAATAAATAAAATATTGATTTTACCCAATTTTACCTAATAAATTACAAGGACATTGTTATTTTAGTATTATTGATCATTTTTTATTTATTTATTTTTCTTTTTTTTTAAGTTTTTTTTTTTTTATATGTCTGTAGTTTTATATATGTATAAACTATAGAACTCTAAAATGATTATTTGTATTAATTTTTATTTGGTTTTATTTATTTAAGTACATAAAATTTAAGTCAATGAAACTGAGAAATGTTGCTTTGGCAACTAGATGAAATAAATTTTGGGAAAAAAAATTGTATAATTTATTTTATTTCAGTTAACATTTTGTTTGATTTCATTTAACAAATATTCTTTTATGATTTTACTTTTAGTTAACTAAAATAGCCTTGACCGGGCCTAGAAAAGTCATGAGATTAAATAAAATATTGAAAAAAAAAAATTCTCCCCACTTTATTCTCAGCTATATATATATATATATTAAAAAAAAAAAAAATATATATATATATATATATATATATATTAAGTTTTAGTAATTTTGTGTGCTTTGCCTTGCTTTTTAACATGTCTGTAGTTTTATATATAAAAACTATAGAATTCTAGAAATATTGTTTCTATTAATTTTTTTAGTTTTATTAATTTTAGTACATAACATTTATCTCAGTGAAACTGAGAAATGTTGCTTTGGCAAATAACTAAAATCAATTTTGGGGGGAAAAAATTATCATTTATTTTATTTCAGATAAAATTTCTTTGATTTCATTTAATGTAAATGTTTTTATGGTTTTAGTTTTGGTTAACTATAATAACCGTGACCAGGCCTAGAAAAGTCATGAGAATAAATAAAATATTGAAAATGTAGTTTTTTTTCTCAGTTTATTCTCAGCTCTGATATATTTTGTTGGCTTATTATGTATGCATTCTCTGTGAAATAATATTTAATCTCTGTTAATGTATAATTGTATACATTCATTGGAAATTATTTGATCAAGAAATGTGGCAGTCCTGCTTATTAATATTTTGGTTGTTTTTATGCAAAACTCTCTTTGCATAAAAGTGTGTGCTTAATGACGACATTCAAAATACAAAAAAAACTTTGATTTAAACTGTATGAAGTTCTGATTTGGGTTTATTTTTTTCTCTTAATCATTGATTATGTGTACAATTTGTTTCTTGTGTTTCAGCTTCTAGACCTGTTCATGGTGTGGGACTGGTCCACGTACCTGGCAGACTATGGACAGCCCACCTCAAAGTACCTGCGGGTGAACCCCTCCACTGCGCTAGCACTTTTGGAGAAGTATGTGTTGTTTTTACTCCTTCGTTTAGCCCAATGCCAATATCAAACTCCACTGAAGTCATTTTAGCTTCCTGGAGTGCTTTACAACACTTACTTTTTGTACTATGATGGTTATGATGTTGCCTTTGAAGGCAGCTGGCGGCTCACTGGTTTCAGAACAGAACCTCAAACATAAAATGGAGTGATTTGAAGCAGTGGAGCTCTGTTTGTCTTTTAAACTTAATATTTGTATAATCTTCGTCCTCTTTCTTTTTTTTCTTACTTACCAATGCCAGAGTCAACAGAGGGTATGTAGATCCTATGTGGATTTCTCTCTCTCCATAGTAATGTGATAAAGCTGCATGAATGGACTTACATGTGGAATATCATTTATTTCATCATCATTTATTCATCCCACACCCACTGCAGCATGCATACTGAAAAAAAAAAAAATATGTCATGATACATATGTCACAGCCCATTATATCATTACTAATTCATGATTCATGATTCTTTCCGATTCTTGCCGCATTGAAAATGTCTGTTTGGTATTTAGTGTATTCACATATTTAATGTATTTTGATGTGTTCAGGATGCATATGCAGAATAGAATCAGCATCTGATATAGCATCTATATCATGAAAAAATGTTTTATCTAATCATTTTTAATTGGAGCACAAACTATTTTTGCAACCCTTGTGGTGATGCTAGTGCAGCAGAAATAACTTCTCTTTTAAACTTATGTAAAAATGACAACGGTTCCAGTTTTAATTTAATTTTAAAATAACAGTTTTTTATTATATAAATTAAATTAAAATAATTAATACTAAATGTATTAATATAATAGTATATAAAAATATAATAAATATAAATTATTTTGGCTAGATGCCAGGGCATTTTGTTTTTTCATTTAAAGTTGAAATACTAAAATAACTAAAACTAAATAAAAACTATAGCATATATATAAAATATGCATTACACAGTAATTTTTGTAATTTTTACATGAGTTTAAAAGAGAAGTTGTTTCTGCACCACTAGCATGGTGGAAAAATAGTTTGTGCTCCAATTAAAAATGATTAGATTAAAAAAAAAGGTCCTAAAACCAATTATTTAATATATTACATTTGTAATTAAATAATTTAATAATAATTTTTCATGATATATATGCTATAGGTTTTGTTTAATTTTAGTTATTTTAGTATTTAAACTTTAAATGAAAAACATAAATGCTCTGGCATCTAGTTGATATGTATATATATATACATATATATACATATTATACATACATATATATTTATGTTTGTAGCATATATATCGTGAAAAAATAGGAATTTACACTGGAATTGTTGTAATTTTTACATATGAGTTTAAAAGAGAAGTTATTTCTCACCAAGTTATTATCACCAAAAGTGTTCAGGATGCATATTTTTCACATATTTTTCACATATTTTTGACTATTTTTGCATATATATATATATATATATATATATAATTTAATATATTTGAAAAAATAGTCAAAAATATTGCAAAAATATGTGTGTGTGTGTGTGTGTGTGTGTATATATATATATATATATATATATATAATTTAATATATTAAATACATGTATTGATATAATAGTACATAAAAATATAGTAAATATAAAAATATTTTTTTAAATAAAATATTTCAACTAGATGCCAGAGCATGTATGTTTTTCATTTAAAGTTGAAATACTTGAATAACTCAAACAAAACACAAACTATAGCATATATATCATGGAAAAATAAGCATTTACACTGGAATTGTTGTAATTTTTACATACGAGGTTAAAACAGAAGTTATTTCTGTACCACTAGCATCACCAAAAGGGTTGCAAAAATATGTTTGTGTGTTTGTGCTCCAATTAAAAATGGATTTAAAAAAAAAAAAAAATATATATATATATATATATATATATATATATATATATATATATATATATATATATCTATATATATATATATATATATATATATATATATATATATATATATATATATATATACATAAATTCTTAATATAATACTGTATAAAAATATAATACATTTATTTATTATGTAGTTACTAAAATAACTACAACTAAACAAAAACTAAACTTGATAAACTAAAACTTTTACTAAAAATAAAATGAAAACGCAAAATACAAAAATGCTTCTGATTGAAAATATTTTTTTTAAACTTCTGTTCAAAGGGTGTATAATACAATTTTAATTTCTTAAATATTTTTGGTCACCATATAATTGTAATATTTTATAGCTTTAAGAACTTTACACTTAATATATCATTTTAAAATGTTTAAAATAATAAGAATAGCTATTTTCTGACCTGTCTGCCATATATTTGACTAATATTATGTCTTCATTTTGCTTTTCCAGAATGAAAGACACAAGTAAAAAGAACAACATCTTCTCCCAGTTCAGGAAGAACGACCGCGACAAGCAGAAGTTGATCGAGACGGTGGTGAAGCAGCTGAGAAGTCTGGTAAATGGAATGTCCCAGCATTCCTAGAGTCGTCCACATGAACTCCAAACACTGGGCTGGGTTTGACAATGTAACTATATTATACTTTTTGCTTTGGCCTCCTTTTTTTTTTTTCCAAAATCCAATAACTCGCTGTAAGGTAACTACTTTCAAAGTACTGTGGTATATTTTGACTGCATCCTCCATGTCTTCTGCCAAAATATTCACCACTGTAGGTTAATAATGTAAATATAGGGCAAAAAATGAAGAGGAAGAAAAAAGTGAACAGATGAAGTTATGCAGTAATTTTTTGTAATGTATTTTTAAAGGTTGAGAATTATGTTTTGTACGTCGTGAAAGTGCAATGACTCTTAACACTACACTCGAGAGAGCGGAGGTGTGTATGTGACTGGTGACGCCGATGGTCATATTGCAACCTGTATGAAATTCTCCCTGGTGTAACATGGATGAAGTTTTTATTGTAAATATTTTGAAGTATATTTAACACTGCTATGGAATCATGCTTCCCATCGGTCTGCCTTGAGTTGAAGTCGACTCAAATTAGGTAACTTATAAGTGATAAAAAACATTTGCATGAGAATGCGTCATTTTTCTTTTACGTTGGCAGACTTTGTTCAAACTTATGTGCACAAACAGCACTTGTTTATTGAAAAGAATCTAAAATTGTCAGCAGCATTTCACTGAACGATGTACAAATGCACCGCAGAATTATATTTAATTTTTATTTTCTCAGGGTGAAATGAAAGCTTTGGGTTCAGATGCTTTAGAATCTCATTTTTAGATGAAAATAAATAAGCAATAATTGGTCCAGCTCTATGCTCTAGAAAAATTACCAGTTTCATTTCTTTATCCACATGGTTTTGTTTCTTAAATTTGTTTTGAACAGGCATTTTGCACTGAAAATTATTTAAGTTTGCCTTTTCACAAGCAACTGTATGCTTATGTATTTAAAGTACCACTGTATATACCATCATATTTTATTAAAATCGGTAAAAATGGAATGTAAAGATAAAACATTTGTCATCTGAGGGTGTTTCCATATTTCAGTTTCCTGTTGTCTCATGGCTGTAACAACACTAATATTGGTTTCACTTTAAAATAACTCTCATAACTTAAAACGCATGCTTAACAAATCAGTAGGTCCTTTACAGATGAATCAAACTAATGATCTGTTAAGCATTACTGAATGTTTGTTAATATTAATAATGAAAGTTACTGTAAAGTGTCACCCAGATATTCAACATCTCAAAGAGGCAAACAGAATCACGATATCCGAGAATCTCTAACTGGCATTACCTGGAGTTACGCAAACCCAAGTGACTTCAGTTGTTTTCAAGGTCTACCCATTTTTATTTGTGTGCTTTAATAAAATATCACCACAAACAAAACATTTGATCCGTTGTTTTTTTGCTTCTAATTTCTTTACTGCCAGGGTTGGGGAAAGTTACTTTTAAAAGTAATGCATTACATTACTTTTTAAATCTGGCAGGGCTTGCTTGTTTTTTAATATAAAATAATCAATATTTGGCAAATGTAAAAGCCCTTTCACACCAAAAGTCAAGTGAATAAGCCTCAGGCTGAAGGAAAAGTCAATTCACATTTGTACAGTAGAATGCAGCAATTAAAAAAAAATGTTAGTTTATCTAAAAGTAATTTTTGCTTATTAGTGATGTTTGAGTTACATCATCGAAGGCCAGCAGCAACCACATTGGTTAATAAAATGGGATTAAATACATAAAGTATATTTGTGTTTTTTAATTATTGCAGGTTTGCATCATATTCTCAGTTTGCGTTTGCATTCATGTTGATGAATACTGAATCTGTTTTTTTGTTTGTTTACTACAGTTGTTTGTACTATAGTAACATCATGTTTAGACACAACACCTCTACACTTACTCCTGATTTCTCTCAACATGGGGACAGGAGACTTGTCAGTCAATAACTGGGAAAACAAAGTAACTAGCGTTACTTATTTGAAGAAGTAACTTAAATATTTTTTGTAAATTAAAAAGTAATGAGTTACCTTACTATTACTTGAAAAAGTAATCTGATTACATAATTTGCATTAATTGTAATGCGTTCAGGTCCTTGCACACTGAGCCCTAAGTTTTCATATGCTTTTTTTCGTGTTTGTCAAAATACGTCACACACAGAATGTCACAGTGGCTCAGAATTGTGAAAACACTTTTTAAAATGCTTGCTACAGATTCAAAAAACAGTAAATTGAACCCATTCCGAATTTTATGATTTATGAACGAAAGTTTCAGATGCAGTGTGTGAACATGATGAACACAACGTGAGGTCATATTTATTTTTTATTTATTTATTACGAGAATTTCAGGCTCAGTGTGCAAGGACCTTTACTCTGTATACAGAGAAACTCATCAGATTAAAATAAAAAGAATTAAGTGTAGATTAATGTGTAATTTTAAATTAAATTATTATTTTAAATGAAATTAAGATACTCAGCCGTGTTAAATTTCTTTTTGGTGTATTGTCCTATTCTACTGTTGTGTATATACAGTTGAAGTCAAAAGTTTACATACACCTTGCAGAATCTGCAAAATGTTAATTATTTTACTAAAATAAGAGGGATCATACAAAATGCATGTTATTATTTTTTATTTAGTACTGACCTGAATAAGATGTCACATAAATGATGTTTACATATAGTCCACAAGAGAAAATAATAGTTGAGTTTATAAGAAATAACCCTGTTCAAAAGTTTACATACACTAGAGTCTTAATACTGTGTTGTTATCTGAATGACCCACAGCTGTTTTTTTTTTTAGTGAAAGTTGTTCATGAGTCACTTGTTTGTTAAACTGCCTGATGTTCTTCAGAAAAATCCTTCAGGTCACACAATTTTTTTTTTCAGGATATTTGAGTATTTGACTCATATGCAACTATTACAGAAGGTTCAAACGCTCACTGATGCTTCACAATGCATTAAGAGCCAGGGGTGTAAACTTTTGAACAGAATGAAGATGCATACATTTGTCTTATTTTGCCTATATATCATATTTTTTTCCACTTAGTACTGCCCTTCCGAAGCTACAGAAGATACTTACATGTTTCCCAGAAGACAAAATAAGTTAAATTTACCCTGATCTTCAAATTCAAAAGTTTTCACCCCCCGGCTCTTAATGCATTGTTTTTCCTTCTGAAGCATCAGTAAGTGTTTGAACCTTCTGTAATAGTTGCATATGCGTCCCTCATTTATCCTCACAAACAAGGGACTCATAAACAACTATCACGACACAACAAAAACACAGCTGTGGATCATTCAGGTAACAACACAGCATTAAGAAACTTGACTTTTATAAATTCAACTTATTTTCTCTTGTGGACTACATGTAAACGTCTTTTATGTGAAATATCTTATTCAGGTCAGTACTACATAAAAAATAACTTTTCTTGATATTTTGTATTATCCCTCTTATTTTGGTAAAATTTTGCAGATTCTGCAAGGTGTATGTAAACTTCTGACCTCAACTATATTATTTTAATATTAAATATAAATGTTAATTATGAAATATTCAATATAATTGTTTTAATTGTTCACTATGTCATCACTGAATGTGGAATATAGACACCTCCAATATTTATAACGAGCATTACCAATGATCTTGGGTTAACCAGTCATCGTTCTGTTTACTGCGTCATTATAAAATCTAAGGAAACAGAGATCTCATCATTCTCTGGCGCACAAGCAGCTATCCTCTCTTTTCGCTGAGGCAGTAACGCTCAGCACCCTTTACAGCACTGGATCCTGAAGACGTGCCTTTGGGACATGGCGATTATGTCATTGCTGGCGATCACAAGGGTTTCAGTGCTTATGGCGGTGGTCCCTGCTGACGGCAGCTCTGGGCCCTGCGTTGGTCCATCACACAGGACGCTGAGAGCCGTCGGCTCCTCCCCAGAGTCTCTGTGAGCTGGCCGATCGTTGGAGAGATGCTGCGCTGGCTCTTACAGGTACTTCAGCATCTCTCGCATCTCTCTTCAGCAAAAATAATAGTTTGTTGATCAATATTTTATAATAAAATCATTTAGGATGTTTC
Source organism: Labeo catla (assembly GCA_012976165.1). Lineage (NCBI taxonomy): Eukaryota > Metazoa > Chordata > Actinopteri > Cypriniformes > Cyprinidae > Labeo > Labeo catla. The sequence goes on from VONZ01000083.1 coordinate 413,429, forward strand.
TTTAACTTCTTCAGGACACTTCTGTGTCATAGAGGTATTGTTTTTTTAAATGAAAACCAACAGATTTCTAGTTTTCCTTTTTGTGATATGAAAATTGCAATAAAAGTGACAATTTTTCCCTTCTTTCTTCCTTTGTTTTTGCCATTTTGTCAATATTTTAGTGCTTTACTCTTACCACTGATCCAGACTCTCAGTCTTAAACTTTGAAATTCCATAAAATCTTAGTAATTTTGAAATGTATATACACGACCCAAATAAAAAAAGTTACAAAAGATTGAAGCAGACAGTTTACAACAGACTTTTAAAGATTGCTCAAAAATACAAAGAAAGGAAGAAGTAAAATGTAAAAATGTAATCAAGTTATTAGAACTCACTGGTCAACTTCTTGGGGGACCTTCACAAGAAGAAACAATAAGAGACATTACACAAAATAAAAATAATCTCTTAATCAAAAGATTCTTAGATTCAAGATTGTTATTCAGAGCCAACACAGTTTGGCGAGCTACATTCACTCATAAAAATAAAGATTCTTTATTGGCATCTATGGTTCCATTAAAAACCTTTAGCATCAGTTGAAACCAGTTCCATAAAGGTTATTTATCCACCTCATGTTTTAATGCAGAAGTAAGCCATTTTCTGTGAATGTGCAAGAATTCCATTTCCTTAGCCACTGTAGGGAAATAACGAGAAGAATAACACAGTGCAGTAAATGGCACAAACCAGTGTGTTTAAAGTTAAGATAATATATTAAAATAATATGGTAAGACACCAGTTTGCAATATCAAGCAGAAAAATTAGCTATTTTGTACAGCTAATGTCCACACACATTTGCAAATGTCCACACCCGCTCTTACGGGAATAATATGGTGGATAGTGAAAAAAAGTTTGTTTTTGACACTAAGAAAATTGAACTTTTAAGAACTGATCTCTGAAAGGTTTTTTGGGGAACCAAAAATGTTTATTCTATGCTAAAACGCATTGTGGAACCTTTACTTTTAAGAGTGTTCCATATCTGCAAGATCTGAACCTTTTTTGCAGGGTTTCCAGATCCCAAAGTGCGTTCTATACAGCATCAGAGAAATTCATAACACTGAACTCATTTACCATTTGATCCTGACCGCTTTGCGTCATAAAGATGCAAGGGCAAATCAGGATGTTTTAGTTACATAGCATTTGGAGGTGGAATGAGGAGAGGCCAAGATCCTAATAAAAACTCTGTTGCTGTTGAACTAAGCGCCAGCTCAGAATTAAAAACCGGCTACCAAGACAATCCCAAAGATGCAAACAGTGCCTGTCATTTACCCTGCCAATGGACTTCATGTACATCCTCTAGCCTTGATTTTCAAACCTATGATTTTCAAACCTTGATTTTTTTTTACCAGAGTGCACTCAAAAACATATGTGACCCTGGACTACAAAGCCAATCATAAGGGTCAATTTTCTGAAATTGAGATTTATACATCATCTGAATAAATAAGCTTTTTATTTATGTGTGGTTTGTTAGGATAGGACAGTATTTGGCTGAGATACAGATATTTGAAAATCTGGGATCTGAGGGTGCAAAAAATCAAAATATTGAGAAAATCGCCTAAATTTGTCCAAATGAAGTCTTTAGCAACACATATTACAAACCAAAAATTAAGTTTTGATATATTTACAGTAGGAAATTTACAAAATATCTTCATGGAACATGATCTTTACTTAATATCCTAATGATTTTCTGGCATTAAAAAAGAAAAATCGATCATTTTGACCCATACAATGCTCGCTACATCTACAAATATAACCATGCGACTTATGGTTTTGTGGTTCAGGGTCACATATTACACTTCAATACTATATGTGAAGAATTCCAACCTTGCAGAAATTATTGTAACTAAAATTATTGTAAATAAAATGTAGTTATTGGCTACTGTTTTTTTGTGTGTATCTTAAATGTTAAAATTACTAAATATAAATACATTAATACAGAATTAATACATATAATTAACATGCTAAATAGCATAATTGTTGAATTTTTTTGCATTTGGAAATTGAGGCACATATAATCATTCAACAGATCTGCTTTACTACAAATCTAGCTTAATTTCTAGCTAACATTTTTCCATTTATTAAAAAATCTCATGTTTTGTTGGGAATAATTTTAATTTAATTAGTTAACATTTATTATTTTACTTTTTTCTGTATCCACACTTCAGGCTTCTATTAGTCTTTTATTCAACATTTTTTATTTTACAACATTTTTTTTGATGGGGATTTAACAGCTCAAATATCATCAAGAGCTTGTTACGAAATTCAGCTTCAGAATGTAACTTCAGAAGATAAATAAAAGTGAATATAAAGTAAATAAAAGCATAAGCAATTACAACATTAATAAAGTCACTCATGTCTAAACTTTGGCTACAATTGTTTTTTTAAAAATACCCAAAAATATTTGTTGACGCAGCTTATTTTGGACGTAATCAATGCATAATTAATAAAGTTCCTGATTTTGTCCAAAATGCTAAACACTTTTATTGAAATACTTCTAATAACAACACAAGCATTTTTTAAAGGAGAGTTCAAAGCTACTGCACAACCGAAGTGACCATTTAAGCTCTTTTCACCCATTAGTGACCCAGTTAGGAACATTTTATATATTCCGCTATCTAATCGTTTTGTTTTGTTTGGCGAGGAAAGCGCTTTTAATAACAGCAGTATTTTTAAATGCAAATAAAAGACGGAATGAGGCTCCAGAGGCTGGAGGTTATATAGCTTAAAGTCAGTCTTCAGTCTGACCCTTTAGTGAACTGTTTGGTTGTGCTCTCGTGACCCCCTCCTGCGGTGCTCACGGTTCAAACTGCGTTCGCGGGTCTATATGTCATGTAAACTCATAAATCAAAGACAAATTCACTACCTATAGCTGTGCCACGTGTCACTAATGTGAGTCATTTTATGCGAGTAAACAACAACAACAACCAGTAGCTCCGACAGGCTGCGTCGTACACGTCACCAAGGTAAAGAAACGCGCGGGTTATATCATTCGAATGTTGCCTCATCTGGAATAGCTGACAATGAATATTTTTTATGATCACAGGGTGTATAAAGTAATTTACCCAGAGGGCAGAGACATTTTTATACATGGCAATCAAAAACGATTTCTTTCATCATGGGTGCGAATTATGTGGGGATGGGGGATCCGACGCCCCTAATTACGGCTTGGGTCCTAAAGTACTTTTTCCGTCTAATTATATGTACATTTTCAACAATAAAAAGTTAGATTACAAGTAAGGGCGCACTAAATAGAGGCTTGCGAACGAGTCACGTTCGCCCGAGGAGGTAACAAAAACAGTTCCCTGCTGGAACTCGATAAAACTGCGTTATTTTTCTATTTATTAAACATTTACATTTATCAAAATGTGAATTTTAAACATCTCTCAGATGGCTTATCTGTGCGCAGCAACAGACAGTTTGGGTTGTGCGAAATGAACCCTCATATTGCATTAATTAATATTGCATTAACCCTTGAAGCTATTATAAAGCCTTTTTAAAACAGCTTCTTATATATCTAAATATAGGCAGGTCTCTGTGATGAGGTTGAAACGGTGATAAAAGCGACGATCTACATCCAAGGCTCCAATTAAAACTCTCTCGCACAGCAGTGAAAGGCTGTTTATCTCTTGACCCAATTAGAACATTACTGTAAGTGGCTTTAATGATGCCCTTGATTTGATTTTTGTGATGGACAGCGCAGAATAGATGGCAGAGTGGATAATTACTGCTGCTCAGGCTGCGTATCTCGTTATTTGATGGACAGTGAACTTGGCGAGCTTTGCGCCCAGAGTTCACAGAGATGTCAGGGTCCGCGCTGCAGGGTCACCAGCGGGTCACCAGCGCTCGGGAACAAGCACTGAGACCAACACAAACTCAGCGCTGGATATTACAGCTCATACGTGCCATGTATGCTCAGCGGTGACTCAGAATATTACTCTCCAGAATTGCTAAATAAACATCGGAATGAGAAATAAATAGCGAACGGCATTTTTAGCGTTTAGGCAACTCCCTTTGGAGTAATTTTAGTAGTAAAAAGTCCGATTGCATGATTAAGATCAATTTTGTGGTGAAAATAATTATCAGCGCAAAGTGAACGTGAATATTTAGACTGAAATGATAATGAATAGAACAATAGGCACTTAAGATTCACTCCCGTTCATTGTTCACTTTTATTATCAGGACTATTAGTTTTAATCCCACAGTATTCCCAGCCCAGCTAAATTATCACGTTTCTAGACATGTACATGACATTATGTAACCAACACATATATATATATATGTGTGTGTGTGTGTGTGTATGTGACCCTGGACCACAAAACCAGTCATAAGGATCCATTTTCTGAAATTAAGAGTTATACATAATCTGAAATCTTAATAAATGTATATGTTTGTTAGGATAGGACAATATTTAACAGAGATACAACTATTTGAAAATCTAGAATCTGAGTGTGCAAAAAAATCTATATATATCTATATATATATATATATATGTGTGTGTGTTTTTAAGTATTTTTTCAGTTTTCTTCTGCAAAATATTGTCTGAATATGTAGTGGTCATGATTTTTATGAGATAGAGTAATCCTAACAATACATTATTAGTTGAGATGATTCCATTTATGGATCTATGACATAGCCTGTATCATATCTTCAGAGGACAAAACTGGAATAAACAGCTTTAAATGTTGATATAAAATCTATTTTATTTATCGTTAAAAATTCTTTGTAAAATATTTAAACAAACTCAACAGAAAAGTTTTGTCACAAATGTTGCCAGTGGATTAAATAGGTTAAAGTACACAGAGGTTTACATAGAGGATATAATCAAAAAACACATAGCAATAATAAAACACTATTTGAGAGCTATAAATAGGAAGAATTTCTACAAGTTTTCTTGGGTGAACTATCCTTGAACTTCAGGTTGCATTGCTCTTGGCTCAGGTTGAAAGAGTTTATTAGGTTCGTCAAAGCATTTCACACACTGCTATGACTCTTACGAGGGAAAACAAGTCTCATAATTGCACAAATTCACAAATAAGGCCAAGTTTGAAGGTTTGCTTAGGGCATTTGGCACGGTCGGGTCATGTCGAAGAATAAATATGGCAACGGTTGTGTAATGGGTTAACATATGAACGCGTTGCTTACATAGACACATGCCTAAAATACCCTCAAACGCAGATATGTCACGCGTGAGCTTTCCCCATCCCATCACACTGGATGAAAGGTGAAATGCAGGGCAGACACACATCAAAGAATGAGGAGAGGGTAAAATTTGGAGCCATCCTGTCTCTTTAACTGACTGACTTCCCAGCTTGTTTTTTCCACGTTATGGCTGTCGTAAAAACAGTAATTCAGACTGTGGGTGTTTGCTCTTCACGTACCGGTAACCTTGCTCTGCTCCGTCACTTTTTAAGCTGACCCGGGATTGAACCCGCAGCGAGACAATGATCATATTTATGATATTACTGCACACTCGGCTCCACATGAAAACAGGGCATAACAGCTATGGCACTGTTCCAGGTTAAAGTCTAATAGGCGATCAGATCCAGCAACACAGCCCTGACAACACATAGAACTGTCATAACTTATTTCAATCACTGACCTCAACAACTTCAAATATGCTGTCTAGTTTGATATTGCACAGTTTTTACAGTTTTCTCACTGTTGTATGCTAATGTACATATGTTGCAATCAGATCCTTGATAATAAGACCCAAAACACACAGTCTACAGAGAAAAGTTCTATAAAAATCTATTTAATTTTTAATATTAAAATGTTATTTATGGATAGATAAGCTTTTTAAATTGTCTAATGGCTTTTTAAGGACCCCCGCGCCAAAGAAGGACAAAAAGAGGGACATTTAAGGGATTTAAAATGTAAAAGTAGAGCTTCACAGTTTAAGCTCCTCAATTAAATCCTCTACGGCATTTCTGATGGCACACAAGCCCAGAGTAATGAGTGTAAACGACGGGAATATTGGCAACAAAAGAGCCTCGGATGCTTCCTTTTGTGTCGGGGGAATTAACACCTTTTCAAAGTGAAATCTCAGGATTGTCTGCCTTCTACAGGAGGTGGTATTAAAATGCGCCTATAACAAATGGTTGAGAGTTTGGAGCAGCTTCTGCCCTGTGGGCGGGGCGAGATGACACCACAATTAAAGATGAACTTTGTGTGAACTAATTTATCTGAGGAAGGTAACAGGAGGAGACCTGCGCGCAATGGATATATAAGGGCGCACAGGCGAGGACGCTCTCAGTCTGCGCGTAAAGACGCGTCTCCTCTCCAGAAGCTCTTTTGCGATTTTTGCGCGCTTTACCATGGGGCTGTACACGCTCATAGTCACCTTTCTCTGCACCATCGTGCTCCCCGTTTTGCTCTTTCTCGCCGCGGTTAAGTTGTGGGAGATGTTATTGATTCGCCGGGTCGATCCGAACTGTGGAAGCCCGCTGCCGCCAGGTACCATGGGCTTACCCTTCATTGGAGAAACGCTCCAGCTCATCCTCCAGGTAGGCAATGCGTGCGCTTGTTCAGCTGAATGTACTTAGTTGCTAGCTACATGTTTTGTTGTCTTAATATCGGATGCATTTAGAGTTAAATGTGCGTTTGGAACCTTTCTGACAATAACGCGTTGTTCCTTACACACAGAGAAGGAAGTTTCTTCGGATGAAGCGCCAGAAATACGGATGCATCTACAAAACGCACCTCTTTGGGAACCCGACTGTCAGGGTGATGGGAGCTGATAACGTGAGGCAGATTCTGTTGGGCGAACACAAGCTGGTTGCTGTTCAGTGGCCAGCATCAGTGAGAACTATCCTTGGCTCTGACACGCTCTCAAATGTTCATGGCACTCAACACAAAAACAAGAAAAAGGTAAGGATGCTAATACTTTTGTGTTTTGCATATTACATTGCATTAATATTAAAAGTAACTTCTCTGAGGAACTTATGCAAGAACATTTTGAAAGGTTTTGAGGAACTTGAGATGTTCCTTAATTAAACAATGGAATTTTTGAGGCGTCTTCAAAAGTTGTAGATTTTCTGAGGAACCTCTGATGTTCCTCAGTGTTAAATCTGTAAACCTCAGCTTTAATATTTGCATTTGAAATGGGGAAAAAAGTTTGAAAAGATGTACTGATTTTTCTATTAAAATGTTCTGTTTAGGCTATTATGAGAGCATTCTCAAGAGATGCTCTTGAGCACTACATTCCAGTCATCCAGGAGGAGGTGAAGAGTGCCATACAAGACTGGCTGCAAAGAGATACATGTGTGCTGGTTTACCCAGAAATGAAACGACTCATGTTTCGCATAGCCATGAGAATCCTGCTTGGTTTCGAGCCTGAGCAAATCAAGACAGATGAACAGGAACTGGTGGAAGCTTTTGAGGAAATGATCAAGAACTTGTTCTCCCTGCCTATTGATGTTCCATTCAGCGGCTTGTACAGGGTAAGTTATTGCAGGATGCCAGTCTAAAAATTGCATGAAATAAACTTCATTAAATAACAACCTGTAATTTGTCTGGCAGGGTCTGAGAGCACGCAATTTCATCCACTCCAAAATTGAGGAGAACATCAGGAAGAAAATTCAAGATGATGACAATGAAAACGAGCAAAAACACAAAGACGCTCTTCAGCTGTTGATTGAGAACAGCAGGAGAAGTGACGAGCCCTTTAGTTTGCAGGTAACTACTTGTCAGATTGTTTTGCTTCTAGAAGTAAGTGACATCCAGTGAGTGAACATTATTAATAAAGTGTTTGTTTTTCCCTCAGGCAATGAAAGAAGCAGCTACTGAGCTTCTGTTTGGAGGTCACGAGACCACCGCCAGCACTGCAACATCACTGGTGATGTTCTTGGGTCTGAATTCAGAAGTGGTGCAGAAAGTCAGAGAAGAGGTTCAGGAGAAGGTATGATTTTAAATATTTACCTTTGAGTTTTCTCAATCTGATGGCACATCTAAATCAATGTGTGGGCTAATGTACAAATTTGTATGCGCAGGTTGAAATGGGCCTCTATTCACCTGGGAAGTCTTTAAGTATGGAGCTGTTGGACCAACTGAAGTACACTGGATGTGTGATTAAAGAAACTCTCAGAATCAACCCTCCTGTACCTGGAGGCTTCAGAGTGGCTCTTAAAACCTTTGAACTGAATGTAAGTTGAACTTAAGATGCTTCAAAATGCTCTCCTATATGCTCTCCAAGTCACTTGACACTCAACTTTCTTTTGTTTCCCTTCAGGGTTACCAGATACCCAAAGGATGGAATGTCATTTACAGCATTTGTGACACACATGATGTTGCTGAGGTGTTTCCTAACAAAGATGAATTCCAACCAGAGAGGTTCATGAGCAAAGGCCTGGAGGACGGCTCCAGGTTTAACTACATCCCCTTCGGAGGAGGTTCCAGGATGTGTGTGGGCAAAGAGTTCGCCAAAGTGCTACTCAAAATCTTTTTAGTTGAGCTAACACAGCAGTGCAACTGGATTCTTTCAAACGGACCCCCAACAATGAAAACGGGCCCAACCGTTTACCCAGTGGACAATCTCCCCACCAAGTTCAGTAGTTATGTCAGAAATTAGTCCTGAACTAACATGAGCTTTGTACATATGTTTTGTAGATGAGCTATGATGTATTGGATATTTTATATTTTGTTTATATAAAAGATGTGTATATAAGTATATACAAGAAAGCAAAAACGAGGGCACTACTTTGTCATGGATCACTGTAATTCTACAAAGTGTCTGTGATGTATATTTATAATGTAGTTGTGTTATATATAGCTTTTGTACTGTATGCAACTTATTTAACTTGCTCTTTATCGTATGGGTTTTATTTAATAAAACAACTTCTTTTAAATTTCAACAGTTGGGTTTTTGTTACTTGCAATAGGTTGATGCTAATAAGCCTATGCATATGCAAATTTTAAGACTGAACATTCTGGACAATGTCCTGATGCTTTCTCATGTAAAAATCTAAATCGTATGTTATCTGAGGAACACTGAGATCTCTTTAGCAACTAAAGCATTATGAAATGTAAAGTACCTGGAGTCCTGACTTTAAAGAAACAGACCAAATGTGAGTTTAGATAAGGATGATGGTTTTGGAGAGAACAGCAAATCACTGGCAAATTAGATTAGAACATATAAACAGCTCTCTGGGTCTAGAAGTAGATGGATGTGGAACAACTTTTAGATAAATCATGAGTTCCAAGACATTAATAACACACCCTGCTTGCAATTATACTTAACCCTATAAAGTTTACTGTGTCATATTTTGATATGCAAATTTCTAAGGCCTCTATATTATCCACTTGATCAAAACTTTGCTGAAAAACCTGTCGTACACAATATGTTAAGCTTTCCATTAATGTATGGTTTGTTAGGATAAGACAATATTTGGCCAAAATACAGCTATTTGAAAATCTGCAATCTGATGCAAAGAAATCGAAATATTGAGAAAATTGCCTTTAAAGTTGTCCAAACAAAGTTCTTAGCAGTACATATTACTAATCAAAAATTAAGTTTTGATATATTTACGGTAGGAAATTTACAAAATATCTTCTTGGAACATGATCTTTACTTAATATCCCTATGATTAAAAGAAAAATCAATCATTTTGACCCATACAGTGTATTGTTGGCTATTGCTACAAGTATTCCTGTGCTACTTATGACTGGTTTTGTGGTCCAGGGTCACATTCATTACATGCTTTCTGTTGTCTGATTGATGGATTATACTTTTTCACAAGTAAAGGGCCTTTTAGTAAGTAAACTTGAGACAATGTCCACTTCAGGTCATTTAAAGAATTTTTTTAGTAAACATAACTATTGTATTATTCGAAAATTTTCCAAGATGATCACTTACTGGACTGAATCAATATTTATATATCATCTAAGTCATTATTGGGACATATACTGACAATCTAATATACTGTTACAAATATCTCATTGAGTTACATTACAAACAACCAGAAAATTTTGGTCATATAAATATCAGCAACTGCAAAAAATTGCATATTATTGCTCAGTCTGGGCCTCTAAATAAAATTAAGGCCTTTCTTTTTTCTTTGTTTTTCAAAAGCCTGTTCCATAAAATAATCAATTATTTCATATGTCAGGCTTTTTTATTTTTTATATTTTATTTTATTTTATTTTATTTTATTATTTTTCTTTCTTTCTTTCTTTCTTTCTTTCTTTTTCTTTCTTTTTCTTTCTTTCTTTCTTTCTTTTTCAAAAGACTGTTCCATAAAATAAACAATTATTTCATATGTCAGGCTTTACAAATTTATTTTATTTTATTTTATTTTATTTTATTTTATTTTATTTTATTTATTTTATTTTTTCTTTCTCTCTTTCTTTCTTTCTTTTTCAAAAGACTGTTCCATAAAATAAACAATTATTTCATATTTCAGGCTTTACAAATGTGTTATTTTTTAAATATTTTATTTTATTTTATTATTTTCTTTCTTTCTTTCTTTAAAGAGACTGTCCCAAAAAAAAAAATCCGACCATTATTTCATATGTTAGGTACAATCTAAATACAAATGTATTTTTATTTTATTTGTTTTATTGTATTTTATTTTTCTTTCTTTTGTTTTACTTACTTAACTTTTCTTTTATATTCTCACAATCATTAGCCATAAAAGCCTGATGTATCAAACATGATACCACCCCCCATCCCAAAAAAAAATTAAGGGGAGAAAAAAAAGCTTTTTTTTTTTTTAATTTGTCTGAAGGTTCAATAGACTGTTCCATAAAAAAAACTAACTATTATTTCATATGTCAGGCTTTACAAATGTACCTATTTTATTTTATTTTATTTTATTTTATTTTTTAATTTTATTGCATTGCATTGCGTTTTATTTCTAGTTACTGGTACTGTTTCTCTGCCACTATTGTTTGGAGTGGTAATGTTTTGCAAAGTACTTGCAAATGTTACAGTACAGTCATCTTTATTGTTGTCCTAGCTTATCTCAAAAGCTCATTACGCTGCTGTATGGTTGTTCTAACGACCCCCATAGGCGTCCCACGTAAGCTGTTGCAAATTTGCACAAATGCATTTACCCCCGTTGGGGGCGCGTCTCCCAGCGCACAGGGGTCATGTGGAAGGGACTTGTCCTTGTGTGACACGGCATGGGAGACAGAGAAGGCGGTGAGATGCTGGCAGATGCCTCTCTCGGCCATTTCTCCGCTTTTCTCTGCCGCTGATTTACATGCGTCCCGCCGCAGGGCTGACACCTTTATGTTCAGCCACCCTATCGCTGCAGGTCCAGTCCTTGGGAGAGATGCAGCTGAACTTTTCCTCCTATCACCTTGTAAAGAACGTCTGTCCGGCCTATTGTTTGACATCTAGGGGCGACAACAAAACTTTTTATTCCCAGAGCCATTTTTCTCGAAATTTGTGAGTATATACACAGAATTTATAGCGAGCAAATGAAAGAGGCCTGTTTTTATTCACTCCCTTGAACTGAACACAGTGTAAATCAGCGTAATTGCAGGGTGTTTTCCCTCAAGACACTGAACTGCTTGTTGTTTAGCGTAAGCGAAGAGGACAGAAGAAGCATTTTCAGCTGAGAAGTCTGCTTTTTCTGTACAGAATGTAAGTGATGCCTGCTAAGGTGTTTAGATTTGTTTTTAGTGTTGCTATGTGGTTTATCATGCATTTTTATTTCTTATATGTGACCCTGGACCACAAAACCAGTCATAAGTAGCACGGGCATATTTGTGGGTCAAAATGATCGATTTTTCTTTAATGCCAAAAATCATTAAGATACCAAGTAAAGATCATGTTCCATAAAGATATTTTGTAAATTTCCTACCGTAAATATATCAAAACCTAATTTTTGATTAGTAATATGCATTGCTAAGAACTTCATTTGGACAACTTTAAAGGCAGTTTTCTCAATATTACGATTTTTTGCACCCGCAGGTTCCAGATTTTCCATACATCCATGGAATGCTTATTTATTCAGTTTTCAGATGGTATAAAAAATAAAATAAAATAAAATAAAATAAAAAATAAAATAAATAATTTAAAAAATTGACCCTTATGACTGGTTATATCAAATTTAAGTGATTTGTTCACCTGTTTTATCGTCCACCAGACAAATATTGAAAAGTTGATCAATTAAATTAATAGGGTTTTAAAAAGTAATATGCAGTAATATTACTGATTTAACAGCACTGACGCTATTAGATGAGAACAAAATTTCTAGCACCATTGCCTTCTATATAGCTGAACTGAACTTGTTTCATGGGGCTATCAAACGATTAATCACGATTAATCGCATACAAAATAAAAGTTTGAGTTTGCCTAATATATGTGTGTGTACTGTGTGTAATTATTATGTATATATAAATACAAACACGTTCATGTATATATTTAAGAAATATTTACAAGTATATGTATTTATTTGAATTTTTATATAATTTAAATTATATATAAATAAAAATATTTTGTACATAAAAAACATTATCTTAAATTAATTTGTGTGTACATAATAATTACACACAGTACACACACATATATTAGGCAAACTCAAACTTTTATTTTGTATGCGATTAATCGCGATGAATCGTTTGACAGCCATATTCAGAATTGATAAACTTTATAGCAGTTATTGACTGACTTGAACTGAATAATAACACTATTGTCTTCTGTCGAGCAGTGAAATCGAATTTGTTTTATAAATTCTGCTTTTACTAGCTGTGTAAATTGAGGCATTGTTCATTTCTCTTACATAATCTGTGTTATACTTAAGGTTCATTTAAAGAGACGTCATTTCGGCTAAACTTACTCCACAGGGAAAATGTTAAAGATGTCTGACTGATACGGCTCTCCAACACTGAAGTGAAAATGACTTTTTCATTACCACGAGGGTCAATGAGAACATTTCTAAAAGCATTTACACGTCTGCTGCCCTCTTGCCCTCCTGCCGAATCATATCAGACTTTTCCAGCTTTCAATCGGATTAACTATTAGCAGCCCATTGCTATTATTTATAATCAAGAGGGGGCTTTTCACGGGTCCCCAGGGTCAGGAAAAGTTCAGTCATTTACAAAAAAGGCATGACCTCACAGAGACATTAATTTATCCATTTCTCGTGAGCTAGAAGTTTTGCAGGTCTGTTTCAGTACCGCTGATGACGAAAACAAGCTTATAATAGCACGCGAAAGCCACTTGTTCAAATAAAAGAGTAAAAGAAGCAAGTGACGTTATTCATGTATAATGTACATCATTCAGAAAATATTTACATACTTATTTTTAGATTATTTGTGAACATTTGTTCTTGTTATTGGTGTAAAAAACTAAAACAAGCATCACTATAACTTTTGGTCATACTTGGGTTTTTAAAACTGTTTTAAAGCAGCTTCACAGATAAATAGGGGAAAAAAATTGTAAAATTGATCAATTATGAAATTTAAAGGAATAATTCTAAAAATAATGAGCAACGATTTGAAGTTAAAAATGTCTTAATGATGGATTTGTTTCTGACAAAAGCACAGCTTTTTGCTTCACAAGAGGTTATTTGATTGACTGGAGTCTTGTGGATTATTGTGATGTTTTTATCAACTGTTTGGACTCTTAATCTGACGGCACCCATTCACTGGACCCATTGGGGAGCAAGTGATGTAATGCTAAATTTCTCCAAATCTGATTTGACGAAGAAACAAACTCATCTACATCTCGATAGGCCTAAGGGTGAATCCATTTTCAGCAAATGTTCATTTTAGGGTGAACTATTCCTTCAACTTGCATGGGACAGTAAGCAACCACCCACATTTTCTCCATAAAAGTATCCTAATCTACTTAGTTATGATCAAATATAGTCATAACAAGTCTGACATCACATTAAACAAAGAGATGAAAACCTCTCTCTTTGATGAGATCCTATGAGCTTTTGTCAAACCAGGTATCAGAGTGAGAAGCTGCACTCAAAGCTAATGATGAATGATTTCTCTGTTTGAGCGTGTATACATCCACACCCGACACAGTTCAAGAGGCGGCTTTACTCTGGTCAAGCAGACGGGGCTCATGTTTCTGACTCGACCAGCAGCGTAAACAGTAAGCATGCACCATTTAGTCCTTAGAATAACAGTGAGGCCGTGAATGCTAGCATCCAACAAGTGAAAACAAATTCCCTAAATCTTCTGGAAAGAAGACCTCATTCCAGTCTAGGCAGCTAAATATCAGGAGTCTATTGAAAGTGAAGATGATTTATTGCTTTTACCTGTGGCTAACAGGTTGAGTTGCACGACTATAACCATTAGTGAGGTTGTTTTGGCTTTACACTACCAGTCAAAAGTTTTTGAACAGTAAGATTTATAATGTTTTCTAAAGAATTCTCTTTTGCTCAGAAAGCCTGCATTTATTTGATCCAAAACACAGCAAAACAGTAGTATTGTGAAACATGTTTACTATTTAAAATAACTCTTCGCTATTTGAATATATTTTAAAATGTAATTTATTCCTGTTATCAAGAAACACTTTTTATTGATATTATTATCAATATTTAAAACAGTTGTCAGTATAATTTTTTTTTGGAAAGTAATTATAAAAATTAATAGCTTTATTTAGCAAGGATGCTTTAAACTCATGTCACAAAAGATTTCTTTTACAGATAAATGCTGCTCTTCTGAACTTTCTATTCATCAAAGAAATCTGAAAAAATTCTTCTTAGCTGTTTTCAACATAATAATAATAATAAATGTTTTTTGAGCAGCAAACCTAAATATTAAAATGATTTCTGAAGGATCATGTGACTGGAGTAATGATACTAAAAATTCAGCTTTGAAATGACAGGAATAAATTACATTTTAAAATATATTCAAATAGAAAACTATAAATAGTAAAAACATTTCAAAAATGTTACTGTTTTTGCTGTACCTTGGATCAAATAAATGCAGGCTTGGTGAGCAGAAGAGAACATTTAAAAAAAATTGACTGGTAGTGTATATTAAGTTGGGGGAACTAGTTTGAGATTTTAACTTTCCAAATTACAAGCTAGTAATTTAAAGTAGTACGCACCATCTTTCAGAGAGGTAGTTAACTAAAGTAAAAAATTACTAGGAAAATGAAGCCAAGTGTATTTAATGGACAAGATTTCATGCTATAACTTTTGGATGACAATTTGCAATCAATGCCGTATAAATAAAACGAATAAAATTAGACAGCAGCCTAACTTATGCAACTGTTAAAAAACATTGATTAACAGCAGTATTCAATTAAAAACACATAACAGGTATGATGGGATTCAAATGAATCAGTGAATCTTGTTTTGAACTAGTTAATTGAATTGAACAGTCTGATTAAACTGATTCACTAAAATAATTCAGACTGCATGTAATAAACTTGTTGTAACATTTTACAATAAGGTTCCATTGGCTACCGTTAATTAACGACATTAGTTAGCATTTTTCACAACAGTGAAAAATATCTTTAAAACATTTAGTTCAACATTTAATAATATATTATTAAAATCAAAAGTTGTCTGTAGTAATATTATCTAATGAATCGGAAATGACATGAACTCAGAATGAAAAGCAACTATAGTTAACAAAGATGAATAAATACTGTATTGCTTATTGCTAGTTAATGTTGTTTAATGCATTAACAAACTTTAACTAATTGTGAAGTAATTATTGGTACTTTGATAATTAATAATAATGTTAAGTTAAGATAATAAATAAATAAGTAATTAATAAATACTTAAAATCTAAACAATTACGCAAACATTAGAATTAAAAAATATGTTCTTGCGTAATCCTTGGCAAAAAGGCATAACAAATTGTAATATACAAATGCAATTTCTTTTATCAACCGTACGACGAAAACAGCAATCATCCCAATGTTGAATCCACTTGCCTCCCAAGTACATTTGGTTTTGACACAAACTTAAAACACCTCAAGACATCAAGTCAAGACGTAAGACAACCAATTACAGTGCGATCTGCTGAGGTGGGAACTAATCATTGACTTTCTGAGACAACATCTGCTATTATAGCCTTCTGACGGCAATATCTGACGCACATCTAAGACAAGTTCAAACAGTCCTCAGAGTTCATGCCTCACAGCGGCCTCAAGCTGCTCATTCTGAGGTTTGCGGCGTCTCATTGCCCTACATATAAACCTGAACAAACGTACATTAGTGCTTTAGTTTCTCTTTAAAACATATCTGAGTTACTCAACCAGCCCTGAAAACACCCGTAAAAACCGAAAAGACTTCTTTTCCCGCCTTTTTTTAAAAGTCCTTTAATTGTTTAGGAGAAAATCTCAAAAAAAAAAAAAGATGACAGTATTGAGAGTTTGACTGGAAAAGGTGCTTAGTTACCATTAAAATAATGACGTAAGAAAAATAAAATGTAATAATCTAATTCATGGCTGAGTTTTGGGGTTCTGAGTAAAGTTTTAAGTGCCTGAGCTCAGCTCTGATGAATACCAGCAATAAATCTTAAGGGATGTTTGAGTTTTGTAGATGTTTAGCCCAATGCACTTGGCATTCAGTGGCAAATCAAAGGCTGATAACCTGTGAGATCATTGTGAGACCTGAGCAAATCTACTACTGCGTCTTAATGCTACATGTCTAAATGTTTGATTTGGACTCCAGCACAAAGCCACATACCACTGAAAGTTCAAAAGTTCAGTCTAGCCATGAACTTTGTCAGGACTCAAGTTGTTCTGCAGTCGCAGTATTTTCACCCACGCTCTTAACACAGTTTTCTGTGGAGAACAGCGATAAAATTACTGTGTAAGTAATTACACGGGCAGCGTTCCATTTCATATAAATGCCCTTTTGCTTACTTCTCTGAAAAACAAATCCATTTCAGTACATTCTGTGAGATGGGCAACCAAACAAATAGTTGGTAATTAAAAACAACAATAAATGTGTCATAGTGTTTTATCTTCTAGTGTTTTATGACCCTGCACACTTCAAAAGTGGAACAGGTAGGGTTGCTTTGCGGTCACAGGAGCCATAACAAGGCCAAACTTCATTCAGATAAGATGTGGAAATCTCTCCCTTGTCATATAGTCATGAATGAGAGGAGAAATTGGTTAATAACAACTTCAGTGGCTATAATATTCCTAGGGTATATACTAACTAATCAGTGACTAAGGAGAAGGAGACGTTCACTTCCAGAATGAAAACGTCCTAATTGTTTACTCATGTCATCAAGATGTTCATGTCTTTCTTTCTTCAGTTTAAAAGAAATTAAGGTTTTTGAGAAAAACATTCCAGGATTTTTCTCCATATGGTGAACTTCAATCGTGATCAGTGGGATGAAAGTCCATACTGCTGTTTCAATGCAGCTTTAAAGGTCCTTAGCTGAGGAATAAGGGTCTTATCTAGCAAAACGATCTGCCATTTTCTAAGAAAAGTACAACTTTATATACTTTCTAACCACAAATGCAGATTGAAACCGATCGTTATGCTAGATAAGACCGTTATTCCTCGGCTGGGATGGTGTAGAGCCCTTTGAAGCTTCACTGAAACTGCAATTTGGACCTTAAACCATTGAAATCCACTATATGGAGAAAAATCCTGGAATGTTTTCCTTACAAAACTTTCTTTGCAACTGAAGAAAGAAAGATATGAATATACTGAATGACATTGGGGTGAGTAAATTATGAGGAAATTTTCATTCTAGAAGTGAACTTTTCTTTTAACATTAAATGTAATATCAAATTACACTATGGTAAAGCACAAAGGATAACATTTCTTCTTATTTTAAATGTCAAACTTGTATATTTCTTTCATCTTCCAGGCATGTTTTTTTCAGTCAGAATGACAAAAGCATTGCAGGTTCATTTACACATCTTGACTTACAAGCAGTTGGTCTTATTCCTTCAGGCCTCAGGAGACTGACAGCAGACGGAGAGTCTTCAACAGTGCTGTTAAAACAGACTCTAGTCTGCTTGTCTCTGTGTTGAGAGTCACAAACCCCTCCGTCAGACAGTTTATTGTGCATTGGGTGACCCACAAAAACCATGTCTGTTCACGTAGCTCTTAATGACCTGTTTTATTCTCAGAGTGCCATTACAAAAAAAATTTAATGCTATGAAAAACGTATGACAGATTTTTGGATATGAGATTGGATTAGATGTTTTTATTTTCAGATTTTAGCGCTGTGTTACATTTAAGAAAATACAAATGTCAGTATCTTGGAGATATTTTAAGAACATTTCAACCTTTCAACAATACATTCATAATAGTGTAATCAGTGGATGTGATTGATGAGATCCCATACTTTTATTACTCTTTTATTGCACTTGTAACCTTGTTGACTTTTTAAACTTTGTATTAGCGGGTTCTCGTAACAGAAAAAACAAAGATGAGATTTAAAACAATGGAAATAGCTATAAAATGAATGTTGATTATATTGCTCAGATCATTTTGTCTTAAATAAATATGATGGAAATTGTTCATATCCAAATTTCAGCGTATGGCGTCTTTAAGGTCTGCACAGTGTGAGACATTAAATGCATCCCAGTGTGCGTACTTATGCACTTTTGTAGTATACAATGTAGTGTAAGTACTGTAAACCTCAGGAAAAGAGCATTTTGATGATGATGATTCAGATAATTGCTTGACAAAATAAGTGCAGAATATTTAAAGAAAAGTGTGCAACGTTTTAAAATTTAGGGATGTACCCGAGTCCGAATACCATGTTCTGAAAGGAAATGACATGTACTATGGAACCTAACGTATGAAAGCCATTTCCGCCACGTAAGAAAAAATCATGCCTTAAAAAGTCAAAATAATGACATACTTAAGTCACAATTACGAGATAAAAAGTTTTTGAAGAAGAGATCAGATGAAAAAATTATGTTAAAAATTAAGTCAAAATTATGGCTTTAATAGTTGTAATTACGAGATAAAAAGTCAAAACTATGACTTTAAAAGTCGAAATTTGCTTTAAAAGTTGTAATTCTGAGATAAAAAGTCGAAATTATGACTTATAAAGTTGAAATTATGACTTAAGTAGTTTGACATAAATAGTTTAAACTGACTGAAGAAATTATGACTTTAAAAGTCATAATTATCAGATACAAAG
Source organism: Labeo catla (assembly GCA_012976165.1). Taxonomy (NCBI): domain Eukaryota; kingdom Metazoa; phylum Chordata; class Actinopteri; order Cypriniformes; family Cyprinidae; genus Labeo; species Labeo catla. Next base: position 432,500 of record VONZ01000083.1, read on the forward strand.
TTGAAAATGACTTTAAAAGTTAAAAAGTCAAAAGAGATAAAAAGTCAAAATTATGACTCAATTATGATTATGATAAAGTTGAAATTATGACATACTTAAATCAAAATTACAAGATAAAAAGTCCAAATTATTAAGTTGAAATTGACTTTAAAAAAGTTGAATTTATGACTTCTAAAGCTGAAATTATGACAAGTCGGAATTATGACTTTAAAAGTTGAAATGATGTCTTAAGTCATAATAACAAGACAAAAAGTTACAAGATTTAATTCATAATTACGAGATTAAAAAGTCCAAATTATTAAAAAATTTAATGCTATGAAAAACGTATGACAGATTTTTGGATATGAGATTAGATTAGATGTTTTTATTTTCAGATTTTAGCGCTGTGTTACATTTAAGAAAATACAAATGTCAGTATCTTGGAGATATTTTAAGAACATTTCAACCTTTCAACAATACATTCATATTGTTGAAAGGTTGAAATTTTTAAAGTCGAAATTATGACTTAAGTCATCATTACAAGATAAAAAGTCGAAATTATGACTCAAAAAGCCGAAATTATGACTAAGTTGAAATTGACTTTAAAAGACTTTTAAAAGACTTAAAAAGTTGAAATTATGACATACTTCAGTCATTATTACGAGATAAAAAGTCGAAATTATGACTTAAAAAGCCGAAATTATGACTAAGTTGAAACTGACTTTAAAAGACTTTTAAAAGACTTAAAAAGTTGAAATTATGACATACTTCAGTCATAATTACGAGATAAAAAGTCGGAATTATGACTTTAAAAGTCAAAATGATGTCATAAGTCATAATTACAAGACAAAAAGTATGACTTGAAAAGTCAAAATTCTGATTTATAAAGTCGAACTTATGAGATAAAAAGTTAAAATTAAAATTGATTAAAACTGTGTTTATAAAGTCTTGTAAAGTCATAATTTTGACTTTTTAATTTATAATTTCAACTTTTTATCTTGTAGTTATGACTTAAATCATAATTTTGACATTTTATCTCATAATTTCGACTTTATAAACCATCATTTTGACTTTTTAAGTTATGATTTAAAATTTTTTGTCATGGAATTATGATTTAAGTAAGTCGTAATTTGGACTTTTTAAGTCAAAATTTTGACGTTTTATCTTGTAATTATGACTTAAGTTGTAATTTTGACTTTTTAAGTCATAATTTCGGCTTTTTATTTTATAATTATGACTTCAATAATTTTGACTTTTTATCTCATAATTTTAACTTTATTAATTACTTGTAGTTTATAATTAGAATTTTTAAGTCATAATTTCAACTTTTTATCTCGCAATTATGATTTAAGATAGTCATAATTTCGACTTCTGAAGTCATAATTTCCTGAAATCCTGCTTCAGTTTGGCGAACTACAAATGCCTTTTGTTCCTCAGACAGTTTTTTTACATTCTTCTCCTTGATTTGTGGCAGTCTAGTACTCCAAATGATTTTCCTGGTCCGACTGATTAGTACAGCCCAAAACATGACAATAATTAACCATTTTCAGCAGCAATAATTAGCAGAATATGCAAGTTTTGTTCGGTGGCATTGTTTATGTTCATTGCCGCTAACATGGCAGATTGATGACGTGTCATAAAACACTCTATTAAAATTCATGCGCTATACATGCGGAGTTCATATACATGCATAATTATGTTATTTGAGGCACAACTTTTGCGGCAAACTCTTCTGAAACTCACTATTTCACTATTTAATCTCATTCCTCTTCTTAAAGGGATAGTTCACCCAAAAATTTAAAATGTTGCTGTTCTATTCAGAGACAGAAAGCTGTCAGATTTCATTAAAAATATTTAATTTGTGTACTGAAGATGAACAAAGGTCTTACAAGTTTGAAACAACATGGGGGTGAGGGATTATTAACAGAATTTTCATTTTTGGGTGAACTATCCCTTTAACTGAGAAATGCAAGAGATGTCATGAAACTCTCATTTAGCGAAAAGTGAAACACCTGATGCTGTTGGTTTCTACCTCTTCATTTAGTCATGTCCTTCCCCCCTCCCCCATCCTCATTCATTTGGCCTGTACATGAACCCTTGCTGACTTTTTACCCTTCACTCCCTACCTGCTAACACACAAGCAGCTGTTTTTCTCTGTCCTCATAGGGATGCACTGAAAAGTTAAAATAACAATAGCTTCTACATCAAGAATCCCATTGTAAAATCCGATTGCAATGCACTGGTATTTAGCCTAAAAAGGAAATCTGTGAAGATTTGTTAGTAACATTTTAAAATAAGGTTTATACATTATTAATACATTATTGTATCTGTTAATATTATTTAACTGAGCTAAGTAGTTTATGAACTATAACATTAACAAGATTGATAAACATCAAAATTCTAACAAATTAATTACTGTGTTAGTTAATGCATTAACTAACCAGCTGATATTATTTCACATATTTGCTCTGGTAAAAAAAGAAAAACAGGTAAATAAATGGCTGTGAAATACTGATTTGAGTTTAAAAGAGTAGAGCTAGAAACTAGAAAATCAGTTGCGGCCGACCAATCAAAATCAAGTATTTATAATGTAATTTGAATAAAGCGATTCCATTATAAGGAAAGGAACGTTCTGACTTTTTAGTGCCGATAGATACGTGACGCTTTTGTTTTCTGAGGGTACTTTACGAGGACGTTTCTCAAAGTTCACTGATGGGTCTGGCCCGTAATGAGTTTGCTAATCCTGTAAAGAGCACAATATCACAGGTGGAGGTATGTTAAGTTGTTTCGGTATGTGGAAACAGATAGCGGCGGAGCTTCCCACAAAAGCTCGTAGCAAAATGATTAATTTGCTGCTCCCATCAGAAGGACGGTCTATGAACAGCTGCTGTGGACTCTGAAAGCAAGTGAGGAAGACTGGCCCAGTTCATTGGGAGGGCAGAGGCGATATAGAGTGGTATGTCTGTGACATTTGTGCGCACACATGCACACACACACACATATGCTGAAAGAGTTACCTCTGTATCTCCCATTACCTCCTTGACGAGAGCAACGCTTCGCAACATTTCACCCTCATCCAACCTGCCATTATCTTCTCCTCCGATACTCTTCAGGTTCGTTCCCATGCCAGAGCGAGCAAGCAGCGGCATTTGTTTTCGACATCCGTCATTGCGAAAAGAAAACACAGATTGGCTCTACTGGGGAGGCTTGAATGGTTCCTAACACCATCTTCTGACTTAATGATCAAAAACGATGAGTTATTACTTGTACGCTGAGGGTTTGAAGCGACAGGGGATGCTTTGGAAGTGTAACTTATCAGTTGTGGAAAACTCTAATGGTGGATAGTTTTACTTGGCTCCTCAGCCACCTAATCCTTCATTCGGCCCATCCGTCAAGAGCCGCCTTTGTCCCTCCGTTTCAGTCCTGTCTTTGATTCAGCAAAGTTCAGTGCTGAGTCTTTCTTTACACTATCACTGCCTGGAGAACATGTGTCAGCAGCTTGAACCAGACTTTTAACCTCCATGCATGTTTTGAAAGGCTTCACTTTGAAGAAACGTCATGAGTTTTACTACAGTTCTGATTTTGTTGAGGTCAGATTGAGAATAAACAGATATCAGATACTCCACATTTATGAAAAGTGCATTGAGAGGGTTAAATCTGTCAGATTAAGTATGATTATTTTTAAGACAGATTTTTAAAAGATTCTGAAGTGAGAACAAGTCATGGCTCATCAAAATCAATCTAAAAGAGTCATAAATTAAAAAATGTCGACAACAGGCTATATATATTATAAAATTAATTATAATCACAGTGATTGTCTTATTCACTATTGTTCAAAATTTAGGGGTCAGTATGGTTTTTTTTTTTTTCTTAAAGGAAGATTTTTTATTTTATCTTCCTTTTTTAAAAGAAATTTATATTTTTATTCAACAAGGACGCATTAACTCATCAAAAGTGACAATAAAGAAATTTATAATTTTATAATAGATTTCTATTAATGAAATGTTTCTTGAGCAGAAAATCTGCATATTAGAATAGATAAACATTCAAGACTGGAGTAAAAACAGAAAACAATTATTTAAAATGTAAATACTATTTCATAATTATATACATACATATATTAAGTCAGAAAACAATTATTTAAAATTTAAACACTACCAGTCAAAAGTTTTTGAACAGTAAGATTTTTAATGTTTTTTAAAGAAGTCTCTTCTGCACACCAAGCCTGCATTTATTTGATCCAAATGCAGTAATATTGTAAAATAGTTTTACTATTTACTATAACAGCTTTCTATTTTAATATATTTTAAAATGTAATTTATTCCTGTGATCAAAGCTCAATTTTCAGAATCAGTACTCCAGTTTTCAGTGCCACATGATCTTACAGAAATCATTCTAATATACTGATTTGCTGCTTGGGGTGTAAAGAAATGATAGAAATCAATATTTTTATTTAGCAGAGATGCTTTAAATTGATCAAAAGTGATGTTAAAGACATTTATAATGTTACAAAAGATTTCTATTTCAGATAAATGCTGTTCTTCTGAACTTTTCTGAAAGAAACCTAAAAAATTCTACTCAGCTGTTTCAACATAATAATATTAGTAAATTGTTTTTTTTTTATTATTATTTAGCAGCAAATCAGAATATTAGAATGCTTTCTGAAGGATCATGTGACTGAAGTAATGATGCTAAAAATTTAGCTTTGAAATCAAAGGAATAAATTACATTTTAAAATATATTCAAATAGAAAACAGTTATTTTAAATAGTACAAATATTTTTAAATTTTACTATTACTACTTACTATTTTTTGCTGTAATTTGGATGAAATAAATGCAGGCTTGGTGAGCAGAAGAGATGTCTTTAAAAAAACATTAAAAATCTTATTTTTCAAAAACTTTTTACTGGTAGTGTATATATAATTATGAAATATAATTTAAAATTTAAATAATCGTTTTAATATATTTAAAAACATTAAAGAACATTTACCAACTCTAACTGCACTTTACATGCACACATTTCTTTTTATAATCTCCATAATTCTCTGCAATTAATTCAGCTTTAAATGTTTATTTATTAGCATTTTTATTACATTTTTGGTTTACGCAAACTTTATTCCTTTAAAGAAATTTTATTTTAATTTTAATTAAACTTAAAAATCTTTTGAGTTTGAATAAATGTTGCTATATTTAAAAATAATCAATAGCAATAATTATAATATCTGCATAATAAACAGCAGTTGGTATCTTCATTCCAGCTGACACAAAACAAAATGCACAATGAGTGTCAGGACATAAAATCCTAGAATTGGCATTTTTAAAACGAGCAGATGTCACCTGTTCATGTTTGCTGTGAAGCACCAACTATGTTGAGACTGAAGGGGAGGCTGTGAACCTCGCTATCCGGCCGTGTAGATGCTGGAGGTAGCATGAGTGTGGTAGGTGTGGTGGGGAACATTGAGATGAGCTCATGCTGAGACAGACAGGGACAGATGAGGGCCGCTGGCGCTCACAGCTGGGAATCCAGTCAGGGCCAGAGAGTCTATCAGTGAACTCCACAGCCCTGCTCAGACCCCTCCTGACCTGAACATAACCCCACTGATGCTAATTCTTATTTATTGCCTATTAAAGAGCAATGCTTCATCCTCTCATGCCGTAGCATGATTTAGCACTCCTCAAGTCCAGTACCTCACCCTTCTTGCGCTTCATCATGTGCAGAGCACTTCACACGTTGGCCACTGGTAACTTCTAGGGCTTTTTTAAAAAGCGACAGCCTTTTTTACAAATAAAAATGTGCTAAACCTGTCTCTGTAATGCTAATATGTTTTGAGTTCTCTTTTTAGAGCTGTTGCTAAGTAGCTACATACTATAAAAGTGCAAAAATTTTACTTTCAAAAAACAAATTTGTCCCTGCATAGACAGCAACACAACTGAAACCTTCAAGGCCCAGAAATGTAGTAAGAAAATCATTAAAATAGTCCATGTGACATCAGTGATTCAACCATAATGTTATGAAGCAACTAGAATGCCTTCTGCGCGCAAAGAAAACAAAAATAATTTTATTCAACAATAATGCAATGTCAATCCTGTTACCGTTTTTAAAATGTAAATTGAAACAATTATTTCTTACATTTAATATTAACAATATCTACAGGGTGGGCCATTTATATGGATACATCACACGTCAAACTTATTGGGACTTTCACAAGAAAAACAATGGTGTGCTTGGTTTTAACGTAACTTTATTCTTTCATGAGTTGTTTACAAGTTTCTGACCACTTATAATGTGTCACAAACAGGACGCTAATATCACCAACCATTCCCATTTTATTAAGGTGTATCCATATAAATGGCCCACCCTGTACATGTAAAATATTTTCAAAGTGTGCAGTATGTGATTTTGTGAACTTGACTATTAGCTAGCAATTAGCAAATTTGTTTGAAATCGTCAAACCTGTTACTTTTTAGAGTAACAGGTTTTGATGTGGGTAACAGGGATGACATTGATTAGGTTTGACCCTGTTTTTAAAGATCATCTGTGTAAAGTTCAAACAATTGTATGCTTTTGTATCAATTGTATCAATATTACATTAAAAAAGTCAATGAAATATTATTTTAAATAACTTAAATAGCATTTATGGTGGTAAGGGTAAGGTTTTTGGCCTGTCCCTCATTATGATTTTTCTTTTTCAGCAGGACTTTTAAATTGCAAAATAAAGGCAAAATGATATAAAATCACATTTGCATATTGTTCTAAAAATAGTCTCATTGTCAAGCAATGTTTTTGGCATAAGTATGCATTTTTTCTATAAAATATAAAACATTGTATTGGTATCCCCTGATTTCATGTCAGCCCTGTTACCCTCATCAAAAAAAACAATCTAAAATAATTTACATTCAAGTGACATAATCTCTAGGATGTTACATCATCTCTCAACCGGGATTAAAACACAAACATGTTTCTCTCACTCCTCTATAATGTTCTATTTTTTTATGATTTATGAGGCTTAATTGAGATCATGCAGTGTCAGTCCTATCACCATTTTTAAAATGTAAATTGAAACAATTATTTCTTACATTTAATACAATCAATATGTACAAGTAAAATCCTTTCAAAGTTTACAATATGTGCTTTTGTGGACATTGATTAGGTTTGACCCTGTTTTTAAAGATTGTCTGTGTAAAGTTGAAACAATCGTATGCTTTCATCAATATTACATTAAAAAAAGTCAATGAAATATTATTTTAAATAACTTAAATAGCATTTATGCTGGTAAGGGTAAGGTTTGTGGCTTGTGATTTTTCTTTTTCAGGCAAAATTATATAAAATCACATCTGCATATTGTTCTAAATATAGTCTCATTGTTAAGCAATGTTTTTGGCATAAGTATGAATTTTTTCTATAAAATATAAATCATCGTATTGGTATCCCCTGATTTCATGTCGGCCCTGTTACCCTCATCACCCTTCTAAAATAATGTACATTCAAGTGACATCATTTCTTGGTTACATCATCTGTCCACCAGGATTCCAATATTTAAAACATAAGCATGTTTCTCTCACTCCTCTATAGTGTTCTATTTTTTGATGATTTATGAGGCTTAATGGAGATCATGCAGTGTCAATCCTGTTACCATTTTTAAAATGTACAGTTAAACAATTAATTATTACATTTAATATAAACAATATCTACATGTAAAATATTTTCAAAGTGTGCAATATGTGCTTTTGTGAACTTGACTATTAGCAAGCAATTAGCAAATTTGTTTGAAATTGTCAAACCTGTTACTCTCTACCTGTTACTTTTTAGAGTAACAGGTTTTAACATATGGGTAACAGACATTGATTATATTTGACACTGTTTTTAAGGACTTTCTGTGTAAAATTCAAATGTTTTAAAGGTCACCCTTGGTATATTATTGAGCTAGTAACGCTTGTGTTGGTAACAGGGTTGACCAAAATACCAAAACATTAGGTAGAAAAATACTCATAAAATAAGAAAATGCATAGCCTGTGATGGCACAATACAATTTATTGTCATTTTAAGCTGTCTTCATTTCATGGATATTTACAAAGTATTGATTAAACATTTTATTGTTGACTTTTTCCAAGTGGAAAAGGCACAGATTTCATGGAATGACCCTCTTATAGCTTCACAAAATTATAGTTGAACCACTGATGTCACATGGACTGTTTTAAAAATGTCTTTACTACCTTTCTGGGCCAGTTGCACTGATGTCTATGCAGGGTCAGAAAGCTCTCAGATTTTAACAAAAATGAGTAATTAATGACAGAATTTTTTGACATTCTGGTTTCATGTTTCATGATGCCACTTCAAGTATAGAGATTTTATACTTTATTGCTCACCAGGCAAAAATCACAAACTTTGAGGAAAACCCAAACCCAAAATAGACTTCTCTGTATCTCTTCTCTGCTCATGTCTCGGTTAAATTTTCAAAGAGAAATAGCTAAAAAAGTGGGATAAATAGAAGAATGGCTCTGTATGAAAAGAGTGTCGTTTACGGCACTTGGCACAGGGCCGTCTGAAGAGGTACCTGCTAAGTGCCGTCATTAAGCTGGAGTCAAAGTGTCTACAGGACTTGCATTGTGCACCAGGGCCCTTGTTTCCTGTCAGACCTGGAGATGTGAATTGTCCTGGGGCCCTTCAGGTTGAACCGGGGCTGGGGGTAGAGACGGGACAGAAGGACACAAAGGAACAAGAGAGGTGACGGTCCGAGTCTAGTCATCCGGTCTGTCCCCTCCCACCCGGCCCTCTCTTATCTTGTTTTGTGACTGGCATTAGGTCTACAGTAGCAAGCCGCGAAGCCGCATTTCACACTTTCAGTTAGGGATGTATTATGTCGCGTGACACCTCACCTGCTTGTGAAAAGCGGAGCCACATTATCAGGACAGGTCCCTGTTTCTTTGAACTGAAGCCCACCACCCCACTGAGTTCGTTTGCATTTTATGTCTGCGTCAAAGCAGTCTGATACGTGGCGACGTCGTAATGACGCTCTGAACGCGGTGTGAGACGCCGTCCTCAGATCTTCAGGAGCCTCGGGGACTATTTAGGTGGTGCAATCAAAGACGCTGTCCTCCATAAATCGGCTTTCATACTCAACTTTATAGGCCCTGATTTGTCAGAACGAGGAGTGAAAGGAGCCGTGGTCAGGGGTTAACTACAGTCCAACTTGGGGAAGTGATACAGAGGCACAGTTTCAGACAGTTCACATATGTATGTGATTGCATTACTCTCATTCAGACCGTAGCCCATACATCATCTCGGCTTTATTGTTTTCTGTGCTAAACTGGCACCTCTTTGAACTCTGAATAACAGCGGGTCACGGAGCAGAAAGTTTTGGCCATCGTATTGATCTTACCTGATCTCAAATGAAATGGGCTCATTACACATGCATTCATTTTTATAGCTACATTCTGATTCACATGGTCTGCAGTGTTCACACTATGAATACGTTTTTTTTTTATTTATTTGAAATGCATTTTTAAACACAGGAAACATGTAATGCAGGTTGAGTATGATAGTTGTGAAAAAAATAAAAGTAATAATATTACTTAAATATTTTCATACACTGTGTAAAACATCCATGTCAATTTATTATATATTTAAATATATTATATATTCAACTAATTAATATGAATTATTACTATAATCCTGCAAAGAAAAAAAGTAAGCTGTCCCACTTCCATATACTGCATATTATACATCCATGTGAATTTACATAAAATATATATTATATATTTCAATTTATTATTTCAGTATTTATTTATTATAAATTCAATTTTCAAAAAAATGAAAAATCTTTTAAAATATACATTATATTATACATTCATGTGAATTTTTATAAATCATATATTATTATATATTATATATACAATTTTTGTGTATATTTTCAACCAAATAAATAAAAAAATCAAAAAGTTAACAGACTTTAATGTTCTGTGAATTACACATCCATGTAAATGTATATATAAATTTAATTAAGTAATTATGTTATATATTGATTAAATTTAAAATTTTAAAGTATTCAATTATTATAACTTTTTAAAGAGAATATATATATATATATATATATAAATTACATTAAAAGTATTGAATTATTATAAATTATTAATAGAATTGAATTTACATATTATAATATAACATATTAATGTTATATGAACATTATATAAATCATATAAAATTATATATTTAATTTAATGAAATATTTATAGATAAATGCACATAAAATGCATAGAAAATTTTTTAAAATATACTTTCAACCAAATAAATAAAAAAATTAACAGACTTTAATTTACTGTATATTATACATCCATGTGAACCTATATATATATATATATATATACATTTTATTATTAGTTATATATTAATTACATTGAAAGTATTTAATTATTATAAATTATTCATATAATTGCACTAAATATATATCAGCATACTTTCATATACATGATATTATACATTCATCTGAAAATATATAAATCATATATTATTATATATTTAAATTATATATATATATATATATATATATATATATATTAATATAATTGCACAAAAAATCATGTGAACTTTATAAATTGTAAATTATTATTTATTTAAATTTAATTATGTATTCACACACACACACACATATATATATATATATATATATTGTTCCAAACAAATGAATAAAAAAGTTAACAGACTTTAATTTACTGTAATTCATGTGAATTTATATAAACTATATTATATATTTAAATGTAATTATATAAACCTATAAATATGCATTAAATATTAAAGTACTATAAATTATTAACATAATGTGCAAATAAAAAATAAATTAACATTCTTTATCCATGTGTATTTATATAAAATATATATTATTATTTTTATATATATTATTATTCTGAAAACCCATACATTCAGTGATAAATGCCTGTTGCAGTGTTTATTATGATAATAAATGTAAGTTATAATATGTATATTATTTATTTTCTTATTTACCATTCCTGAGGTGAATTCTTTTGGATAAACCCCCTTTTCACCACTTTTATTTAGCCAAATTTTGGATTTTTGTGAGGTCTACTTTTCAGAGCACTATCATGATTGGATTATTCCCCAGAACTGCACGGCCACAAAGCAGTTCTATGTTTGTTGCCATCACTACAGTTTAGTATTTCTCCATGTGCTCGTAACAACAGCTTTGACTTTTTCTAAGCAATTTCTGCACTGATACCATCAACAAACAGAAGTGCAAAAACAATACTTGTTTCAAACAGATTTCCTGAAGACTGAACCAGTCTGCCGTTGGTCAACAAAGAGATCAAACTTAAATTATAAATGGGTTGCAATGACACTTAAAGCTGCAATCCGCACATTTTTTCCCCTGTATTGTGACATACATGTATGATGCATCTGAGTATATTGGATTTTTTTATTGAAGAAACAACTTGTGAATAGGTAGTGGTCACTGTATATTAAAATGGGACAGCAGACAGTACCTAAAAAATAAAAAATACACACTTCTCCTTTAATTAGTGACATAAGGAAACAGTTTAGATAAACTTGTGGCCTAGTGTGCATTACATTTTCAGTAATCTAACAGTTCATTATCCATTGTTGTCACTTGCATATTGTCTCGGCGCATGTTTAATGCTCCTTTCAGGCTGGCACACGTCTGTCCAGCTCCAATTTGAGATGCTTTCACAAACACATTGCTTCAATACTTCCATTAGCCTCTTCTTTTCACGTGTCCTCCCACCCCCGTGTGCTTGCTGGTGCATTTATCATCCATTTTCACTTTTGTTGAGGCCATGCATCAAATGATCAATCATAGCCGAGTGTTTTCCTTAGCATCGGCCATCTTTCATTGTCACCATCAAAGGACTGTCTCGTCTCCTTTGTGGGAGTGAGAAAGAAAGAGAGGGGGTTAAAGGACAGGAGCGCCAGGTCTCATCCTTACACTGCACCGTCACCGAAGCCGAGGTGTACGGTCGGTAACAGCCAAGTATCTCTCTTTGCGCTTGGTGTGGGCGCTTGGATTTTCACCGGCCTGCCCTCCGATTCACCTTGAGCTGTTGCCGAGACCTCCATCCCTCTCCATCTGTCACCAGCAGAGAAGCTCTGTTTTACTGCGGCTGGAACCACGAACAGCAGATCTGGGTTCAGCCAAGATTCACCAGGAATGCGTTTTAACCACACACACTGCATGTGACCCTCTCACACTTATGAGCTTTTATTTATAGACTAGTCAATCAGAGAGAGAGAGTTCAGGGGTTTATAACATTGATGGTGAGCACTGGAACAGTCCCTCTCTGTGGTAGATCAGCCATCATGCCATTACAGCCGACCTCTGAAGCTTTTACCGTGTGTACCGTGTGTGTTTCAGAAACTACATAATTATGGATGCTTAGCAGATCTGCTTCAACCAAACCTTTTTCTTTCAGTGTCTCAACGGAAAACTGTATTGACAGTTTGAAATGTGGTGGAAAAAAGCCCCTGCAGTAAATACATGTTTTGATAGATTTCATATCTAGTTATGGGTTTGGTGGGCTGCAATTTTTGGGGGAAAAAAATCTCATTTTGAATGTTCTGATTTGATATGCACTGCCGTTCAAAAGTTTGTGATTAGTAAGATTTTCAATGTTTTTAAAGAAGTTTCTTATGCTCAACAAGGCTGCGTTTATGTCATCAGAAATACAGAAAAAATGTAATATTTTCTGTTTTAATTTTCTATTTTAATATACATTAAAATCAAATTTATTCCTGTGATCAAAGCTGAATTTTCAGCATCATTACTCCAGTCTTCAGTGTCACATGATCCTTCAGAAATCATTCTAATATGCTGATTTATCACTGCTGGAACCTTTGATACTTTTTTCCTCAGGATTCTTTGATGAATAAAAAGTTAAAAATAGAATTTTTGTAACAATATTCACTACTGTTTAGATGTTTGGGGTCAGTCTTTCTTTTTTTTTTAAAGATATTAATACTTTTATTTAGCAAGGATGTGTTAAATTGATAAAAGGTGATAGCAAATAATTTTATTGTTAGAAAAGATTTATATTTTGAATAAATGCTGTTCTTTTTAACTTTTTATTCATCAAAGAATCCTGAACAATATATCACAGGTTCCAAAAAAATAATAAGCAGCACAACTGTTGCCAACATTGATAATTCTAATAATAAATAAGCATATTAGAATGGTTTCTTAAGACTGGAATAATGGCTGATAACAGTTCAGCTTTGCATCACAGGAATAAATAATATTTTAAAGTACATTAAAATAGAAAACATTATTTTATATTGTAATAACATTTTGCAATATTACTGTTATTTTCTGTATATTTGATCAAATAAATGCAGCCTTGATGAGCATAAAAGAAATAAAAAAAAAACATTAAAATTCTTACTGATCCCAAACTTTTGAACATCAGTGTATCAAAAAAAAAATATATATATATATATATATATCTAATGTATTAAAACAAGATGTGTTATTTTTACTAAATAAAAAATCACTAAATAAAAACAAACAAAAAAAATAGTATTGTAATATTTCTGTACTATATAAATAAAGAGTATTTCTAATAATAATAATTATTATTATTTTATTTTTACATTACAAGTTTAAAATAACAGTACTAATATTTATGGCCATCTTAATTTCCACTAAGCCATATCACAATTTTGGTTAAAATGTCATTGTAGAGTGTTTATTGTTACATTATTGTGTGTATTATTTATGCATAACAACCATAATAAACCGTATAAATTTAAAAATGCTAATGATAGTCAATTCTAGGCAAATATTGAATAAAGGTGTCATTTCTCACACTGTTATACTGCCAGAAATGTTAAAATGTCCCAGACATCAACAGTATGTGCAAGTTTCATATTACTCAGCAATTCTTCATTCACAGCTCAAGTGGATTAAAAAAAAATTATGAAATGAATAACAGTGCAAAGTTGTAAGTGGAAAACTCATTCTAGGTGATAAACAAGTTGCTGAATTGTAAAGAGCAAACTGATACGGAACACTGAAGAAACACTTATCTATAAAATCATATAATCTTAAAATCACTTGTCTATAAAATTATATAACCTATATACAGAGATCATTGAGCACTAGTATAAGTCTGTAGTGAATTATAAGTACTAATGCTGTATTTTATTTATTTAGTAGAAGTATTTTGTTTTTGTTTAGGCTACATCTATGTTATGTATCTGACTTGAATGTATGATACGCCATAATTACGAATGCCCAAGTTTCACAGATAAAGTTTAAAGTAGTTCTCAATAATGCTGCATGTAATGTTCATCAAATAATTTGATGGAAAAAAGTTTGGAGTTTTCTGACTTTTGTTTTTGGGAAATTTCCTCTGAAACTCAAAGGAACACAAATGTGGGAATACTAGAATCTTTAATCTCCCCACTGAGAGAGACAACTGAGATGTTAAAAAGACTCAATTTGTGGCAATACTCCTATCATGCTCTCATAATCTGAAAGAATGTGAGTCCAAGAAAGTATTTTGTGTTAAAGTGTCTGTATATTATTTCCAAGAGACCCGTAAATGTTTTTGAGACGGCTTAAATAGGTTATCTTCTCAGAATCAGCTGTTATCTGCAATTGCTTTGTTTTTTACTTTTCAAAGAGAGGCATTTCCCTGACCCAAGTCGAGCCAGTCAAGCGGCAATGACTGCACCTCAGTGTCAAAGCTAATTGGTAGCTGATCAAAATAAAGGCTTGAATGGGAGTTGTCTCTTCACCCAGAATTACCCTGAACTGTGGGTGAACCCAGTGCTCCCATCAAAGAGTTCACTGGAATTGTCCATGTGCCTGAAATCATCTCACACCGACCTCAAATTAAACAGGGAAGTGCTGTGTTTCACAACTGCCCATTCAGCAAAGGAGATGAGGAGATGATTGCATGAGGGATTGTAAAATCTGCCTTAATGGTGCTGATTAACAGTTCTTTAAAGAGAGCTAAGTCCAAAAGACAGCTGACCTGAGAGTCGAATAAAAGACTGTCTTGACATTGCGAACATGCAGTGGTGTATCCTAGGGCTGGGCGATAATTTGATAACGATAATTATCGCGATATAATTTTCCTCGATAAAACGATATGAAGAGTTCGATAAATGTTCAATGTAAGTTCAAACTGCCGCGCTGCGCGAGCTCACTAAGAAAGATGCATTTGTTATCTCGATGCGCATGCGCGTCGCGACTGCGTCGCTTCCCTTATGAGCGCAGCTGTCGCGCGCCTACATTTGAAATAACGAACGCGCAAAAGACGCGATATGTGAACGAATCCATCACGCGAGCAGTAAACAGCGCTGTGAGATCCAGTGTGAAACATTTGAATTCAGCGATGAACACAAAAGACTCTGTGATTCAAACTAGTTTCAACTGTGTGCAGCGAGACAGAAGGCTTTTCAGTCTACACATCGCCATCATTTTCCATGGATTTACTGCAGTAACACTGCATGGTATTGTGGCAGCAATGTGGGATATTCACATTGAATTTTATCACAGGAGTAATGGTATATAATTCTAGTATGTATGTATTTGTGATTAAGCTATAGCATGTGTGCATTTGTATGAAAAACAACTGTGATTTAAAATGTATGCTTGCTACTATGGGAGACCAATGCTTAATTAAAAAAAAAAACTGGGTCAGTAAATTTAACCATATAAAACGTCTCGGTTACGTATGGTAACCCTCGTTCCCTGATGGAGGGAACGGAGACGTTGTGTCGAGTAGTGTACGACACTAGGGGTCGCTCTTGAGAGCCCAAACACCTCTGACAGTTTTGAGAAAGGCCAATGAAAATTGGGTGTGCAGATTTGCACAGCTGGCCACGCCCCGGACATCCGGGTATAATAGGGCAGCGTGTGCATCTGCTCACTCGTTCTGATTCTGAGGAGCCGAGCGTCTCAGCTCACTCAGAGGCGGACCAGAGATGTGGCATGGGAGACACAACGTCTCCGTTCCCTCCATCAGGGAACGAGGGTTACCATACGTAACCGAGACGTTCCCTATCTGTCGTACACTCCGAGTTGTGTCGAGTAGTGTACGACACTAGGGGTCCCCGTAAAAACACGCCACATGTCTGACCGCGTCACGAGAGACAAGTGCAGAAGTAACAGGGCAACGTGTTAACGTAAGTGCAGCTCACCTCCTCTGTGACCATCCAACGTCCAAGGACTGACCTGTACAGCGGGGTCCTGCAGCCGGGCCTCCCTCAAGGGCGGCTGAGTGTCTTGAGATCGTTGGGAAAAATGCCTGCTCCCGAAGGAAAGACATTACGGAGTTCACGACCTGCCCGACAGGGGGGGTTAGAGTGACATAGTTAGACATGGGACCTGAGGTGGGTCTCACACCCGGGAAGACAGCCAGACTCAGATCCTAGAGAACCTGTTCTCAGGGGAATACACCGCACCACAAGAGTTATAGGTGGAAATACACATATGGGGCCACATAAGGAGCCACTACATATGGGGCACAATCCAATCAAAATAAGGGTAATCATACCTTGTGAAGGGATTCCATAGCGAGTTTCTCCGCTAAACTCTGCCATGTGCAGAAGTGCCAAAGATGGAGATGGTGTCCAGGGTTCGCATCAGGAAACCTACTGAAACTCAGAAGCGTAATCACCATTAGGGGAAGCGCTTTATGCAAGCTCTACACCAACCAGTGTGCTGAGTCAAGAGTTAGCAATCAAGACTCTAGCTGACACTGGTTCCGTGCGCAAATTATAAAATCTGGCAAATGTGTTAGGTGTAGCCCAACCCGCAGCTCTACAGATGTCTGTTAATGAGGCCCCATTCGCCAGGGCTGCTGAGGCAGCGATGCCCCTGGTTGAGTGGGCTCTTACCTCCAGAGGGCAGGGTAGGCCTCTGGCCAGGTAGGCCATACGGATCGCGTTTACCAGCCAATGGGAGATCCTCTGCTTGGAGACAGCTTTCCCCTTCTGCTGTCCTCCGTAACAAACAAAGAGCTGCTCCGAACGTCTGAAGGGCTGCGTTCGTTCCATGTAGATGCGCAGGGCACGGACTGGGCATAACAAGGTCAGGTTGGGGTCATCTTCCTGGGAAGAGAGAGCTTGCAAGGTCACTACCTGATCTCTGAAAGGAGTGGTGGGGACCTTGGGCACATATCCAGGCCGGGGTCTCAAGACAACGTGAGAATCCGCTGGTCCGAATTCCAGGCACGAACTGTTCACGGAGAGGGCTTGGAGGTCTCCCACTCTTTTGATGGAAGTGAGCGCAGTCAAAAGAGCCGTCTTGAAGGAGAGAGCATCGAGTTCGACTGACTGAAGGGGCTCGAATGGATCTTGTTGTAGACCTTGGAGAACCACAGCAAGATCCCAAGAGGGGATGAGATGCGACCGAGGAGGGTTCAGCCTCCGGGCTCCTCTAAGAAACCTGATTATCAAATCGTGTTTCCCCACCGATCTGCCCCCCACCAAGTCATGATTAGCTGATATAGCTGCGACATGAACCTTGAGTGTTGAGGCAGACAGGTGCCTGTCCAGGCCTTCTTGAAGGAAGGATAACACTGATTTGATGCCACAACTCCGTGGGTCCTTCCCGTGGGAAGAACACCAGTTCACAAAGATGCGCCATCTTAGGTCATACAGCCGTCTGGTAGAGGGGGCTCTTGCCTGTAGAAGTGTGTTTACCACTGAAGGTGAAAGGTCTCTGAAGTCCTCCTGGTCGCGTCCAGGGACCATAGGTGGAGGTTCCAAAGATCAGGGCGCGGGTGCCAAATTGTGCCCTTCCCCTGAGAAAGGAGGTCCTTCCTCAGAGGAATGCGCCAGGGAGGGGCTGATGCCAGGAGCACCAGGTCCGAGAACCAGGTTCTGTTGGGCCAGAAGGGGGCCACCAAGAGAATCTGTTCCTTGTCCTCCCTGACTTTGCACAAGGTTTGTGCGATGAGGCTCACTGGGGGAAACGCATACTTGAGCCGGCCCCTCGGCCAACTGTGTGCCAGTGCGTCTATACCGAGGGGGGCCTCGGTTAGACCGTACCACAGCTGGCAGTGGGTGGATTCCGGTGAGGCAAAGAGATCTACCTGTGCCTGGCCGAATCGATCCCAAATCAGTTGGACCGACTGGGGGTGGAGTCTCCACTTGCCTCCGAGCGAAACCTGTCGTGACAGGGAATCGGCCATACGATTGGCTTCGCCCGGAATGTGAGTGGCTCGTAGAGACTTGAGTCTGTGTTGACTCCAGAGCAGCAGGTGGCGGGCTAGTTGTGACATGCGAAAGGAGCGTACACCGCCCTGGTGGTTGATGTAGGCCACAGCCGCAGTGTTGTCGGACCTGACCAACACGTGCTTGCCCTGAATCATAGGTCGGAACCTCCTCAGGGCCAGGAGCACTGCCAACAACTCCAGACAATTTATGTGCCAAAACAGTCGGGGGCCTGTCCAGACCCCGGAAGCTGCCTGCCCGTTGCAGGTGGCACCCCAGCCTGTCTTGGAAGCATCTGTGGTGACAACGATGCGTCTGGACACCTGTTCCAGGGGAACTCCTGACCGTAGGAACATAATGTCTGTCCAAGGGCTGAGTGTCTGGCGACACGATGGTGTGATGTTCACTCGAAATGTGCCTCGATGCCACGCCCACCTGGGGACTCGAGTATGAAGCCAGTGCTGCAGCGGTCTCATGTGCATCAAACCCAACGGCGTGACCGCGGCTGAGGATGCCATGTGCCCTAGGAGCCTCTGAACCTGTTTTAGGGGGACCGCTGACCCGCATCTGAGTGTTGCCACACACCTCAGAACTGACTGTGCACGCTCTGGGGAGAGACGCGCAGACATACTAACCGAGTCCAGCTCTACGCCGAGAAAAGAGATCCTCTGTGCCGGGGAGAGTTTGCTCTTTTCCCAGTTGACCCGAGGTCCCAACTGGGCCAATGGTTGAGAACCATGTCCCTGTGTACGCAACCCATATCCCACGAGTGAGCTAGGAATAGCCAGTCGTCAAGATAATTGAGAATGCGGATGCCCACTTCCCTGAGGGGGGCAAGGGCAGCCCCCGCTACCTTCGTAAAGGCGCAGGGCGGCAGGGATAGGCCGCAGGGGGAACCTTGTACTGATGAGCCTGATCTCGAAGACAGAGTCTTGGAGGATCAAGACATGATAGTACGTGTCGCTCAGGTCCAATGCCATCAACCAATCTTAAGCCCTGACACACAAGGAATGTGTGTTCAAGGGCTAATGTTTGAACGGGAGCTTGAGAAAGGGCCCGATTCAAAAACCTCTGTTTTAAGATTGGTATGAGTCAACCACCCATCTTGGTACAATGAAGTAGGGGTCGGCAAACCCTTTCCTTCATTTTGGCTGAGGGGATAGGATCTATCGCACCCTTCCCAGGGGGGCTGCGATCTCCGCTTAAGGGACCATAGCATTCTTGCCCTGAGTCGATTTATAAGAGAATGCCGTAGACCTTAGCGGATGCCTTGCACCTGAGTTGCATAGCCAAGTCAGGTAGTTCTGAGAAGCTTCAGGTCTCAGGGAACTATACCCGACATACCTGGAATGGGAATGTCGTGGCTGAATAAGGCAGAGAACGCCGTGTTTGGAGATGAAGCCCCAAGAGCGCGGTGTGTCTTTGCCATTATGCAGAGTTTGTGCCGAATCCATCTCTCATCCCCGGGTCGAGAGTGGATCTGGACGGGTCAGCTAGCCCGCCTGCTCTGGATTGCTTGTCAGAAGAAAAACTAGAAGCCTAACGAGGGTTCTAGCAAGCCTACCGACAAGCTTGTGTTGCCACCTTCCCACAAGATCTCTGACCGCTGGGCGGTCAGGCCGGAGGCCCGGCTGTCGCGGGGCCTCAGGAGTTCTATAGGGGACCGTCCGTGGCGACGAACAGACAGGAGTAGTCGGGGGTAGAGGGCCGGAGCCCTGACCCGCGGCTCTGTCTGCTCCTACCGTGAAGGACTTTCGCTGCAAATTCTATCACGGTGTTGCCAGAAGGACCAACCTGGGAAATGGGGGGTAAGAAGCGGACTTCAAATTTCCCGCATTTCTGACAGGTGCAGCCACAGGTGGCGTTCCTGGACCAACAAGTAGACATCGCCCTTCCTAGAGCGTGTGCCACGACTCACAGCTCTAGGTTGGAACCACCCTCGTACTGAGCTCGCAACGCCACGGCCTGAACACCCAGAGGATGGCCGTGGTATGTAAGGCGGACGCAGCCTGTCCAGAAGCCATGTAAGCCTTGCCCGGAAGAACTTACAGGCCCTGAACGGGAGTTCTGGAAGGAATCTCACAAGCGGCGGCGATTAGCAGGGAGTACACTGCAATCGCCCCCTCCGCCTGGGGGAACCTCTGAAACCCCCTCGCTGGACCCCCATCGAGAGTGGTGAAGGAGGAGAAGTTGGTTTATCACGTTCTGACCATTTTTTTAAATGGGCTTTCCGCGATTTCACCAACTTCTCGTGCACTTCCGGGAAACAGACACTGGAAACGAGCGTACAGGTCGTTACCCAGATGTCTATTAACCAGCCCCTTCTTGGCTGCCCGTTTCAGGCACGGCCGCCATTTTTTTGCATCCACCTCAAACTGAGAATCAGTCCCCCGTAGAGGCTTGCTCAGCTGAAGTTTCTGCTTCAAATAGTTCACGCCCTTCCTTAGCGATGCTGCCGCTAACCATTTCCGCCCAATTAGGAGTTCTGAATAAGAAAGTCAGCTGTACTGAGACAGACTAACAAACTTGTCCGGAAACTCAATCGAGGGACGCACGAAGCGAGGGGTTTGCGGGGTTTTCACCCGGCAAAACCTTCCTTGCTTTGTAATGCTCGTCACCAACGCACATCGCAACGGCCTCGTACCCGGAAGTAGAAGGACCGGAGCGGGTAGCAGTCGGGAACGTAAGCATACGGCTCGTGCGCCCAGGTCATGTTTTCGCCGGCAAAACATGAATCAACAACAAGCGCTGCATCGGCGTGAGAATCTCAACACTGAATACAACGGTCGTGTTGATCGTTTGGATCGAGGGACGCGAGGAGCGAGAGGTTTGCGGGGTTTTCACCCGGCAGAGCCTTCCCTGCTTCCTAATGCTCGTTACCGACGCACATCGCAACGGCCTCGTACCCGAAAGTAGAAGGACCGGAGCGGGAAGCAGTCGGAGTGAGCCGCGGCTTCACGTAAAGCACGCGGCTGACGAGCAAGCGCGTCCATGATCGAGCTCTCGCAAGCAAAACATGAGTCAACAACAAGCGCTGCATCAGCGTGAGCATAACTCAACACTGAACACAACGGTCATGTCGATCGTTTGGGAAGGTAAGCCGCAACCAGGATGACACGGAGGGAAAGATATGTTAACCAACACACAATCCTACCGTGCCAGCTCTATCAGAGAAATCACCCATAGAAGGAAGATTGCTCTTCAAGATCGCCGTCGACGCACCCAGGGGACTCTCACAACACAGGCTGTGCTAGAGAGGGAGAGACCGCTGTCTGTGCTGCAGATCCAACGACGAGAGAGGTGAATGTTGCTGCATCTCACGCAGAGACGCTGCATTCGGCTCCGAAGAACAGAACGAGTGAGCAGATGCACACGCTGCCCTATTATACCCGGATGTCCGGGGCGTGGCCAGCTGTGCAAATCTGCACACCCAATTTTCATTGGCCTTTCTCAAAACTGTCAGAGGTGTTTGGGCTCTCAAGAGCGACCCCTAGTGTCGTACACTACTCGACACAACTCGGAGTGTACGACAGATAGGGAACTGAGGGAACTACAATTTTTACAGATGTAATTAATAATGAACAAAAATTTACCTCTGCATCCTCAAGCTACTATCAAATGTGCATTTCTAAGAGACAAAATTGATATTATTATTATTATTATTATTATTATTATCATTATCATTATCAGACAACCCAAACCTGTTTCTTGATTTGAAACAATACATTAGAACATGCAGAAATAATTTTTTCTATTTAGATATTTATTTTGTTATGGAAAATTAATGGTCTGGTTTCTACAACTTTCACTTTGGAGCAAAAATCTGACTTTAAACTTGAAAGAAAAAAAGATTTGACATTTATCGTGATATTTATCGGTATCGACTGATATGAAAAAGATTATTGTGTATCCACAAAAATAGTGTATCCACAAAAATATTTATTTATTTACTACAGTTATGAACACAAAAATAAAGTGCTGCTTCACTTGTGTGAGTTTTTTATACAATATTTGTGAAAATATTGCCTCGATCTGTGTAGGATTACATCATCAGTTACAGCCACATACAGGCACTTTAAAAGCAGCACCATCTGCCTCCTTCGTTTTTAAACACGAATGATGAGGTGTTGATTTCAGTTGGCTGACTAGGAGCCAACAGGAAACTGAGGAGTCATAGATAATAGATCACAAATTCTACTGTAATGAATTTCAGAGGTCTGAACTGGGACATATTGAACTTATTGTGACAAATGTATCTTTGGTTCCTGCTATAAAGTATACTGTGGAAAGTCACAAAGTCAGCAACAAATATTGCAGTCAACTTTTTAGTGCTTTATGTTAGGGCAACTGTCACTTACTATTGCTCATAGACCCAAATTCCACCTGGCATTCAGATGCATTTTCAATTTGATTACAAATGGTCAGTATCTGTGAAATACTATCTAGTGCAAATCGTTCAAAAGTAATATAATCGGATTGGATCAAATCTTGAAAATGGGTTGCTCAAAAGACAAAAAGAAAAAAAATCCAGTCTTGGTTTTGATCTGGATCAAATTGTCAGGGGCCAGTTGTTTAAAAGTAATCTGATTGGATTTTGGCCATCGGATTGGATCAAATCCTGAAAATGGGTTGTTAAAACATAAAAAACGTATTCTGAATTCAGATCACAATATCCAGTCTTGGTTTTAATCTGGATTAAATCCTCAGTTTGTGTTGTTCAAAATGTTTTAGTAAATTTGGGATACTTTTGATAAAATAATAATAATAATAAAAAAAGGATTATTCTGATCCCAGCAGAACGGTGGATTTCAGGAACAAAAATGTAATAAACTTTAAAACTGGTCCAAAAAACATTTTAACATGTAATGTATCCCCAAATTTTCAAACAGCTGTCAATATCAATCAAAAATATTAGATTTAATATAAAGTTTTTTTTTTTTTTAAGCTGTTCAAAAAGTTTAAACTGGAGCATTTGGAAATCCTATGTTTTCCTATCCAGGATCAGGTAACCTGTCTTACTTTTGTGCCGGTTTTTCAAAGCAAAATTGGATTGGTTCACCCTGATCCAGGTATATACTTTTTCAGAATTCCAAATCTGGATTACTGGTGCTCCTAAAGGGACACGGTGATAGGGGGAAAATGCCAACATTTTGCATTCTACACTGTAAAAAATGCAAATGCATATTTTTCAGTTTGCAAAACATTTCAGTTTACAAAAAAATGCTATTTTCTTGAAACAACATAAAAACCCAACAATTATTACCCCAAATGTTGTCCCAACTAGTCAAACACAAATGCCTGAACAAAGAATTTCATATTGTTGAAATGTCATCTTAGTCTTGTAAGATGTTTTACAAACAAAGACAATGTTGTCTACTTATTAGACTAAGTTATCCAATAAGGTTTCTATAACAATTCGCAGTTTGTCATTTGTATATAAACAAAAAATTGACACATTTAAAAAATAAATTACCTCAAAGACAGTAATTATTGTTTCAGTTGCTGTTACA
Source organism: Labeo catla (assembly GCA_012976165.1). Lineage (NCBI taxonomy): Eukaryota > Metazoa > Chordata > Actinopteri > Cypriniformes > Cyprinidae > Labeo > Labeo catla. The sequence goes on from VONZ01000083.1 coordinate 456,182, forward strand.
AGACTTTTTCTATTAGCAACGACAATCAGCATTGCATGAACAAACAAATTTATATTGGCTAAACAAAGTTTCTTTACTGAAAAAAACTAAAAAACTATTGTTGAGAGAATTCAAAAGTCTTACTGCATCCAGTTGCCTTACTTTTTCCCAACTTTTTCCCTAAGTTTTCCCAACTATTAATTTTTACAGTGTAATTTTGCATTGTATTTACACAAATAAATACTTCTGACTGGTCCATCTCTGATGATTTTGCCAATGTAGTTTACAATCAGTGAAAAAAACTTTAAATTAAATTTAAATTAAATATAATATTTTTGTTCGATATTCGAGGTGTTATTATATATTATATATGTTATATATTACATGTTACAACTGTTGTATTTTTTGGACCAGATTTAAAAGTTTTATTACATTTTTGTTCCTGAAATCAACCTTTCTGCTGGGATCAGAATAATCCATTTTTTTTTTTTTTTTTTGGATCAAAAGTATCCCAGTCTTACTAAAAACCATCTAATTTTGCAGAAAAATAAGATGGATTACCTGATCCTGGATAGCAAAACATGGGATTTCCAAATCCAGAGAATTCTGATCCAGATGAATCTTTTTGAACAACTGGCCCTGTATGATAACCCCACTGTGGTGACCTCTCACAGGAGCAATTAAAAAAGAGAAAGATTACATTAAAGCTTTTATTAATACTTTTTGATTTTATTAATACTTTTGTATTAATACTTTTAGATATTTTGTTGTTTTTGTATATATATATATAGAGAGAGAGAGAGAGAGAGAAATTTTAGTTTTTTAAAATTGTCTATGAAGTTTTTATTTCATTTTTAATTCATTTAGTTTAACTTAAAGGAGAAGTCCACTTCCAAAACGAAGATTCACATAATGTACTCACCTGCTTGTCATCCAAGATGACCGATCGTTTTGCTAGATAAGACCTTTTGTCCTCAGCTGGGATCATTTACAACAGCATTTGGGATCGTTTGAAGCCGCATTTAAACTGCATTTTGGAAGTTCAAAATCGGGGCACCATATCAGTCCATTATATGGAGAAAAATGCTGAAATGTTTTCCTCAAAAAACATAATTTCTTTACAACTGAAGAAATAAAATAAATGCATTACCATTTCCACATGGTATTAAAAAATATTACAAAGGCATCACCTTTGTTCACTTTTGTTCAGATTTAGCTGAGACGCTCCCCTCTTATTTCACGTCATGTTCATGAGAGCAACAAGTGTGGTGCATAAATACTATTGCAATTAGTATTGTAATTGCTATTACTGTTGAATGAACCCATGTTAATGAGGGAAAAGAAGCTATTAAAAGGGTAAGGAGGGCAAATGCGCTTTCCCACCATAGTCTGCATGTTTTGGGACAATGCAGTGAAATTTGAATCATTTGTTTTAGTTCACATCCTAGAATGAACACATGCTAAGAGAGTGGCAATCGCTTTACCACCAATTAAAACAGACATTAATGGCCACTATAACAGTTCAAATGGCATCGTAACGATTTTGTAGGAATTGTAATCAGACACTAGAAAGAATACCCATTAAAAGTTCTCTGAGCCAATGGGATTAATAGAATATCCCGTTTCTCACAACAACAGGCATTTCCTCTACTGACTACTCCCATATATCCTTTCAGTGTTTTGATCACAAAAGTCCTTTTTTTCTAACTTTTTTTTTAAACACTAACCACTTGTGATTGGATCACCGAAAACTTATCTTAATAACACCTGGAATCAGAACACATACTTAGGATTTGTGACTGAACAAATTTTAAAGTCATCTCATTCTAGTCTTACTTCTAACATTAGAACACAGTACCTAAAATCATGCAATCTGTGAGCTTTTAGTTTTCTAAGAACCCGATCTTATGACATTTGCTTGGCGAATTATGACATTTTGCTTGTCAGCTTAAAATAATTTGTAACCTGGCTGCCATAAAATTTTAAGTTCAGTCAACTAAAAAAAAGTTTATTCAACTTGAAATGTTAAATTATACTAAGTGACAACATAGATATTTGAGTTGAATCAACTTAAAATTTTAAGGCAGCTGGGTTACTTACCCATCTGTTAAGTTTAGAAAACACAAATATCTAAGTTGTTACTTAGTACAACTTAACATTTCAAGTTGACTAAACTTATTTTAGTTGACTGAACTTAAAAATTTAAGGCAGCCAGGTTACAAATTATTTTAAGTTGACTCAACAAATTGTGTTTTTTTATTTTTGACAGTGTAGGATATCATTCACGCTGAGGTGAAATATGAACAAACCCAGCCGTTGTTTTGACCCAGCTGTTGGGTTAAATGTTTAACCCAACCTTCTGGGTAGTATTATTTATCTCAAATATTGCTTAATAATATTTCTTATATTATTATATATTATAAAATATTCCTTGTTTAAAATGAACCCAAATAGTTTGGAAATTAACATTTATTAATATGTTCAATAAATTAACATTTATTAATAAGTTGAATAAATAATAATTAAATAATAAACATTTTTAAAATTGCTATTGATAAATGTTCACCTTTTAATTATTGCTGATGCCTCCAGTAATTATGTGTCTGATTTTAAATTAACAAACTATTTTGGCTTCATTGTAAGGCAGCCATATAGTCATTTTTAAACAATAATTGAGTTAAACCAAAACAGAATGTTGGGTTTAACATTTAACCCAACTGCTGGGTCAAAACAACCCAGTCGTTGGGTCTGTCCATATTTCACCCAGCGTTGGGCCGTTTTTAACCCAGCATTTTTTAGAGTGTAAGTTGAAGGTGGGCTCTTTTGACTTCCAGTAAGCAAGCACCTAGCAATGGCTGAAAATGTCCTAGAAGACACACAGAACTCATTAACTATAGCGACACTGTACAAATCACCCAGAACACCCTAGCATTGTGGTTTACTTGGTTGCTACATAATACGCATGCTAATGTTCTCATCTGAACAATTAAAAAAATTGTTCTTGCACCTGCAGCAGCGGGGCAAAACGCCACCTGCCAAATAGGCGACATGCAGAGCAGTTGTCTGGCTGCCTCTTTCTCTCTGCGCAACTGTCCTCTCGTGAGCCCCGGCAGATGCTTAGCCAGGGAGATAAGGGCCCAGCGGCGTTTGAGACGCGCTGACAGGATGCTCCATTACACGGTGTAATTACAACCAGAAGCGGCACCAAGTGTGAAAGCGACTGATAACATCAGGTCAACCAGTGAGCCGGGAGTTCAGCGGGAGGTGGAGGGGAAAGATGCATCCCTGAAGTGTTATGTTTCCATGGCCCTCAATTCTGAGAGCGCATGCCTGACAACCCGCTTTCACACCTCCTTGTGTGTCCAGCAGCACTGTTGACTCTAACTGTGCTGACACACTAAATAGGTACGTGCAAAAGAATATTCCAATATTAATCAGAATTTGGTCATATTCTGATTATGCAAGAATTGCATGTTACATTAACCAGATTGTCACAATTACCTGTAAAAACAAATAAGAAATCAGAATAAAATAGATGAGACTAAAATCACCTTATTCAGAATATGTTTAATGTATTGATAAACATTTAAATCAAATGTAATTCATAAACATTTTCCAAACATCAAATAAAACATCAGATAAAACAATCCACTCTCACGTCTCCTAGGGTGTCCAGCAGTGCTGTTGACCCTAACAGTGCTGACACACTGAATTGTATGTGCAAAAGAATATTCCGTTAATCAGAATTTGATCCTATTCTGATTATGCAAGAATTGCATGTTACATTAACCAGATTGTAACAACCTGTAAAAACAAATTAGAAATCAGAATAAAATAGATAAAACTGAAATCACCTCATTCAGAATATGATCAATGTATTGATGAGCTTTTAAAACATATGTAATTCATAAACATTTTCCAAATCATATGATCATATCAAATCATGATGTGTTTTACAGGGACTTGCACTTGAGCGCTCTGCATTATAGGTGTAATACTGCCAGGTGAGCTACTGAGCAAGTTTGCTTCATCAGAAAAGTCATACATTTGAAGGTGGTTATGGGATGCAAACAACAAAATGCATTAATTTAAAACTCATGCGATGCTAATACTGTGCAAGGAACTGTGTGAAAGTTTTTAATTGATAATAATAATCTGCCAGCGTAATCATAATTTGTGTGAACACTAATAAATGTTTTTAGCCTTTTACTGCCTCTAGTGTCCATTTCAGCTGGAAAGTGCTGTAACTTGTGTTTGAGTGTTTTTTTTTTTAGCTTTGCAAAAATGTAAGTATAGAAGCACCACGATTTAATTCAGCATAGGCTCACAGGAAATATGTACCTCTATATACATTTCTGCAAAACTGAAAAAAACATACCTATGTGTACGAATCACTGCAGTTTCCAGTTGAAATGAATACTAGAGTCAGTAAAACTCTAATACGTTTTATTCCTTTTAATCCCAAAGTTTTGATTAATAAAGAGAAATTTTCATACAATTACTTGCAGAATATTATGTTATGACTTCAAAACAATTTTAACATCCTGCACAATTTGAAAACATCTGAACGTTGTCGTCACATATACAGCTTTATATGCATTTTGGTAGCTCACACAATATGGCGTTGCACTTGAGTGATGTGGAGCTCCAGTACAAACCCTGTGAAACTATAGCTCAACAAAACAGCTCAAATATGCATAAGGAAGTGAAAATAGCACGGCTGCATCAACAAATGCGTTTTTATATCGCTTTTGCATATGTTAACACTATTGGGTAGGTTTAGGGTTCTGTTTGGTGTAGGGGATATTTCCAACTTTTAGCAACACTCCTGGATATTTGAATTCTGAACAGCCGCAATACGTACCTGAAGCAGTGTAATAAAAGTGAAGCAATATGTGCCAGTACCAACATAATAAAAATGTGCCACCAACGCTGGACGCATGTTTTGGCGCCACTCTCTGGACATTTCATTTTGAAACTGCCGTGAAACGTACAGGTAAGTAAGAAATGTATATAGAGGCATGCATTTTCATGAGTCTGGGTAGATTTAATCAATGAGCTTAAGATGATTCTAGAATAGAACAGCAAGGACAAATGTGCACATTTATTTGTATTATTCTGATTGCTGCACAGGACTATAGCAATATTCTGATAGAGCATAATCAGAATATGGGCCTTAAAGGAACACTCCCCTTTTTTTGAAAATAGGCTCATTGTCCAACTTCTCTAGAGTTAAACAGTTGAGTTTTACCGTTTTCGAATCCATTCAGCTGATCTCTGGGTCTGGCGGTAGCACTTTTAGCATAGCTTAGCATAGATCATTGAATCCGATTAGACCGTTAGCATCTCGATCAAAGAGTTTTGATATTTTTCCTATTTAAAACTTGACTCTTATGTAGTTACATCATGTACTAAGACTGACGGAAAAAGAAAAGTTGCGATTTCCTAGGCTGATATGGCTAGGAACTATACCAGGGGTATCAAACGTCAGTCCTGGAGATCCGCAGCCCTGCAGAGTTTTGCTTCAACCCTAATCAAATGCACCTAAACAAGCTAATCAAGGTCTGAAGCGTTACTAGAAAGTTACAGGCAGGTGAGTTTTAATTAGGGTTGGAGCTGAACTCTGCAGGGGTGCGGCTCTCCAGGACTGGAGTTCGCCAGCCCTGAACTATACTCTCATTCTGACAAAATAATCAAGGAACTTTGCTGTCGTACCATGGGTGCAACAGGCACAATGGTATTACGCAGCACCTGAAAGTGACCGGCACTAAGTTTGCGTAGATGTAGAGTTGCAGCCGGCAGAGTTGACGACTGCGTAATATCATTGCGCCTGCTGCACCCATGGTACGGCAGCAAAGTTCCTTGATTATTACGCCGAAATGAGGGTATAGTTCCTAGTCATACCAGCCTAGAAAATCGCAACTTTTAATTTTTCGTCCGACTTTGTACACAATGTAACTACAGAAAAGTCAGAGTTTTAAATAGAAAAAATATCGAAACTCTGTGGTCATTTTTGAGCGAGATGCTAACAGTTTAATCGGATTCAATGATCTATGCTAAGATATGCTAAAAGTGCTACCGCCAGACCCGGAGATCGGCTGAATGGATTCAAAAATGGTAAAACTCGACTGTTTAACTCTAGGGGAGTTGGAAAATGAGCCTATTTTTTTTAAAAAGTGGAGTGTTCCTTTAATAGGAAATGTGCTCTCAAGACATGAGCACTTGCTGTACCGCAGTGTATAGATGTGAGAAAACACATCACAGGTGAAGCAGCACAGCGTCACAAGGTCGGCGAGGGGACAACCACAGGAAAGCTCTCATAAACTCAAACACAGAGGGCAGCAGTATTGCCCTCTCTCTCTTGCTCGCTCGCCTCTGTCCTCGACTTACCCTTACCCCCCTCCAACCCCGGCCTGGCGACACGTGCTGATTCCACAATCAGATTTGTCCGTTTTATTTTGAGGTCCTGACCCCGCCGCCTTTGGGAATGTGAACTTTTCTTGTTTATTGGTGGCCATCAGGCCAAGAACAGCTGTGTGTGTGTGTGCACGTGTGTTAGAAAGAGGGAATGAGAAAGGGAAGTGTGCAAAATGCCTCCATTTGGCTAGACGTGGATTGCTCCCGTTAAGTAACAAAACCAGTCCAGATTTCACGCTTGCCGCGGGACATGTAGCATCCTACAATTTGCCACCTTAGCAGGGACATGTAGCATCCAAAAAGCTGGGTTTATAATCATTTGAATGGCTGGAATGAATCCCAGAGAAAATAATGAATCAGGAATCAAGGGTATGCTTGGATCCTTCACCTGTGCTCAGGCCTGCAGGGATATTATTTAGGATACTGCTGCTGGGCTGCTTGTATGGAGAATGGGCAAGGCGGAGCAGCGGTTTGCAGGAGCTGAGGAGGTACACCGTCTCCTGTCGCCAGGCTGGATTTATGGTGCTTCCTCTTACTTTGAAGGGCAGCTCTGTTTGCTTAGTCCCCGCTAACTACTTTGCATGGCCTGCCCCAGTGCATGTTCATTCACAATAACGCTCCAGTGCCGCCAACCCCCAGGAATAAGGCTGGCGTGCTTGAAAAAAGCATCACTGGTCCTTCGCTTGTTTGTTTTTAATCTCCATAATTTTAAATGCTTTAAGGCAAATCCTTACAAAACCCGTCAGGAATAAGTCCAGGTCATACTTCATGCCAAAAACTAAATAAATAAAATATGAAATTATATTTTGCATAAAGAAAATGATGGTTGAAAATGATGTTTTTTTTAAATTTCATGACAGTTTACTCCCTAAAATGATCACTACTGAAATGTCATTACAATGATTTAATTTTACCAAAAATGTAGATATTATTTATTATATTACTAGTGCTGTCAAATTGATCGCATCCAATATTTAATTTTTATCCAATATTTAGTTTGTGTTTACATATGTGCATGTGCTGTGTACACACATACATGTATATATTTAAGAAGTAAATATAATATATATTTATATATAATATAAATCATATATAAATATAAATATGTATATGTGTAAATATTTCTTAAATATATACATGTACGTTTGTGCATTTATATACATATAAATATACATAGCACATGCACATATATTATTTAAACACAAACTGTTATTTTGGATGCAATGAATCAATTTGACAGCACTATGTATTACATATTATTTCGATTTTTAATTATAACTTTAATTTGAACTTATTTAAAATTCTAAATTACTGCACAATATTCATGTTTTTCCTTTTTTTTTGCATTGTCAACACTGATAGGCATTAAATTAAACTTCTACTACTTTACATGTGAGAAGCAATTTTAAAACACTATGATTTCATTAAAAATAAGTTTAATTCATGTTGATTTTAATAAAAGCATGTTTTAAAATGATTTCTTACATGTACAGTAATAAAAGATATAATGTGTGTGTGTGTGTGTGTGTACAAATATAAATATGACATGCACATGATTTAATGAGACAAATTTTCTTGTGCCAGTGACACTAATATTGCAAAAATAAAAGGTTTTGAATGAAAATCTGAAGTCACAACACATCCTGACTGTTCACAGCACTGACATATTCACCCCAAACAAATAAGTGCAAAACCAGGGGGTGACAATAACAGTAAATCTGATAATGCGGAGCCAACTAATGGAGGTTCAAAGCGAGGGAATGGGAGAATGGAAGGATAGATCGTGCCATCTGCACCTCTCCACGGCACAACACACTCTGTCTACAGCAGCAACAGGAAATCTCTGCAAAGTTCAGCCATGGGTCAGTGTAGACATCGCTCCTCCCCTCCGCCCTCCCTCCACCACACACACACACACACACACACACACACACATCCACCTGAGCGGCCTTTGAGGGGTCATGAGGATTAGCGACGGGGCGGGGGCAGGGGAAAGGGACACAACTACCATATAATTCAAACAATTAAGGAAACATTTAGTAAATGGTGCAGTGTGTGTTAAGAGTGCGACTGACCTTTTCCTGAACCCATTTATGAACTTCTGTTTTGGTGTGCGTGGATGAGCGTCACACGGACGTCCAATTGCCCGCAGACAGCAGATAGCTGGAAACTTTTGCCACATATTGTTTGTCTTATGTAACCATAAGGCACACGTCTTCCACCTCAGATAACCGCTGATGGGAGGTAAACTAAACTGATGTCAGCTTGCTGAACACTCTTTGCTGATATGCCAGCAAAGCTGCCAACAATCACTAATGTCTCTCTTGTGTGATATTAGTAATCGTGGAGCGGTTTAGTGTGCAGACCCGTGCTGGGGGGTTATGATTATGACTGAACCGGGATGCATGATTCCTGCTCTTATCTCTATAGAGCAGCACTGTATGATTCCATAGCAGAACATGAAGAGCCAGCAGGGGCTGCCTGACCTCTCTCTAATCGTGGAGTCAAATCCTGGTCAAACCCTGAGGGACAGCCGTGACGGAGGAGGCCGGCCTGACTCCATACATGTGTTTGGAGACGTGATTAAGCATTCCAAGAATGTGGTATAAAAATAAGCAGCTTTGATTGAAAACAAACAAACAAACAAAAGATTATTCACGTAATCTGACTCAGGCTCAGCCAGGACGTTCGGTCACATGGTAAACATTCATGTGTCTTTAATAGTGTCAAGAAGCTGTGAATATGAGCAGTTTTTTATAGAGTGCTGCAGGATATATTTTTGTAGGCCGAAACCTAGAAAGAGTCAGAATTTTAGTACTTCCGATTCCATCATCTGGGTCTTGGTTAAATGCATCAAATAAGGTCTGTTTCAAGATATTTTCACATTTAATAAAATACATCAGTTATACACCCTTGCAATTTTTTAAGCTTTTACTTGTTCTGAAAAAGGCAGTTGCTAACAAGTGGCTAAATGGGACTATGGAGGTTTTCTGGGACATTTATGAACCTGGACCACAAAACCAGTCAAAGGGTCAATTTTGTGAAACTGAGATTTATACATAAACTGAAAGCTTATAAATAAGCTTTCCATTGATGTATGGTTTGTTAGGATAGGATAATATCTGGAATCTGAGGGTGCAAAAAATCAAAATATTGAGAAAATTGCCTCTTAATTTGTCCAAATGAAGTTCTTAGCTATGCATATTACTAATCAAAAATTAAGTTTTGATATATTCATGGTAGGAAATTTACAAAATATCTTCATGGAACATGATCTTTACTTAATATCCCCATGATTTTTGGCATAAAAGAAAAATCAATCATTTCGACCCATACAAAGTATTTTTGGCTATTGCTACAGATATATCCGTGCTGCTTAAGACTGGTTTTGTGGTCCATGGTCTCATTTAAATGTCATCATGTTGAACAGGTAAACTCATCTAATCATCAGTCCACTTTTACAGCCTCATTATGTTCATAATAACTCCTTTGCAAACTATTGTAACCCAAGTTTTCAGGGAAAATGTTTTAAATAAAGTTGTTGGGAGCTTACTGATGGTGACATTTAAATCAAGTGGTGTAGTCTGTTAATTGCAAACGTTTAGCTTTTTGTTTCATTTGTGTTTAGGCTTCAAAATTGATAAAAGCTGTATTCATTTGTGATGATTACAATGAACAAAATGAGTATAAATCAGACTTTTGTTGGTAACACAGCTTATTTTCTGCAATAATACAAAAGAAAATGGAAAAACCCTCTTGGGTTTTAATCAAGGTGATGCTATTTTCCAGTTTGGCCTAGAGAAATACATACTGCAGCACTCTGTTGGCCCTACAAGGGAGATCACAACATTATTGCAAACTCATATTTCATCCACTGAACACAAAAGATGATTTAAAAACATTTAGTCAGTGGCCATATGAGTCTTCTGAAATCATGTGACTGAAATTTCAGCTGTTAATCAGTGAAAATCTCTTTCTTAGTTCTAAGGAAGGACACAAGAGCAGTGTTGCCAAGTCTTGGGCTACTTTAACACTGTTGCTGCAGGATGTTTTACATGTCTGCAGGTTGAAGCAACCCCAATAATGTGATATTTAGCCCCTGGAATGTGAATTTTACCACCAGAAAAGTGTATTTTACCCCCCAGGACACTATTTTTACCAGTGGACCCCTCTCAAAACTCGATTGGGCTAGTTTTGAGTAGCAACTGGGTGGGTCTTGTTGTAAAAACCTGGCAACCCTGCACGAGAGAACCAATTATCCACCTTTTTCTTCAATGTGGAAGTAAGCCTTTGGGTGAGACTTTCGGTTTATTAGCAGCTATAGGGAAATAGCAAGAAGAATAACAACGTGCAGTAAATGGTTTGCACTACAAATCAAGCAGCAAAACAAGGTGTTTTGTACAGCTTAAAATAGCTGGACGTGAATGAGACCGGAAGCCACACCCATAAAATTTACAAATGGCCGCGCCCGCTCTTACAGGAGGAAAAGGTGAATAGACGTCAAAAAAAAAATCTATCTGCATACGGGGTATTTGAACATTCAAAAACATCAGTGGGATTCGAAAGCTGCAAAAGCTTCAAAAACTCACCTTTTGTGTTTCACAGATGTAAGAAAGTCATATTTACATTAGAACGACTTGAGGGTCAGTAAATGTTGACCAAACGTACATTTTCGGGGGCTAAGCAGCCGCCTCACTGAGGCAAGCACATTAAATACATATTGTTATAGCTCCCCCAAGTGGACATCTAATGCAGTGCAAATCTCGCTGTAAATATATTGAGTAACGGACAACATTTGACATTTGTAGAGCAACTGTAAACTGATGACAAGCATGGCCAACAGAGCTGGGTTTTAGATTCACATAGACTAGTCATTAGTCAGGTGGCGACAGGAATTGATCTACAATAATTATTTCAGGTTTAAGAAGTGTGTCAACATTGCATCAACTACTGATGAACACATTATTTTTTAAATGATCACTCAGTAAGTTATTTAACCATGTATTATTACGTATTATTAAAAGGCTTTTGTCTTTCAAACTCATTCAAATGTACAAATTCTCGTTATTTCTTTTTTGCAGACATTCTCAAACGTTCTGTCATCTAAACTTCTTTCACCTAATATATTTACTTTAAAAGGGTGGTCAATCAGCAGTTCTGTGAAAGACAATATCTCCCTTTGCATTGAACTTTGAGCATCGTAATTTTGCAGATGTTGCTCAAACAGCAATATTACACATTAACTAAAGTTAAAAAAGTGAAATTATAATCAATGACCCCTTTAAGTACCCCTGAGGTTTTAAAATAAATGTTTTAATAATTAGTATCACATTTGCACAGTTACAGTTCTCTTACATTAATGGTCATATGGCTTGCAGATAAACATAAAATATTGGATCTTTTTTTAAAAAGTGTTTATATATACAGTCATGTGAAAAAGTTAGGACACCCTATTGAATTCCATGGTTTTCCGTATCAGGACATCGTTAAAAAAAAAAAACTGGTCCTTGGCTGGTCTTGAAATTTCAAAAATAATACCTCAGATGAACAACAACACATGACAAACTGCACCATGTCATTATTTACTGAACAAAAATGAAGCCAAAATGGAAAAGACGTGTGACAAAGTTAGGACACCCTTACTGTTAACATTGGAATTAAGAGGGTAAATAACAGTTAAGCACTGCTAATCAAATACCTTTGATTAACTGATCATCAGCAAGTCTGAGCACCTCTATAAAAGCATAAGCTTTGGCAGTTTGCTGGTCTGGAGCCCTCAGGTGTGTGTTAACACAATGTGAAGGAGGTAAGACATAGGCAATCATCTTAAAGAAGCAATTGTTGCTGCCATCAATCTGAGAAGAGTAATACAGCCATTTCCAAACAATTTGAAGTTTATTCACAAGTGGAAGACATCTAAAACAGACACCTCTCCTTCCAAGAGTGGACGTCCCAGAAAATGTATCCCAAATCAGACTGTGTAAAGCTCAGAGAAATGGCAGACAACCCAAGAACTACACCACAGACTCTACAGGCCTCAGTTAACATGTTAAATTATGAAGTTCATGACAATACCATTAGAAAAATATGGGATAGAAATGGCATGTTTGGAAGGCTTGGCAAAAGAAAGCCTCTTCTATCTAAAAAAAAACATTGCAGCACAGTTTAGGTCTGCAGAATTGCATCCAAACAAAACACAAGTCTTCTAGAATAATGTCCTTTGAACAGACGAGACCGAAGTGGAGATGTTTGGCCATAATGCACAGCGCCAAGCATATCAGCACAAACACCTCATACCAAAAGACAAGCATGCTGGAGGAGGGCTGATCATTTTGGGCTTGTTTTGTAGCCACAGGACCTGGGCACCTCACAGTCACTGAGTTGGCCATGAACTCCTCTGTATATCAAAGTATTCTACAGTCAAATGCGAGGGCATCTGTCCGACATCTAAAGTTGTGCCAAAATTGGGTCGTGCAACAGGACAATAATCCCAAGCACACCAGCAAATCTACAACAGAATGGCTGAAAAGAAAAGAATCAAGGTGTTGCAATAGCCCAGTCCAATTCCAGAGCTCATCCTGACTCAAATGCTGTGGTGAAAGCTGTGCATAAGCAAATGCCCACAAACCTCAATAAACTGGAACAACGTTGAAAAGAAGACTGGTCCAAATTCCAACAGAACATGAGAGACTGATAAAGTCACACAGAAGATGAATGCTTAAAGAAGATGAAGTTATTGCTGCTAAAATCTACAGGCAATTGACTCACAGGGTGTCCTGACTTTGTCACAGATGGCCTTTCCCTCTTGGCTGTATTTTTGTTAAATAAATAATGACACTGTATGATATGTCATATGATGATGTTTATCTGAGGATTTATTTTCCCAATTTTAAGACGTGACATTTTTTATGTCCTGATACAGAAAAAAAAAAACTATGAAATTCAATAGGGTGTTCTAAATTTTTCACATGACTGTATATGTATATATAATATTTTATTTTAATTTTACATTTTTAGAAATTAAATACTTGTTAGACTTTTAATAAACTCACAAACCTAATAAACTCACTTTAATATAATGTTTAATGCCCTTTTTTTTTTTTAATTACAATGAAAGGAATTTTCTCACTGTATTTTACGTCATTATGGTACAAGATTATCCTGTTTAAATCAATGTGATAGGTTAAAAGTAATCTAAAAGTAGTCTGATTACATTACCTTAAATGTGTAAACGTAATGGATTATGTTACTCTGACTACAATTTTTGTCACATAATTTGAAATCAGTAACAGATTACAATTTGTAATCTACCCAGTTTCTGATGGCCAATAAGGTCAAAACATCCCAAATGACTGCACTAAATTTGCTCCTGGTGCTCTTGACTGCTCTTTACTTAACTGTAGTTAGCCATATTGATTTATATTTTTTATTTAAGAGCACCACTTGTCAGACAAAATTCACTACTCCCTCAGTATTCACTAAATGCATCTTTAGTATTGATCACTTTAACTCTCAATTTAAATATCTAAATTCAATAAAACTTGGTAGTTAGGGCCTAGTTCTCATAAATTGCATAAACGGTATGATATTTTTATTTATTAAATGCCACATCCTAGCATTTTGCAACGGTTTTATTTGTTTATTTACTAACTGAACTTGAGAAAATCACGAGTCAATTATACTTTAAAATTAGTTAATAATTACTGATAATTATGTAGCATGTCTAACAGCTTTCACAAATCTACAAAAATACATTTTTGTGCCTAAAGCTTTGAAAAAGCACTATTTGGAAAGTTTTAAACATACCTTAACAAAGTCTGTCCTCTAGTGGACGATGCGCGTATTAACATTCTTCAGATCTCCTAGGTAAGCAAGCTCAAGTCTCTAACAGTGTTTTAAACTTACCCTTTAAAATCTGATTATTGTATTTTATTTATTAGCCTAAATCAGAGTCTGAATTCTTAGGAACTTAAAGCATTAAGTACACGAGTGCTCCTAGATGAAAGAAATGTTAGAAGATTATACTTTAATGATGTGTGTCTGATGGGAGTTTCAGACATCTTCACTCCTCTGCTGTCTCACACTGAGTGAAACTCAAAGCGCAGGTTCTGCTTTGGATCGCAACACGCTTCATTAAATCGTGAGAACTCTTCGCACAAAAACAGCCCAACATCTGTCCTAAACTAACGCCAGTGGTGCTCGAGGATATATGAGTCAAATGTCTCCACACACCTACTCGATTATAATTACACTGTAGTAATAAGTCATCAACCAGCATTATCTAAAGCAAATGTTTGTTTTTTAAATTAATCGACTACATGAGGTCATGGATGTCAAAATATACACACATTGTAATTCTAAAAGAAATTGCTCAAACTGACAATTTGAATTTGAATTCATATCAACTGCCTATACCCAGAATAAATCATATTCGGTTATATAACAGAGTATAAAACAATAACAAATAATTGCATTACAACATTCCGACTTTATTCTTATTATTGCATTCATTTTGAATGACACATTCAGCCACACCTTAGCACAGAATTACCTGCACACAGACACACACACAGCAGAGATATTACATGAGTGTGGACTTTCTCCCAGATAAAGAACATTCTGCATGAAGACCAGAAGTGAAGGATTTAAATCGAGGATTTAAAGAATGTGCAAAAGGGGTTTCCTTTAAACCCACGTACCATCAATAATAAAGAAAACAACAGCTGACTTTTTTTCTAACATTTGAAAATTGTATTATAAACATTAACAAAACACTGCCCTTTGTTCTCTTTGGTATTTTCTCTATTACTGATAAGACACACTTTTGGTCTGATGCTAACGAATCATTTTCAAGTTTTTAAGAATCAGAAATCTTACCTAAACTACAATTGTAAAAACTATTTAAAACATCATCTAAAAGGCAGCAAAAGTATGAAAACAGAAATATAAAACCCACATCCAAAGAGGACACACTTCGAAAAACAAATACTGAAGCCAAAGACATCTGAATGTCAAATTCAGACTAATAAAGCCATGCGGTACACATACACCCATCAGTCAAACCCCATCCGTTTCATAAACTACTTTAACTCATGACACTCACTGTATGTACACACTTGCTGGTAGAAGTAATAAATAGATCTGCTGGTATATCAGTGAAAAAAAGCTGAAAGTCCAAAGCCCTTATGGAAAGAGAAGAATATGAACACACTGGTTGTCTGATAAAGTGGACACATCTTCCCACACATCAGTAGTCAGCTTAGTTATCCACGCTGGAGTAAGTCATGGCATTGAGCGCTGGTCTTTTCCTCCCTTTGATCTTCAGAGATCCATATCGTGCCTGTGAGCAATGAATGGCAAGCATTAGTTATCAGTTATCATAATTAAACTCATGCACAGAGCAAGTCAAGAGGGTAGCGTAATCAATTATAACCTCAAAATAATATGATTTGAATTGCGACAACTAAATTATAAAAATGGCACAGCAAACTTCCATCAGCAACAAAACAATGCTTTTAAATAATGCATGTTCCTACAATGCATAACTTACATTTTATAGTATATCCTTGCTTATAAATTGTTTCATATTCATGTAACTATTGCAAATATATGTGAGATGCTACTA
The DNA here is from genome assembly GCA_012976165.1 of Labeo catla. Taxonomy (NCBI): domain Eukaryota; kingdom Metazoa; phylum Chordata; class Actinopteri; order Cypriniformes; family Cyprinidae; genus Labeo; species Labeo catla. The sequence continues at coordinate 472,203 of VONZ01000083.1, forward strand.
AACTTTAAATGCTTCTTTCAGTGTGCATATGTCAGCAATGCGATTAAAGAAAAAGCTGTAATAATTAAAAAAAATTCAATTCAATCAAATAGTCAAGGTTGCATAATACATGAATAATGCACCCAAAAAGAACAAAAACTATTTGGAAAAGCATTACATCACTTGCTCACCAATGGATCCTCTGCACTGAATGGGCGCCATCAGAATGAGAGTCCAAACAGGTAATAAAAACACCACAAGGCATTTTAACTTTAAACTGTCGCTAAATGAAGTCCATAATCTATAATAATGCTTTCTTTAGTTATGGACTTGTATTTCAGCCAGAAGCAACAGTTTGAAGTTAAAGGAGAAGTCCACTTCCAAAACAAAGATTCACATTTAATGTACTCACCCCCTTGTCATCGAGGATGTTCATGTCTTTCTTTCTTCAGTCGTAAAGAAATTATGTTTTTTGAGGAAAACATTTCAGCTTTTTCCTCCGTATAATGGACTGATATGGTGCCCCGATTTTGAACTTCCAAAATGCAGTTTAAATGCGGTTTCAAACGATCCCAAATGTGGTTACAAACAAACCCAAGCCAAGAAAGAAGGGTCTTATCTAGCGAAACGATCGGTTATTTTCATTAAAAAAAATACAATTTAATTACTTTTTAATCTCAAATGCTCGTCTTGCCTTTCTCTCCCTGAACTCAGTGTATTCTGGCTCAAGACAGTTAGGGTATGTCGAAAAACTCCAAACGTATTTTCTCCCTCAACTTCAAAAATCATTTCAAAATCATCCTACATCGCTGCAGAAGTACCGACCCAGTCTTTGCAAAGTGAAAATGCAAAGACGATCAAACATCCTTAACAATAAAGGTAAAACAGCGATATAGGATGATTTTTAAGTTGAGGGAGAACATGAGATGGGAGTTTTTTGACATACCCTAACTGTCATAAACTGGAAAAAAGTCCAGGCAGAGTAACACAAGATGAGTGTTTGACATTATTTTTATGAAAATAACCGGTCGTTGCACTAGATAAGACCCTTCTGTCTCGGGGGATCGTTTACAACCACATTTGGGATCGTTTGAAGTCGCATTTAAACTGCATTTTTGGAAGTTCAAATTCGGGGCACCATATCAGTCCATTATATGGAACAAAAAATCCTGAAATGTTTTCCTCAAAAAACAATTTCTTCACGACTGAAGAAAGAAAAATATTGACATCTTGGATGACAAGGGGGTGAGTACATTATATGTGAATCTTTGTTTTGGAAGTGAACTTCTCCTTTAAAAACTTCTTAGTGATTAAACTGTTTATTACAAACATGCAGCTTTTCCCTCTACAAGATGTTAATTGATGGACTGGAGTGGTCTGGATTACTTGTAGATTACTGTGATGTTTTTATCAGCTGTTTGGACTCTCATTCTGACGGCACCCATTCACTGCAAAGTATCTGTAAGGTGAGCAAGTGATGTAATGCTAAATTTCTCCAAAACTGTCCTGATGAACAAACACACTCATCTACATCTTGGATGGCCTGAGGACATTTTCAACTATTTTTTGGGTGAACTATTTCTTTAAATGTAGGTTTTACATAAGCTGAAATGCTACATGTAGGACAGTATTTTTAGAACAACACTAACTGTAATGCAATTTTAATGACATAATTGTCCTTTACATTTACAGAAAAATTACAATGAGTTGCTATGTTCTATGTGTTTATTTTTGGTAGTATATATGACCCTGGATCACAAAATCAGTCATAAGGGTCAATTCTTTGAAACTGAGATTTATACATCACCTGAAAGCTTATAAATAAGCTTTCCATTGATGTATAGGACAATATTTGGCTACAACTATTTGAATATCTGGAATCTGAGGGTGCAAAAAAAAAAAAAAATCTAAATATTGAGAAAATCACCCTTTAGTTGTACCCTTAAAGGTTTTGTTGGACTTACATCTTTGCGCAATTTTGAGCGGGTGATTTTTACGGATTGAGACCGCCTGAGCCCATGATGAGACACGGCTTCATCTTCAGAGTATACAGGTTTACCGTCATCATCACTCCCGTCATCGTCATCACGATAATACTCTACAAAACAAACAAGTTGAGAGTTAAGAAAATAAGATGATGATCAGATAGAACAGCAGGCATGATCGAGATCAGATTATGCTGGATAGGAAAACTTTTAAAAGGATAGCTTACCCAAAAATGAAAATTCTGAAAACCCATAAGACCTTCGTTTGTCTTCGGAACACAAATTAAGATATTTTTGATGAAATCTGAGAGCTCCATAGACAGCAAGGGTCCTACCACGTTTAAGGTCCAGAAAGGTACCAAGAACATTGACAAAATAGTTAATGTGACACTAGTGGTTCAACCGTAATTTTATGAAGCTACGAGGACACTTGTTGTCTATGGAGGGTCAGAGAGCTCTCGGATTTAAAAAATATCATAATTTGTGCTCCAAAGACAAACAAAGGTCGGGATTGGAACGACATCAGGGTGAGTAATTAATGACAGAATTTTCATTTTTAGGTGAACTCTCCCTTTATGGACACAAACAGATGAACACGTGACAAATGAATCTGTGACAAAATATGACTGGATGTCAACAAGAAGCAGCAATTTAAGCCTATTTATTTTACTATTTATCTATCCAGCTGTGCACAATTATTTGTTTACCATTTATTTTCCCATCCATAGCCTTATCAGAACTCATTTTTGGGTTGAGTTGAGAATCACCAATCCAGTTTATCGTAAAGGGTGGGAATGTGATTTCAGCCGTGGAGAAAGGACAAGTGGGGGAAGAGAGAAAGAGAAAGAGCAGCTGCCGGGTTCAGACCGCTCCTGGCACCATCACCTCTGGGCTCCCCGGGTAGCGCTGGGAGCTAGGCAGAGCCAGGCTGTGCCACGACGCCTAACGGCAATCCTACCAGAGCAGATTCACCACACACTCCATCACCCAAAAGACAGGCCATAACAAGACCATACTGCACTACATAGAACTGTAGGTGCATGCAGTTCTCCATTCCACCATAAGGGGGCAGAAGAAATACAGAAAAATCGATGATCCTGAAAAGCTTTCCTTTGTTTGTTTCCACACCCACCGCTGTTTTCAATCACTGAAATATAACAACTTCCTTGGGATTTAGAAAAGTATGCGATTAATTTTCCAGAACTATTCTAGTTCTGTTAAGACCTTGTGCAAGCTAAGCAGAAAGAGCTTTGAAAGAGGACAAATACAAAGACGCAGCAGACAGGTCTTTGTTATTTTCTGCAGCTCTGATGGCGAGTCCAACACACAACCTGGAGAGATATAAGTCTCTCTCTCTCTCTCTCTCTCTCTCTCTCTCTCACACAGTACATATATTAAAGATATATCAAGACATGTTTTCCAACTCAAGCGTCAACAGCACCAAACGCATGCGTTGTGGTTTTGTTTGCTCACAGAAAGTATTCTTGTAGCTTCTATGGACTATTTTAATGATGTCCTTACTACCTTTTTGGGCCTTGAACGTGGCAGTTGTGTTGCTGTCTATGCAGGGTCAGAGAGCTCTCAGATCTCATTAAAAATATCTTAATTTGTATTCCGAAGATGAACAAGGGTCTTACTGGTTTGGAACGACATGAGGGTGAGAATGCCATCATTTTCATTTTTGGGTAAAACATCCCTTTAAATGGCAAATAATAAGCACTAGGAAATTGCCAGTGAAACTATTGTAAACATATGCATTCATATACGAGTTATATTTCAGGGCTCTGCAGTGCGACTGAAAACTACTGCGTGCGACAATGAAAAAATATTTAGAAGCACCAGTGCGACTGACCCGATCAGCATATTTGTGTTTGCGCTGAGGGGAGCTTCAAAGGTTTCTATGTGTTTTTGCAACACTGAGTAAAGTATCACAGACATATCTCCTTTCATAAACAAAGTGTAACATTTTGTTTCTCTCTTTGCATAAACAAAGAGAGAGTGTAAATAAGAGATTCATTGTGCAATGTAGAGAGTTTCGTTGATTATAATGGAACTTTGTGAGATTGCAATGAACTAAGATGAGTGACAGCTTTTAATGATTTAAGGGAGTTTGTAAATGAGATATTGATTTAATACAACAGTTAAATAAACAAGTAGTTAATATTAAGTGACTTACATTGGACTATAACACTATTGCCTGATTTTGCTCTATTTCGTCTTCAAAAATAGTTTAAAACAAAAGACAACTGAGCCGCTGCACACTTCATAAAGACTTGCTTTATTCCTGAATGAATCAGTCTTTCGAACGAATCAAACGAATTAATGTTTTAGTAATTAAATCAGTGAATTGCCGCCACCTACAGTCAGTTTTAGTTTCATTTTTAAAGTATCTTTTCAGTTTTATTTTTACTTTTAAATCATTTAATATTTCTATATTCATCAAATCAAATTCATAAATTCATGTTGAGATTAATGTTTTAAATATAAAATTTTATTTAAAACATTAATCTCAACATGAATTTATGAATTTGATTGCACTCATGCCACCTCTGAGCCTCATTAAACATGAAAATACACCTACAAGCCACTTTTGTGTTCTTTTGGTAACTTATTCTACTTGTTGTAAAAAAATAAAAAATAAAACATTTGACATAAAAGATGACATTTAACAAAGTTAGAAAAATGCCACGGTACAAAGGTATAAACAAAATTCCCCTGTAAATCACGTTAAGGAGTCAAATATCACCTCATAATGGGAAGGTTAATTTTTTATCAGATTTTTGATTATTGATTAGAAGGTGCTTTTACATTTTTTAAGCAAGGAGCACAAGTGCTCCTAAAAAGAAAAGTAAGCGTAGAGCTCTGTTCTCTCTAATATCAGTGTGAACATGATTGACAGGAGAGCCTAAAAATATATACAGGTATGTTTTATGTCATGCCTGTCATACAAAGCTGACCTCTGCTCGTTTAGAAAAAGCAAAACCCCAAATTAAAGCACGAGCGAATAAATAACACACTTGAGCCTCTCTCTTTATAGGCTACCTCCCGTTTTAAAATTCAAACCGCAATTAGCAGCTCGTTTGATCAGTCGGGATCTTTCACCTTGGCTTTGAGCCTCTGAAAAGGAATGCCATTTTGGAGGAGCTGGCTTTCTGATGGCTTCATTGCAGACGAGATGAAAATGACCTGGATGCCAGCGGAATTTCAAACACGGCGGATGCATTAGCATACCGAGATAGAAGCACATTAGGTATTCCGCTCAGAGCCTCCCTGAGCTGTTTTTTCCTCTTCTTCATCTTCTCACAAAGCAGCACTAGACCTTTCATGCTAGGAACGTGCCGCTATTACTTATTACCCTGTCGTGCTTGAGACAAATACCGAATCCATTCCATTTGCTCCAAAACCAGTTAACACGGCAGTGATTTCCAGAAGCGTGTGAGATTTAGTTGAGATATCATTATGAAAGCTCGATGGCTTTACTTGCGCTACTGAACATCTTTACAGACAATTTCCCGCTAGCTGTGTCACACAAAAGCTGCATCTGAAACCTCAAAAATGCTCAAATCAAAGCACATCCGAATTCAATGTTTGCGTAACATCCTGTCTACTACGATGGTTTCATCTGGTTTATGAGGACAGCGTGTGGCTATATGCCACAATCGTGTGCGGCAGATGGTGGAAAGAATAAACATGGCGTCTGGTGAAACAGTCGGAAGATATCCATTTCATAACTGTCTATTGTTTTCATCTTATCGATACTGAAAAACAAGCATCGCCCATTAAATATTTGCATGATCACCTCTTTTGAAACCAAGTCACTTCTGTCTGTTAAGGCAGAGTAAGGCATCTGCCTTTTGTTGTGGACACAGCTTAGAAACACCAGTGTGAAAGGAAACAAAGGATGGCGTGTTAATAATTAATCTGAGAGGTAAGACGTACCAGCTCCGTCGGGCTGGTCCATGATGGCTCTTCTAGCTGGGTTGGAGCTGTATGATGAATACGCGTCGTCTTGAGAGATCTGGGTAAGGTCGTGCATGCTAAAGCTCCTAAGCTTCTCTGTGATGGCACCTTGACCCTGTGGAGACAAAACAGCACAGAGTTAGGATAAACAAGTCAGTGCTGACAACACACAGAACAGCTTTAACAGAGCATAACAAGACATCCACGATGACATCATTACGACATGGAAGTATGTATGAATGAATGCTGATAAGATTTGGGCTCTGTTCCAAGTGACCTGTTACCTAGTGAGCTGCCCTGTTGTCAACTGAACAAACAGCACTCCTCACTTTTAGTTTGTTTATCTAAAAAGGGCTTGCATTAGCATGTCAGCAGTGAAATCAAATTTGAAGCCTGTTATTTTTAAAGGGATTGTCCACCCAAAAATGAAAATTCAGTCATTAATTACTCACCCTCATGTCGTTCTAAATCTGTTAAAGCTTTGTTCATCATCGGAACACAGATTAAGATATTTTTGATGAAATTCGAGAACTTTCTGACCCTGCATAGACAGCAACGCAACTGACACATTCAAGGCCCAGAAAGGTAGTAAGGACATTATTACAATAGTGCATGTAAAAACAGTGGTTCAACCGTAATGTTATGAATGGGGCTTGGCGATATGGGCAAAAAAAATTATCACGATAATTTTTTTCATATCAGTCGATATCGATAATTATCACGATACATGTCAAATCTTTATTTCTTTCAAGTTTAAAGTCAGATTTTTGCTCCAAAGTGAAAGTTGTAGAAACCAGACCATTAATTTTCCTTGTCAAAATAAATATCTAAATAGAAAAATGCATGTTCTAATGACTTATTGTTTCAAATCAAGAAACAGGTTTGGAATGTCTGATAATAATAATAATAATAATAATAATAATAATAATATCACTTTCTGTCTCTTAGAAATGCACATTTGATAGTAGCTTGAGGATGCAGAGGTAATTTTTTGTTCATTAATCAGTAACATCTGTAAAAACTGTAGCAACCTCAGTTTTATATGGTTAAATTTATTGACCCAGATTTCTTTTTTTTTAAATTAAGCATTGGTCTCCCATAGTAGCAAGCATAATTTTTAAATTACGATAAACACAGTTAAAACCACACATAATGGTACCTCAATACCATGGTAAAAATATAACTACATGGTTTTATAGGTAGCCTATTTGTATGAAAAACGGTAGTCTAAAAGCATTCAGTATAAATGCACACGTTATAGCTCAATCACAAATACATACATACTATAATTATATACAGTTACTCCTGTAATAAAATTCAGTGTGAATATACCACATTGCTGCCACAATACCATGGTGCAGTGAGTGTTACTACAGTGAATCCATGGTAAATGATGGCGATGTGTAGATTGAAAAGCCTTCTGTCTCGTTGTACACAGCTTTAAACTAGTTTGAATCAGAGTCATTTGTGTTCATCGCTGAATTCAAGTGTTTCACACTGGATCTCACAGCGCTGTTTAGCGCTCGCGTGACGGAGCCGTTCACATATCGCGTCTTTTGCACGCTCAAGTTAGTTATTTCAAATGTAGCCATGTGGCAGCTGCGCTCAATTTAAGATCTGAGGGTGGTATGAAACACCTTTCAGTATCTGTGGAAAGTGCTTTTTAGCACCTGCCTCCACTTGTTAGTTTCCTGGAATATATGGACAATAGATAATTTTGCCAGTGAAACTGAAAAAAAAAAAATTGTGCTCATGTGACCACACTATGCTAGAATTATGCCTCAAAATGTTGCTTACATATGCAGCACACTTGGTTTTGGAAGAGAGCTTAACTGAACAAAGAACATGAGATAAAAAAAATAAAAACATTTGGACAGGGACATTTTAGACCTTATAACATGAATGTTTTAAACTGATGCAATGATACTATTAGTGCTTAACACCATGTTTGAGTCTGCAAAAATATAGAAAAACAATGACAAAAAAGGAAAGAAAAGAAAGCATGAGCTAAAAGCTGTTAAAATGATGCTTTTCCACATGCTGTAGACACTCTATAACATTACCTGCACTGGAAAGAGCAGGGCTGCAGTATTCCTGTATGTCAGTACAAGGTAACAAAAAAAAAAGATCATTGCCAAAGAGAGGATTTCACAAACAAAACCGAAACAACATGCCAGAAAGAGGGTAAAAGCAAAGACACTAAAAAATATGGCAGCGTTCAAGAATAAAGATTGACACAAGCCTTTTACAAGCTCATTGGCTCCACTTTAGAGACGTTTTTCAATAACAGCATCTTTTCAGAGAGAGTCTAGGCAGGACGGTGGCCAAATGAAAACTGTTGAGCAGCCTTGTGTTCTGCTTTTGATTAGGATATCAGCATGATTACATTTACTACTGCACTTATACTAATGGCCTTGGGTTGGTTTCACAAAGGAACAGTGACCTTTGCTTGCAAATGAAAGTCATTAGTGTGTCATTTATTGCTGGTGTTGCAGGTTTTTGCCAGTGCATTTGTGCTCTTTGTTGCACAGGGAATAGGGGCAGGAAAAGAGGTTAAGGTGTCATTTGCAACCTGTTTATTCGTTCTGTTTGTCTATCTTCAACATACAAACACACTTGCCTTAACAGCAGCAGACACAGCAGCAGTTGCAGCAATGGTCAGACCCTGCTTGCCAAAGTTCACCATGGTCTCATAACTTCGCTCTTTCGCCTGGATTATGTAGTCATCGATTTCCTTCAAGAACATTAGAGCAAGATTGAACACTTTCTGGTCACCAAGCACATAACCAAACAATGAAATATGCAAATTATGGTATTGCAAATGAGTAAAAGAACTAGATCAGTATTCTTATAGGGTTGCAAAACAGCAGGGAAAAACAAACAATGCTAAATGCAAATACTAACTTAAAAAGGAGGAGCACAAGCCCTCCACATGTTTTCATAGCTAACAAAGTCTGTGCAAACAATGCATAAATTCATAGAGAAAGATATTAATAGAATATTTGCTTAAATGCTTTGCAAAAGCAGTGTCTGAAGCGTAGATTCACCCTTTCTTTGGAGGTCAGCAGAGGATGAAGGGCTTTTCTGTAGATGAGACTAGCTCCTCTTGTGTAGGGAGACAGAAGCCAGATCACAAATGCAATCTTGATCTCGTAATAGAGGGGAAACCTTCAGATCAGAGGGGAGAAAGAGCGATATGAGGACCCACGTTACATCTGATTAATCAGCTAACATAATTACACTCATTAAAGCTGTATTCCAACAAATTAATTTGTGCTACTCTAAATTAAAACAGCAACTTCGTTTCATTAAACCCTGATTGCTTCCCTGCATTCCTTGGTCTAGGGAAACAACAACAAGATCTTAAATGAAACGGCTTGCTTCTTTAGCCTGACATGAATCACTTGTAATCAGGTAAATGCGTTGCGGGTGTGAAGGAAGACTCAAGCTTCAGACTCACCAGGCTATGGTTAGATCTGTGACAGTCTCCACTACTGTAAACAGGGCAAAAACAATCCAGTACATCATCCATCGCACCTGAAAAAGGAACAAAACAAATTTTATGATTTTTACGGAGGAATGCATAACACACATTCATGGCTAATAGCTCTTTAGCAAAGACTCTATGGGCATATTTCTACATATTTCAAGAACCAAGGCCAATGAAAAAGTGGGCAGGAACTGTTGCGCTTTATGATGGAGTGATGATCAGCTGTTCAGTTGAGGTACAAGAATAAGCTGTCTTTGATGGCAATTAAAACAAAACAATAAAAACCCTCAAATTGGATAATATATATGTGTGTGTACTGTGTGTAATTATTATGTATATACAAATACACACAAATTAAATGTATATATTTAAGAGAAATGTTATTAATGTACAAAATATTTTTATTTATATATAATATAAATTATATAAAAATTATAATACATATACATGAATGTGTTTGTATTTATATATACATAATAATTACACACAGTACACACATATATTAGGCAAACTCAAACTTTTATTTTGTATGCGATTAATCATTTGACAGCCCTAGTCCACAAGTAAAAATAATAGTTGACTTTATAAAAATTACCCTGTTCAAAAGTTTACATACACTTGATTCTTTACCTGAATAAACCACAGCTATGTTTTTTGTTTAGTGATAGTTGTTCATGAGTCCCTTGTTTGTCCTGAACAGTTAATCTGCCTGCTGTTCTTCAGAAAAATACAAATTCTTTGGTTTTTCAGCATTTTCGTGTATTAACCCTTTCCAACAATGACTGTATGATTTTGAGATCCATCTTTTCACAACTGAGGGGCTCAAATGCAACTATTACAAAAGGTTCAAACACTCACTGATGCTTCAGAAGGAAACACAATGCATTAAGAGCTGGGGTGTAAACATTTGAACAGAATGAAAATGTGTACAATTACTTTTTTTGCCTAAACATCATATTTTTTCATTTAGTGCTGCCCTTCAGAAGCTCTTCATGTTTGCCATTCATGTTCCCCAGGAGACAAAATAAGTTAAATTTACCCTGATCTTCAAATTCAAAAAGTTTTGACTCCCCATCATAACACACTCCATCATAAAACAGCTGGTACCACGCTAAAGAAAATTAAAACAAAATCCATGCATTTTTTTCTGTTCGGTAGAGACAGCGCCTAATCTTTCGGCACAGAGTGGCTTGCTAACACAAATCCAAGTCCACCTCTTTTCCTAGGAGGAGACGGAAACACAGTCGAGTGTAACAAAAAATCATTATGGCCGTGACATTAATTTCCATCGCGGCTCTCTGTGTGTCTCTCTCTGCAGCAGGACCTGTTTGGTATGCTCTACCTCTCCTCTGCTCTCAACCACAGCGAGCTTTCAGCCAGCTTCTTAGCATTTCAATTTCAAACGCCTGTGCAGACAGTCATGTGATCCCCAGCCTTGAGCTGCAGCTCTCGGAGGTATTAGGTGATATTTTCAGCCTCACTGAACAAAGTCAAATGAATCCATGCAGAGGCAGCATTACCAGCCTGACAGGAGGCGTCAGATTTAATTGGTGTCCTCCCAATGAACCTTCAGCGGTCTGAGAGAGATCAATGCGTTGCATCAGCCGCAGGAAAGCTGCCGCTCCGTGACAAACCGTCAATCGAAATCCACCAGCGGTGATCTTTTCTCGTAGTGTGGAACGCTTTGGTTGCTGACTGCATCGATATGAGAAATCTAATCAGATGTAGAATCCTTCCTCACATAATCCCCCAGACAATCCTATTTATTACAAGTCTGCAATTACCTGGCTTCAATTAGACAAGTATGTGAGATGTAAGCAGAATTTCCACCGCTTTGTTCTATCTCCTTTAAAGAACTGATTTGAAGGCGATTCAAGAATGGGCCGGCACCCAAGACAAGCATGCCTTTCCTGTTCAGTGCTGCGTGTGGATAAGCAGTTGTGTAGCCTGGATTTCCAACGGAAAGAAAACCCTTTGAAGTATCCTGATTGTGAATGGACGTATTCCTTTCCTGCTCCACGTGTGTACCATGGAGAGGTTTCTTTGTTCAACGTTTCTAACTGAGCAGTGAGACATATGAACTGACCCACTCTGTTTATCTACTTTATCTACAAACAAGAGTTGTAGGCACTGTACAGAATTGCTCCAAGTGGAAAAACCACAGTGCGGTTTCCAAGAGCATCTAGTCTCTATGCTAGTAAACACAGGCTTTGTCAAGCTGCCTTTAAACTTTATTTTAAGTCCAACATAAACCAGCAACTCCAGTCCACTGGCCCTATAAAAAGGCCTGCAACACAAAGCATCATTTGTCCAGTTCTATTTTGAAAATGGTTTGAAAGAGGTTTCTCAATTACCCGTCTGCACTCAAAGGCAAACGCAGAAATGGTTATGACATGTTTTTTTTAAAAAGCAGCTTTTGTGGTCGATTGAGCTTTCTTCTTTTTTCCAAGGGTTTGCTCTGACTTTCCACTCAAACATTCAACATTCTAGCAAAGCACATAAACATCCGTGATGTTGGGTTGCCAGTGTATGTCCTCCTGAGCTCTCACTACTGCTGTTTACATAAACGTGTTTTGTAATGCGTTATATTGTAATGTATCTCTCTACAGCTCAAATATATCATGGGCTTGACAAAAAGGTTGGCCTGACGGTTGGCTTCAGAGCAATTCAGGTAAGTATATATTAAATATTAGGGATAGGAACAAAAATATATTTACCTAACTATCACTTTTTTTTATTCCTTAATGAACAAAAAAAACTACAGTTGAGGTCAAAAGCAGAACCCTTGCAGAATCTGCAAAATTAACCAAAATAATTATTTAGTACTGACCTGAATAAGATATTTCACATAAAAGACGTTTACATATAGTCCACAAGAGAAAACAATAGTTGAATTTATACAAAAAAAATAAAAAATGTGATAGTTGTTCATTAGTCCCTTGTTTGTCCTGAACAGTTAAACTGCCAGCTGTTCTTCAGAAAAATCCTTCAGGTCCCACTAATTCTTTGGTTTTTCAGCATTTTTGTGTATTTGAACCCTTTTAAACAATGACTGTATGATTTTGAGATCATCTTTTCACACTGAGGACAACTGAGGGACTCAAATGCAACTATTACATAAGGTTCAAACGCTCACTGATGCTCCAGAAGGAAAATTTCCATTTAGTACTGCCCTTCAGAAGCTACGGAAGATACTTACATGTTCCTGAAACCAGTTAAAGTTAAATTTACCATAATCTTCAAATTCAAAAAGTTAATTTTTTGAAAAGGTAATTTTTAAAAATTCAACTATTATTTTCTCTTGTGGACTATATGTAAACGTCTTTTATGTGAAATATTTTATTCAGGTCAGTACGAAATAATAATAATAATAATAATAAAAACATGCATTTTGTATGATCCTCTTATTTTGGTAAAATAATTTTGCTGATTCTGGAAGGTATGTAAACTTTTGTCCTTAACTGTATTTTTTAAACTCCAAAATCAACATTAATTCATATAAATATGATTTCTTTTCCAGACTTGTGCACAAACTACATTGCAATCATTTCCCAAAATGATTCCCAAACAGAGAAACACTGAAAACGGAGCACAGACACACCGGCAGAAAAACAAAATACTGTAGCAAACAGAGCAGCTCACTGTTCAAGATGTGCAAAATATTGAATTGGGGGGTTTCTATGAATGTACAGGGGTTGGACAATGAAACTGAAACACTGGCCAATGTAGTGTGGGAGGTTTTATGGCTATATTTGCACAGCCTGGTGGCCAATCTTCACTGATTGCACATTCCACCAGTAAGAGCAGTGTGAAGGTTGACTATGTGCACTCAATGGTTCAAATATTTTACCCTGAAGGTGGTGCGGTGTATCAGGATCATAATGCATCAATACACACAGCAAGACAGTGACAGAGTGGTTTGATGAACATCTCCCATGGCCTGCACAGCCACCAGATCTGAATATTATTGAGCCACTTTGGGGTGTTTTGGAGGAGCGAGTCAGGAAATGTTTTCCTACATCAGCATCAAGTAGTGACCTAGCCACTGTTCTGCAAGACGAATGGCTAAAAAAATCCCTCTGGCTACTGTGCAGGACTTGATGAAATGACGCTGTATTGGCCGCAAAAGGAGGCCCAACACCACACTAATTGCGGTCTAAAACCAGGTGTTTCAGGGTGTTTTCACACCCGTCTCATTTAGTTCGGTTGAATCACACTAGAGTTTGTTTTCCCTCTTGGTGCGGTTCGTTTGGGCAGGTGTGAATGTAGCAATCGCACTCGAGTGCGCACCAAAAGCGGACCAAAGAAGACCTCCCCCTCCTTGAAGAGGTGGGCTCGGTACGCTTTCAAACGAACATTGGAGCGGTTCGGTTGTAGTGAGAAAGCAATCCGATCCAATGGACCAACGAACCAGGCTTTATCACACTGTATAATGCGTTATTTTTGCTTCAAATTTTTAAATTATACAACCTAATTTACAATTTAAATGAGAAACAGTTCATGCTACATGACTGCATCATGATTAAATTGAAGTGGTAAGCTCCACTTTGAAATGCATGCATAGTTCTGCCTGTATAGCATATAAACATCTTGTTCATGTACTCATTTTTATTCTTTCTTGTCTCTTGCTTAAAAAAATCTATTACATAAAAAATAAAAAATCTAGACATGTCTAAGGCAGTGTGCAAAATCTGTCATATATTGTCTAGCTCTGCCATGGGCATGTGTATTTTCCACACTCTTTTTCAAGTTAGGGTATGTCGAAAAACTCCCATCTCATTTTCTCCTCCAACTCCAAAATCGCTGTTTGACCTTTTTTTGGAAAAGGCTGTTTGGCCTTCTTTGCATGTTCAATTTGTGAACACAGGGTCGGTACTTCTGCAGCGATGTAGGATGATTTTGAATTTGGAGGAAAAAATGAGATGGGAGTTTTTCGACATACCCTAACTGTACATGCAGAGCTAGACAAGACAAGCATTTGAGGTTAAGTAGTATATACATTTTAGTTTAAGAAAATGGCTGAATGTTTTACTAGATAAGACCCTTATTCCTCGGCTGGGATCATTTAGAACCCTTTGAAGCTGCATTGAAACTGCATTTTGGAGGTTCAAACTCGAACTTCAAAGTTGACTTCAAACTATATGGAGATAATTTCTGAAATGTTTTCCTCAAAAAAAATCATTTCTTTTCGACTGAAGAAAGAAACAAATAAAACATCTTGGATGACAATTGGGGGGGGTACATTATCTGTAAATTTTTGTTCTGGAAGTTAACTACTCCTTTAATGCTCAGAAAATCATTACTGTTGATGCCCTGTGTATATTGATTTAGTGATATTTATATATGCTTACTGACCACAATTAATGTAAAACAAACAGAATACCTTTGTTGATACACCACTGTTGGCTGCAGGCTGTTACAGCAATGTTAAGAAGAAAATGTACTTATTTTTTACTGCTTCATTTTGGAAATTGGGATTTGGTTTGGTTTAATTAAAGTGTGCATTCGGCAAGAAAACAGAAGACAGAAAGTAATATAGCTGAGTGTGGTACATTTTAACAAATCCACAAAAGTTCATGGTGTATTTTCTAAACTTTTAGAACTTTCCGAAATACTGTGATGAATGACACATAAAACAGTCCTGTTTAAGAGAGGTAGCACTTCCGTATCTTTTACAAGTTAAGAAAAGGGAATGCATTTCACAGTAGAAGTAGCTCAATTCACTGCAATGCAGCACTGATACAAACAGACTCTAGGGTTACTCTGGTACTGAAATACCACCAGTATAACCACTAAAGACACCTAAAATTAGCCATCTGAAGTAGACAAAGGCATGACAGCCAAGTAAGAGGAATGTTTAAAGGGATAGTTTACCACAAAATAAAACGTATAAATAAAAACACACTATTTTAATTTTAAAATTAAAAACCATTCAAACCATTTCACAAGAACAAAGGGAACGTTGACAGAAGATTACGGTTTGGCCTCAATGGGGCAAAACCACATACTGCATAATTTTCCTCATTATATCCTGCTTTGCAAGTTGCTTAAAGGTGTCACTGACTATAAATGACACTGATTCTGGCTGGACCTGAAATAGCATTTCAGTGTAACACCTGCACTGATCTTTTTCCTGAGGATGTAGGATTGGCTCTCACAGGGCGGGTCCTTTACAACAAGTAAGTGCAGAAAGAACGTGTCACCTGATCCAGACACACAAGCCAACACACACTCCCTCCCAACATGCCCGAACATGCACTGAAACAACAATCTGCTGGGCTGCTCACGTCTCATTTAAAGGAGTGCTGTAACTTAGCAGCTAAAAATCTGGGCAAGTAACCCAAAAGTTGTAGAAGTGTTGATTAATGATAACAACTGAGCAATTGAGCAGGACACTTAGCCTCAGGTTATTTGAGAGTGGACTGAGCCTGTAACAATCAAACTGCAAGCTGGTCTGGAAAATCAAAAGCCTGCTAAATGAAAAACAACCAAAAGAAATGTATACATGAATGTTTATACTTACATATTCTTTGACATTTTTGGTTTTCACTGCTTTGTAGGAGTAGTACGCTGGGTACAGATTTCCAAAAACCAGCCTGTGTAAAGAAACAGAGGGTAAAACAAATAAATAAAAGGAACACAACTGTAACTCTCTGGATATTCTTCAAAAGCAGGACGATTAATGGGCTTGGATACTCCCACCTGTGTGTCTAGTTCTATTAAAAGCCACTCACTTCCTCCGTCTGATTGTGTTTACAAGGTAAACAATGATTTCCTTTTCTTCCGTTCCGAAAGAAAAAATAAAGAACACAGAGAGGACAAAAATGCAGGAGACACCTAATGTAAAACATCCCCTAATAGAGTCCATGTGGACTGCAGTCCATATAGAGAACAGGGCTGTTAGAAAACTAGCACTAGCTCTTTTGGGTTGAAGACCAAAGCACTACACAATATTAAGGACAAAAACAGATCTAAATGTTATTTTACAAAACAAATTTATGAAGCATTACGCTGATGCATCTCCTCAACAAAAAGCTATCGTCAACTGTATGATTACCAACATTGTTCAAAATATCTTTTTTTGTGTTCAACATAAGAAATAAAAACTCATACAGGTTTGTAAAAAGTGGAGGGTGAGTAAAAGACGACAGAATTTAATTTTTAGGTGAATTACCATTTTAATGGTTTAACAGATCAGTATACAGAAACTTTGAACAATGACCTAATTGGAAAATTATTCAGTGTAATTATCCAGTTGAAGGTGAAAATGACGTCACACTGATATGTTCGTTTCAGCGAATTGTTAAAGGCGTCATGACATGAGAAATCAAATTTGCCTTGATCTGAGCATATAAGAGGTCTTTGTACCATTAAAACACCCTGCAAGTTTCATAGCTTAAAACATCCTTCTCATTATAAACAAAGCATTTGTTTAATCAAGCTGCAAAAACGGCTCATTTGAGATGACATCACCCGGGTACAAACATTCGCATAAACACTGCCTCCAGAGCAAGATATTGATGAATAGTCATCTTTTTACTACTGGCATACAGTCGCTTAACGGCTGACATGCTGAATGCAGGTGTCGTGGAAAAAGCAAATGTAAATTGCAATTACTGCCGCTATCTTGTCTACACTGGAAACAGTATACAGATGCGCATTCCCTTTCTGACACAGTTCATGCAATTCAGTTTGTCGTCAATAGGACAAATGGAGTGAAAGAACGTTCGCTTTGACGCGTTTGGTTTAAACAGCTCGTTCGTGTCTTTGTACAGATATCAGAAGGATCCCGGAGTAAAGTGGATAGCTTATTTTTAATGGCATCCCGGATCGTGTTTGAGGATGGATTGGAGCATTTTGTTTGGTAAACGAGGCACAGTGTCATGGAGAGTTCACAAAGAAATATTTGTTGAAAGATGAAGCTCTACTAGATCTGACTGCAGCTGCATCACAAAAGGTAAGTAAATTATTTCACAATGCTTTGTCTGGATATGACTGTTGTCAAAATACTTGCAATGGTGAGGGGGCGTTGATACTGTTTCCCATGCAATGACAATAGCCAATCATAACGTTGGCTGATTATTGATTATTGACAATGTTTTATGTCCCTTAAAACAGCTCGTTTTAGACAGAGGGTGAGAATTAGGGTTGAAAAGAATCATTTTTTCCACATATTTGTTCTTTTTGTGCAAAAAAACCCAAGAATGACCTTATACTAGCCAATGAACTGGTAGATGGGCCCAGCGCCAACCCTTCATCTGGAGCCTGTGGCTCTCATACGAGGCCCATTTATTATGTTCCACTAGACTAAATTTGTTAGGAAACTAGCAGAAGATACTAGAACCGACCGATGATAGTGATCCTTCTCCTTGTGCAAGACTTCCACTGGCACAGAGCAATTAGTGCACAATCAGAGCCTGTGCCTGTGGCCCAGACAGCATGTGATAACAGACAAAAGCTTCTGCTAGCATTGGTTTTGACATGCCACGCAGACTTTTCCAAGGTTTCACAGGCAGGAACTAGCCTTGATGTTTCCCAGATGATAATGCTGCTCTCTGAAACCAGTGTTTCACTTTCATACTAAGCTTGTGCCTTGAAAAATGGCTTTTCCCCGAGGGCTAAAAGAGCCATTCAAAGTAGCTTTTTGGTGTACTGTCTCGGGTTGAAATGTTACCTCTGCGCTGGGATGATTTAGAGGTACGGTGTCTCTGCAGGCAGACAGACAGGCTTCTTGACTCAGCAGTGCAGCTAAATTTGGGGACAGTTTGTATCGTTTCCTCTGCCAATTATAGACACTGTGTGACCCAGAAATTCAGCCTACTCCAATATCAGCCTGAAAACTTGGCTCCAGTGCAGTTTTGAAAAAACACAATCTTTTAAGACAGCAACGAAACTGTAATTTCTTTCTATTTCTTCAACTATGACCATCTGTTTGGACACTGGACAGGCTTGTGTTATTTTCCTTTAATCAGCATCAGTCTATAGGTTTAATACAGGGCTGCAACCTCTAATCGATAATGAAAATACATTAGCACACTATGCGTGAAAAACATGTATATGAATTTCTGGATTTTTCACCCAATTAATCTAAAAAGTCGACAGGTTAATCAATTGTCTAATGACAATAGTTCCAACACCTAAAGGGAAAAGGGCACTTATGAGCCCAAAAATACACAAGAATCCTAACATTTGTGTAGTGGATGTGCACAGCACACATGTTCACAAAGTTCTCCCTGTTGCATGGTCCTCATCCAAAGATCCACCTTGGCAGCAGTTTATTTTCCTGTTGCCATAGAAACAGCAGAGGCACCAGGCTGTAACAATGGTGTTCGGCTCCACACATCTCTCAACCCTTCCCCCCTCCGCTCTCCCTCGAGCACTGTAATTTACAGATCTGTTACTCGCATTCATGTGGCTCTGTGTGCCTAATAACCAGTATTTTTCTTTCATTGGACGATTGTTTTAATCAGCATCAAATGAGGAAATTCACCTACAATGGTGCTCAGTAATTTACGAAGAGCTGGCTAGACTGACAGTAGACACTGGACAACAGTTTTCCCACAATTCAGTCCTAGTCTGTGAACATGAAGAAACCTCAAATAAACAGACAGCGATTCTCTGTGTTCTAAACAAGCGGCATGTATTCAGAGGCAAGACATTCATCTGTCTACATTGAAAGAGAAAAGGCCATGTGACGTCACAATCAGCCAATCAGAACACTGTGGAGTGGGATTTTCAACCTATGAAATATCACTGTGGTTGACAGAAACCAAGAGACTGAATAATTGAATAATTGGGGCAAAACCTCAAAAACTTTCACTTTCAACTTTGACTTCAGTGAATCTCTTAAGTCTGATTTTTTTCAATGCACTGTGTATAAAAGAACCACCCAATCTGTCTGATTGACAAAACAAATAAGTACGCTGTGAAAAATGATAAACTGTAAACTGAACTGTAAAAAACCTGTTCTCCCACTATATACAGTGTAAAAAAAAAAAAGTGTAAAATTAAAGGTAAAAAAAAAAAAAAACCTGGCAGCTGTGGTTGCAGAATTTTACTGTTAAAAACACAGTAGCAACATTTTATGTTCTACATATTTAATTTAAATTTACATTTAAAACAGTAATTTCTTTAACTGATATAATGTTAATATACCAACCTATGGAAGTACTGAAATCTTTGTAATACATGGATAACAGGTGGTGATAAGAAAGTTACATGATAAATCAAAGCCCATCACAAGCAGCTTTCAAATAACACACATAAAACTGAAATAATGCAATAAACATTCATTTAACAACATTAGATGTAACATACAATGCTAATGTACACAATTGACAAGAAAAAAAAAACAAAAACTAAGAAGAATTTTTTAGTTATTTCAATGAAAAAACATCAAATGTGAAATGCAACGCAGTGAATTCTGGGAATGTATAGTTGTATAGTTCCAATTTATGTGCACTTCCAATGTAATGTCCAATACAGTTTTTCACCGTATACAGTAGGAGAACTTAACATCAACAAATTAATAGGTTTTTACTGTAGCATTTTTACATTTTTACTTTTACCATTAAAATCATGGCCATTTTTTTACAGTGCACAATCAAAAACCATAATAGATTTAATGAGCCTTTTTACATTACAATATTATTAATGTATTTTTTTTAAATGTCTTTGAATGTGAGAAATAAAAAAGTAGTTTTATAATTTACAGTAAAAAAAACAAGTTAATAAAGTTTTCTTGTTGCTATCAATTTAAGTTTAATCTGTAAAGCTTCTGTGAAACTTAAAATTGCACTACCATATTTTTACTGTCAATTTCTGAAAACTACAGTCTCCCGTTTTTCACTGCAAATTTCTTTGTCTTTTTTTTTTTTAACAGTTTCCCTTGTTGCATTTTCACGTCATTACTTTTGGCGCATGTTATCAGGGATAATACTAATAATGAAAGTGTTACTGAAACAAAAACTAAAGTAGTCATTTATCAAAGTACAGAATTTATACATCCCTATCATAAAAAAGCATGCCAAAAATAATCAAATAATACTAACTGAAACTAGACTGAAACTGCTCAAATACAGAACAAAAATGGGGAAATTTGCTAAATCATAGCCAATGGCATTAGTTTGAGTGCTTAAGTGACTTGTGAGGAGATATTATACATTAAATGTATGGTTTTATAAATGAAACTACTGTCCTTTAAAATAGTCTACGGTCACTATTACTCTCAACCAAGCAAAACATGTCGTTCTGTGTTATCACCAACATGCCAACAGGTCTGCACATCTTTAGATATCAGTCATGTAAGTTACTGCTGACTCATTTGTCATTCAGTTTACATGCAAACCCACTATATTTCTCAGAACAGACTATAAAAACATGTCCGGTGCCATGAATAATTAATAGGTATGCAGGGAAGAATATATAAAAGAATAATCTCTCAAAAACATTTCTTGTTTTGTCAGACTTATTTTATATATAATATAAAATAATGCCATTTTTACCCAATATAGAGAATTTTACAAAGGTCCTTTAATTTGATATTTTATTTTTATTTGGGAAAAAAAAACTGCTTGCAAAGAAAAGACGAATAATTAAAAATTGAACCTTTCTGACAATATGTATCACTTAAGGTAAAAACAAAAGCACATTATAAAAAATATTAAAGTTGATGTAAACATAAAATGAATTATTAACACGCCAAGCTATTGCTTGGCAACCATTACCTAAACTCTGCTTTGTGCTGTATCTAACAAACACCCCTTAATAACAGGTTCTTCACCTTCTTCATTTGCTTGAGACACATCCCGCTCTACCTGTTAAGAGGTTTCTATCGTTACAGGGTATATACTGTCAGACCGCCCAGCCCTAACAGTGTGCAATAAAGCCATAAACTCTGTTAAACTTGTTGGTTTAGCAATCAGTTTGCTGGAAGGCTTTGATTCCCCTCACTGTCTGCCTGCGGCCTCTCCTCCCACAACAGAACCTGCACGGCCCCTATGAAACACAAATAAATGTGCTGCACATCAGTCTTTCATTGTTTTCGCAACAAGGAGTTGGTCTTCCTCCAGTGGGCCCCTGAAGGAAACGGGACCTGCACTGAGTGGTCTTGAAAGTATTTTTGTGAAGCGGGGTATCGCTCTCAGGGTGTGCAGCTGAAAAAATAAAACCATCAGACGGGCCTTGACACTCAGTTTTAGGTCAACTTTGAGTTTCCTGCTAAGGAACGGAAAAGGAGTGCTCACTCTGATGATGCCGTGGATTGGCTATTACTTGGAGCCAGATGCTGAGAGCCTTCAAAACCACATATGGTTCAGCTCTCAAGACTAAATGTGCAAAAGTCTGACAAGGTGCTCAGCCCTTAGGTCTTTGAACTGTATTGTATTCCAACAAATTTTGAAAAGAAAATTTAAAAGATATAGCCTCTGCAGTTTGCATACTGTAATGGAATAAAACGTGTCACGTTCTAGTCCACTAATTTGACTGAACAAGGACGTTTCAATAGGGCTGATTTTAACAACTGATTCTGCTTTGGATTCATAACCATTTTCATTAGGTGGAGCAAAAAATAAAAAGTTAAAAAATTAAATAAATGGCCATATTGTTAAAGATGTCAGTGACTTTATATTGTTTGTATGTCCTTATTTTATTACTGATTTTAAAGTGTTTGAAATGTATATTAGGCTACATTAGGTTATTGTTGTGGTATCAAAATTAGTGAAATGAAATAAAATTTCACCTAATATGTTAGGTGAAACATATTATATCTTAAGCAGGACCAGTATATTTGTAGCAATAGCCAAAAATACACTGAATGGATCAAAATGATTGATTTTTCTTTTATGCCAAAAATCATTAGGATATCAAGTACACATAATGTTCCATGAAATTATTTTGTAAATTTCCTACTGAAAATATATCAAAACTTAATTTCTGATTAGTAATATGCATTTCTAAGAACTTCATCTGGACAACATTAAAGGCGATTTTCTCAATATTTTGATTTTTTGCACCCTCAGATTCCAGATTTTCAAACGGTTGTATCTCTGTCAAATATTGTCTTATCCTAACAATATCATACACCAATGGAATGCTTATTTATTTAGCTTTCAGATGATGTTTAAATCTCAATTTAAAAAAAAAAAAAAAAAGACTCTTAGACTGGTTTTGTTTTCCATGGTCATATGTAAGAAAAAATTCTAAAAATTAAACATTTTGGTGTGATAACCTTATTTATGAGATCAAATAAATGAGTTTACTCATTTATTAGCTACTTCTTTGTGCTGGGGCCAGTGAATTTTTGGAAGAGCAAGTAAAAATTAACCACTAGCCCAACTTGGCTAGTAGAAAAAAAATCAGCGTTAAGCCCTGTTATTACATCTTCATAAAATTATCAAAAACAACTAAAATTAGCAATCAGAAAACCAGCCCTGTAGTTGATACATAAACACCACCATGACCCCAACCAAACAAAATGAGGTCAAACCTGTTCTCACAGACCAGCTTATAAAGCTAACAAAGTTAACAGACATTTCTATATTTCATTTTCAACGTTGACATTTAACTGCTTTTAACATTATACAGCTTACTTGAAAACTTCATTCTATACATACATAGTGCTTTAATTCATCAAAAAAAAGGAAAAAAAAGGAAAAAAAAAAAAAAAAAGTCCACGCAGCATATAAGCCCACAGCAGCATCTGTGATCTTGATTTCTCATCATCTTGCCATAAGTGTACAGTTATTGTCCTATATTTGAACTTCTACATGGTTATAACAGAATTATAACCCTAAACTAGCAAGGTGGACAGTAATTGATGCTTGCTGGTTCCTATGACTGACTATGTCTCTTCTTAACTGCTCGCCAGTGACTTTTGAACGCTGTAAGGCGACCACGTTGCAAAATGTGTCTTGCCCACAAAATAAACCAAAATGATAATCTTCCTGCTGTTTGCAAATGAGCTACCAAACAAAAACAGACACATCATCACTCATTCAAATCTTTCCAACCCTAAAGGCAAATGTGTTCTATTTGTAGTAGAGATCAACTGATTGAGGTTTGATACTGATTATTTTTCATTAATTAATATGAATTTTTGTTTCATTTCTACTTAAGTTACGATACAACAGAATATGATGGCACAATGAACATGACATAGAACAATAATTATTATTAATTAAATTGATTATTATTATTATTCATGTCATAATGAAAAAAATGTATCTAAATGGGTGCAAATATTAATTATGATTACTATTATTGATTACATGACACTTTTATCATCAATTAATGATGATGATGATGATCACTCGCGTCATTATACTTGTGCAAAACTCAATCTAAAAGGGTGCAAGTGTATTGTACTTTGGTTTAGTGTACAACTAACTTATGTTTAAAGGCTACACACTTAAGAACTAATGGATAAAATATATATAAATATAAATATATATATACATATATGCAAACATTACATAACACGTTACCTAACCTCCAAACACTGCTGTTTCCTGTTGAACAGCATTGTTAGGTCTTTATGGACTTACCAATTTAATTTTGATTCCATGCAGTGACAGACATGATATCAAAGCGCTAAAGTACGGATGAAGTTAAAAACTGTAAACATGTAGTGTAAGTTATATCAGAAGATATATAACTTTGAAATAAGTTTGATGTTAGACGTTCGTTTTGATTCCCTGGGGTAAAATATCTCTTTCTGTACGTGTTCAGGTCTCTCCCTCTCCCTTATGTAGTAAGTTCAGAGAGATGAGTCAGAACCTTATGACAGCTCCACCTAACCCAAAAGCCCCAATAAAACCTTTGTACAAGTTGTCAACACAAAAACATCTAATTGACACGTCCACTGCCATATTAATAATTTCACTACTGGCAGAAAAACCTGACACAGCAATACAACCGTGTTGGCAAACGGGACACAGCATATGAAAACATTAGCTTGCTGCTCCTGGTTTTTATTTTCCAAATAACATGGATACTTCCCACATGTCATGTTTACAAAAGTAAAGCGCTTTGATTAAACAATCTGAACAGATATGGGGTTGAGAAGATCATAAATCTACAATGTGCAGTCTTCGGTATTGATGCTAATAGGCTAACCAGTAAAATAAAGAGCAAATGTAACCCGAGATTAAAAAAATAAACTACATATATGGAAGAAATGAAGATTAAACTCACACGACAGATCTTGATATCATCCAGGACACCATATTTTCCTCAGGATTGAGCCGAGTAGAGAGAGATGCTAGCTAAGCTAACCTTACTTCAACTTCAGTGTTCAACTTCAGACGAGAACAAACATTAACGGTCTCCTGAGAGCCTCCGCTCGCTCATTACGCAGTATTACACACAAACATCTCGTATAAAACTAACTATAGAGTTAATATGAGTTAAAATGATGACACTCTTGTTGTGCCCATCTTCTTCGTGCTCTCGCCCAAACCGATGCAGTTTCTGTAAAAGGTGCGCTTGCACGTTGACGTCAGAAATAATTTGATTCAAGGGCCCGCTTTTTCTGTTACGTGATTGGCTAATGTGATTTATTTACATGAAACTCGGGCGTTGGTTGGCTAGATGGAATGTTTGTTAAGTGACGTCGTTTCGAAGACGCAAACATTACACTCTCAACGCATTCGATGCTGATTCGTTGAGAGTCTCCGGGAAGAGGTACAAACCAATCAAACATTAAAACGTTGAAAATAAAAACTCCTAATAGATGATCATGTTGCCATTGTGTTACAAAAACAAACTGAGGGAATGTTATGTGTTCCTTTGCTGTTTTTTAAACAAATTTAGCTTTTAAACACGTAGATTCAAGACTATTTTTTTCTGAAATATTATTTCTTTTACCATATTATATAAATATAAATTATACATTTTTTATCATAAAACTAGCTAATTTACATAATTTCTACTGTATATAGCAGGCTGTCTTAAAAAACGTAATCTTAAATTCCACCTTAAGAATTAAATAAAGTTTAATTCCTGAAAAAGAATTTTGAGTTCAAAGTGACAGATTTGAACCTTGGACCAAAGCTGTTTAAATGTAACCCTGTACCACAAAACTATAAGGGTCATAAGGGTCAATTTTTGAATAAATAAGCTTTCCATTGATGTATGGTTTGTTAGGATATGACAATAATATGATAATAATATTTATAAAAAATATATGAAATATTGAGAACATCCCCTTTAAAGTTGTGGAAATTAAGTTCTTAGCAATGCAAAAATTAAGTTTTGATATATTTATGGTAGGAAATTTACAAAATATTTTCATGTAACATGATCTTAACTTAATATCCTAATGATTTTGACCCATACAATGTATTGTTGGCTATTGCTACAAATATACCCGTGCTACTTATGACTGGTTTTGTGGTCCAGGGTCACAAATATATTATGTAAAGCGTAACCGACAATGTTCTTTTTAGACTATAGTGGGGAAATGCAAATAATTCTTGAATTACAGTTGTAAGAATCTGTAATTTCCCTTATTTATATTTCCCTTTTTCATATTAAGCAATACATGTGCTATTATTACAACAATATATCTGTTGTGAATACATGATAGCAATCTCTCTCATTCAGAGGAAGGATAGTGGTTATGCTTTCTAACTGACTGAAATAGTACATCAAGCATAGCCATCTTGGGTAGTGGAAAACATCCGGCAACAGATGACATCTGTGAATTGTGTTCTGTCTAGATAATCTTGTTGAAACTCATGAATATTCCTATAAGAGAGCTATTCTGTGTCTTGCAGCTTCATGTAATTAAACATCTGAGGTGTTAAGCATCTAATTTTCTCTTTGTGTACTAAGTACATATTGGGGTAATATAATGGCACTTGGCAGAAGGTAATTATTTCTTTCAACTATATCCTTTCTTTCATCTGTAATATGTTTAATGTTCACATAATAATATGTCTCTGTTACAGTGAAGCTCTATTATACAATAAAATTCAACTATGTAGTCATAGTACATATTGTAATTACATATTACATACACACTGCATGTGAAGAAAGAGAAAAATGAAATACTGTTGTGTGTATTTTGTGGTATTCTCTCCATTGTTGCTTATAATCACTGATGTTCAAGAAGCTGTAAATTGGAATCATGTTGCATTTGACATTTTAGTCAGGCACAGATTAGCCATCCTGCTTTCAGCAGTGTGTCTGCAGGACCAACAATCTCAGCAGCACTCTATGATTTGTGATTCTATCAGCCATGAGATATCTGTCTCCATCTTCTGCTCTGACCTTAAGGTGACACAGACTGATTGTATCCAGTGGATATGCTTCCCATATATCAGCGCTCCTCTTGTGCTCATCAACGAACAGCCCACAGGTCAGCTACTGGAGTAGCTATACACTTGCAAAAGCGTGAAACACAATTGGACACAAGGTAAAAAGATTTTCATCTGTATGGTTGTATGGCAGAATGGAAAGAAATAACATTATTATGCTGTGTATTTTTATAGAATTATTAATATGAAAATAATATATTTTTGAGATTATTATTATATTAATCATATTTTAATTATATATATATATATAATTTACTATTTATTTTATAGACATAATTTATATTTATATATTTATATGTAATTTATTATTTTATTAATTTATAATTTACAGAAGTATAATGATTGTCTCATACATAGAAAAATAATAAAAACTGATAGATGATAGATAGATAGATAAATATAGATAGATTTATTAATTATTGTTTTATTTCTACTTACGACACAACAGTCTGAATGTGATGATGCAATGAACATATATATAGAATAATTATTATTATTAAATATAAAATGTGAATATTCATTATTTTAATTAATTATTCATGTATAAAACTATAAAAAAAATCTAAATGGGTGAACATATTAATTATTGTTCCATTTCTGTTTGTGACACAATAGTAAATAAAATAATTAAAACAATGATTTTGATATACAATAATAATTATTAATTATACAATAGTTTTAATATTAATTAGTGATGATTATTACTCATGTCATTATACTCAATCTAAATGGGTGCAAATGTATTGTACTTTGGTTTAGGCTATAATTAACCAACTGTTATAGAAATAAAACCGATTTATTCATTATTATAATTGTTTTATGTTCTTCATTCCTGCGTTGCGTGGTAATGAACCAAAATACAACAACAACAACTAAGCACTACTTTCCTCACACTGGCGTATAGTGTGAAAGCAGCTAGTCTCCCATTGAGAATGAATCTGTCTGGCGGACGTAGAAATTTCCCTGCTGCGGTTTTGCATGGACTTGTGAGTTGTGTGGCGTAGGGATACCAGTTTTACGTTCGCAGTGATCCGGTCCAGTGTTCAGTTTCACGGAGCGCGAGAGCGACCATTCGCGGGTGGAGGCTGAGAGAAATTTAAATCCCCCGGGTTGCGGTCGACACGCAAAAAGGCGAAAAAAAATCACGGTTTCTTCTTTCTTTTTGTTCAGAACGCAGTTCGACGGTGTAAATGTGCGGTCGGTAGGGTGCAAGTGTTGAAGTTTTCGAGGGTTTTCGCCATGGTGGTCGGGAAGCGGTTCCTGTGCGTGAGCGGAGAGGAGCCGCTGGAGCCCGCTCACATCGCGAGCTGGTCATGGCGAGCCGGAGTCATCCGAGCCGTCACTCACCGCGACCACGACAATCCCGAACTGACGGTAAGACAACGGCAAACATGCTGAGAAAAATACATTTCACGAGCTGGAGGTCTTAGCGAGAATATGGCATTTTGAAATAGCCTGTTAAGCGTCAGCTTATTCTAGGTGTTATCGCTTGGTACATGGAAACAGGTTTGGAAGTCAGTCAGGCAATGGAGTCGTGTAGTAGAGTTCTATTTGGATCCCAGTCAACATTGGTGGATTGTAAACGTTAGTTGTCAGCTTGTGACTTTTGTGCTTTTTGCAATCCGATTCAGAATTGTGCTCTTTCCATGTAACATTTTGTTGAACGTTGACAACTGACATGTAACCTCTGAGATCGAATCTTAATGTTAAATGAAAATGTTTTGCTTCAAGGTTTTCTCATTAAAATATCTAAAATCGTAATTTAGATTATTTTTCCCTGTCAGACGTAAGCTTGTTTGCTGCTTTGTTTTCCTTAGACCTCAGCGTAGTCATGATAGTACATTTTGCAATCTAGTATTTTGCAAACAGATGGACCAAATGTAACACATCTGTGTAAATGGTCAGGGCCATAAAACAATTCTGACCTATTTTCATTCATGAATGCATAGTAAATAATTCAGGCCCCCCGGTGATGGTGTTTATAGATCATTTAGAGTTTTTGTTTTGGCGGTGGTAAAAACGTTATTACATAAACATGAATTACATATTAAATGTTGTTGTGTTTATTATTAAAAATCTTTAGACTTATTTATAATATTTGCTTTTTAATTACATTTGAAATGAAAGATATTTTAAACGATTGTGATTGTGATTCTGTTTTTATTGTTACAATTAGTACAGGTAGTTTATTTTGTGTTCATATATTATGACGTTTATACATTTTAACAATTTTAATGTAATAAGCAATTTCAAATGTTGTATTTCATGTGCCTCAAAAACCTCCCCACTAATCTATAAATCCTAAATAATAAAATCTTATTTGAATCAAATGAAAAAATGCATATAATCCTGATTATTTAAATATTTTAAATTAAGCTTATAAAGTAGACAATATTTAAAATATAACCTTTACGGTAATTCTTATCCATTTGAAGCAAATCTAGCTTAGTCTTTGATCAGTAAGACAGCTCTCATGCAGTGGAGATGAATGGAGCGGCTCCTGTCATTGTGTGTATAGAGTAAGTGTGTACAGTATGCTAGCCGTTTGTTTTCAGGGCTGTGTCCTGAGGTCACCAACTGTACCGCTGCTAATCAGCACACAGAACTTTCCGCACTCAATAGCTGCCCTGCAGCTGAAAGTTCAAACTGTAAATGCTTTTGTTTTCTTTGCCTTTTTTGAAAAGTAAGAATTAAGCTTGTAGTCTGGTTGGGCTCATGAATGTTGCAGGAAATGAAAACAGAATATGGAAACATGGAAACGTAGTCATTTAAAAAAAAAAGTTGCTTTATTGTTTTACTTAATTTATAGTCCAAGTCTGAAGTGGGTATTTTAAAAAGCGTTTTACATTATAGTGTTTACTTGAAATAGCACACGTTTATACAACCCTGTATGCACAGTATATATTTAGTGTGCATAAACAAGTATTTTCAATGGCCTAAAATCACATGTCGTTTAATTGTGAAATTCTTCAGGCTTTTTTCCCATGACATCGCATCACTATGATTTGCCACTATTATTATTATTATTAGATGACAGAGTTGATGATGGAAAAGTCTCTGATTGCAAAAAAATACCAATGCAGCTTTCATTTACAGCCCTCAATCACATTGGCAACAACTGGCTGTAAAGAGCTGGAAGTGGCCATGTGATTTGTGGCTTAAGAAAACAGCTCGTAACATGAGACCGGTGGTCGTTCACCGCCCTCCCCCACTGCAGCACAGCATAAAGGCCGCTATGTTCAGCCGTTCCCCTGAACCAGAGTTAACCTACAGAGAGATTGCTCTTTGTTCAGTCTGACTGACACTATAACCCTGCACTGTTTTCCTTTGACAGTGAGCCTCCGTTTCCATATCTTCTCTAAGAAGATGTATTAAGCACTCTTCCTTTGTGCACATTTACTCTGGAAATGACAACAGTTCTGTTTGAGCCCAAGCAATGACACATTTCCTGTCTTAATTGTCGGTGGATTAGACTTACATAATATAAAGAGCCCATCTTGTAATCTTTCGCGGTTGTAAAATAGTGGTTCGTAATGAGAGATATGACACTTATCGCTGGGAGAGGTTTATGGCTGACAGACCTCGAGTTTAAACATTAAAGGTGGATGGGAGCGTTAACCTGAATGCAGAGCGTTCTAGCGTGTTCCCTTTTGGGGGCGGATTGCGACAGTAGTTTGCCAGGAGTGTTGAAGGACGCCGCATAAGTGAATGCAATGAGGTGGAAAAACATTGAACTTTTGTACTCTATTATTGAGTTAGATATATGCCATCTCACTGTTGTGCATTCCTCGTCTGGGTTCTTGTGAAAAGTAACAGTCTTTCGTTGAACGCTGGATTTTAAAGACTGAACCCTGTAGTAGAGTAGACAGTCCATGGCTATAAAAATATCTACATATTTGGTGAAATTGCATCCAGAAATGACATACTTCACTTTTAGTCTAATTATTAAGGCCAAGTTGATAGCATTGTGGGATACGGTATTATTTGCAGTGCGCTTTGGTTGAATACTATATGTTTGTGAGCCACGTAAGTGCATAGAAAAAAATGCAGAATATACACCGTATGCATACTGTACTGTGTGTTACATGCTTTTGTAATCGTTCTCAGTGTATTCCAAACCAAATGTGCATCTTGATCACTTTTCACTTCAGTGTGTTTACAAATAAATCCTAATCTAATCATGACAAACTATATATCATTGAAAAGGTCTAAGACTCCTAAATATATATTTTACCACTGTTTTGTGTTACAAATTATGTAGGAAAAGTAATAGATTAATTTATGACAAGAGTGCACCTCAAAAATTTACATCATAACAGGAGTTCTGACCTTTGTCACAAAAAGACTTTCTTCGTTGCCTTTTTCCCTGTCAGGCTTTAGATATAATAAGAAATTATACATCAGTTGAAAACTTAAAATCTCAAAATTCATCCTTTGAAAACCATTTTAAAATCAGACATTGCATTTCCATCGAAAAATGTACATTAAAATCATATTACAAAATTATTTTGTTCATTAATTTATAAAAATTAAGGTTTGAATATTTATTTTTCACATCAATGTTCAAAAATGGGAGTGACAGTTAAAGGGTTAAACCTATGGATTTAAATGTTAAACCTTTACATTTTCTAATTTTTCCACTGACAAAACCTTTACACTTTCTTCTAAGTTAGCTCTGTAATGAAGATCAAAAAATGTCACACTGCTTTTAGCCTGCAGTGTGTGACGCACGTGCTCTTCCCAGAATCTGCCTGTTTAACCTGGACTGACCCCTGTCCTGTACCAGCCAGACCTCTCTGGAAAAATCTACCCTCCATTCAAACGTTACTGAGCTCCTCTGTTGCGAGAACAATTACATGATGATGTTTACTCAACACCATTTCATTGTTGTAGCAATACTATTCACTATGTTTTTTTTTTTTGTTTCTCTGCCTCAGTATTTTCTATTGTTTGTTGCGTACAGTCTTGTGATGACTACCTTGATCATGAAGTTTGTCACTTCATACAATATAGTCCTATGGTTGTTGTTTTTTTAGCATACAGATGAAGTGACATCTCAGTTCTGTGATTGGACTGTATCCCATAGCAACAACGGCCCAGCGGTGTGAATCACTGTGCAGGTTTGCGCTTAACTCTTCAAATGCGGAAACAGACAGATTTTATTATCTGCAGCGTATACAATGTGTACATGTCATTTGATGTGACAGTAATGGGATTAGTTGTGTTCCAAATGATGCACTGTGTGCATGTACTCTACCATCTAGTTTATAAAAAGCTGTGACCGTTGAGTGCATTTTTGTTTAATTAAGTGCACTACTTGCACTATTTATACTAAAAAATGTGCTAGAATAGTGTAAAAATATGCAAATTGGCACACATAATGTGTTATACCAGAGTCATAATATTTGTTTCATAATATTTGCACAATCAGTTGAATTTTGGTAGAAAACTAAATCAGTTAATTATTCTAATAGCAAATTTGGTGCTTTAAGTCATCACAGGCATGCTTTTGATGCAAAAAATCAGCCAAGGTGGTGGACAAAACAAGAGAAATGTCAATTATGAATATAATTCATCCAATACAAAATTGTATCAGTAAAAATAGTTCAATTGAATTACAATAGACTATTGTACCAATATTTGTGTACAATTAGTATTTTTATGCATGTTAGAGTATTGTGATATTGGCTTATCACAAGAGCATTTTATGACCCAATCGGTCACTTGTGCGGTTCCACTTCAGTTAGGATGCTGCCCATGTAGGAAGCAGACAGTAAGGTGGCTCTCTAGGTTTTGGAACAACACCTATGTCTTGCTGTGAAATAGCTGCACTACAGAACGGTTGAGTGCATATTTTAGCATTTAATTGAGGTAAACGTACGCAGGTGAAATCATTTAGGATATCAGAACAGTCACACATCAAAGTGCATTTATTGGAGCTGCGCTGGCTGACCTCTCTCTGTGTGAACGGACACATTAGCGGCGGAGGTCTGAATAGCTCTGGGGTGATGCAATGAGTAAGTAGTGTCGTATATCCTGTTATGCTCAGCAGTGACACACACAAAGCCACTATTTCTGAATCTCACTCACATTAGAAAGCAGGGAAATTTATTTCCTTTGCTCAATTTATGTGGGGCTTCCTGTAATTTCCAACGCACTGGAAGTGTTAATGTTGGTTTCTGAGTCTTTTTAGCTCAAGCTAAGACAGCAAATGGTCAGAAATGGAACACAAACAAGGATTTCTGTAGGCGGGAATGGTCGACTGAGCCAACGCAGGCTTCCAGCCCTATCTCCTTGTGCTGATCCTTCTCTGCTTTTGTTGAATGTGCTCTTAAGCGAAACCAGATGTCTGCCGTTGAGACTGTACTGTATATTCGTTTTCAGCGCATGCTTTCACAAATCAAATAAATGGACTGTTACTCTAAGGGGTTGGCTTTTTTTTTAGCACTTCCATCTGAGGTGGCAGTCATGCTATTTGACAAGCCTACTGGAATGTGCTCTTAATTAAATTAGTTTCAAACAAGTGAACTCTTGTTGGTAATGCGACTGCGGCACGGTCGATTCCGGCATGAGTGATTTGCTTTGAGAAATACTGTCCCATTTCCGGATGGCAATATTAGAGACCAATATCTCAACTTCTCTCTTCGAATGGTCACATATGTTATTGCCCAATGATGCATGTGGAAGTGCTGCTTGAACACAGGAAAGCAGAAGACAGAAAGTGGCGCAATGCAGAAAGAGCGTTAGCTCAGACCTTTATGGGCACATGGTTTGTACCAAAATCCAGCTTAGGATGAAAATATACATCTGAGTTTAAGTGTTTGTTTTGTCTTGATTCTTAACGTCATGATTCTTGTGGCAGCTTGGCAAGATCTGAAGGAGGTTGCTGAGAGCCCACATTTATTTAGTTTTGTTGTGCCTGGGGCTAAAAAGCAACACCCACAAGCTGGAGGCGGCATTGTGCAGCATGACACACCTTTAAAGAGAGGCCCAGTGGGAGGTGTGTACACGCCTGGAGCCGCGACAGCCTTTGAGAGACACACACACACACGCACACACACACACACACACACACACATATATATCTGCACATACCTTTGGCATGTAGGGCACAGCATGTGGCTGCTGCTCTTTAGATTTAGTGAAAATCTCCAGGGAAATTTGAGTGCAATTACAGCGAGCAAAGGATCGTCCAGGAACAATGCTGAAATCTGGTCTATTCATCATGTGGTGGAACTGTGTCTGCTGCTCTCGAGAAACCTTTGATGCAAACATGTGCCAGTTTTCACATTTTTGAGCCCAGCGTTGTTCTTTGTAGTGGCTGAATATCCCACAATGAATTACATCTGGGCTGTGTGACAGTGTATGTCGTGCAGCGATAGAAATGTATCAGCTGGTAGAGGATGCAGTTATTATTAAGAGGTGTTAGGCACAACATAAAGCACTTAGTTGTTAATGGCGTTCAAGCAACATTTTAACTTATATGAATGTAAAATATAAATGTGTCCACTTGTGATTTGATCACAAAAAACATGTTAATGCCCAGAACATGCAGTCAGAGACTACAAATCTGGTCCATTCAATCAGAATTGAGTGTGTGGACTGTCTGTTTTATAATTTTAGCTATTTTAGTTCTAAATCTGCGTTTGGACTGATGCCAGACTCATTCATTTCTTATGAATTAAATCTTTTGCATTCATATACATTCAAGTTATTAAGAGAAAGACAAAAGTTGATTTGTAGCATGTCATTTGCTAGAGCATCCAAAAATATGCATCGCCATCTAGTTATTAAGCTATTATATTATATATAGCATAGGAATAATATAAAATTGGGCTACTCAAACATATGAAATTGTGTTTATACTGCTGACATTCTTCTGTAAAAATGTGAAAATGCTGGTATAGTTTCTAAGAAACATCTAATGAAATATTGTATAATTCAATGATTGTTTCATCAAGAACATTTCAAAGATTGCTTTTCCACATTTGTGTTACTTGCACAAGTTCATTAAAGTTCATTATGTCTGTTTCAGAAGAAGCATTAGACATGATGCAATGAGAATTATCAGTCACATCCAGTTTGACAACATATAAGTGCAAGTCAAGTTTCACATGTCTTTTTGTTGGTTGTCCAATGGATTGTGGGTTGTCTTGCCTAGAGGGGATTACTGAGTGCATAAAATCAGTGTCCTTTAAATGAAGGGCAAGGTTCCTTCTGTAGTGTGAAACACTATTCTTTGTTTGGAAGCTCTATGGGCTTCATTGATTGTTTCCATACAGTGGAAACCTGACCTTTAGCAGATGTTTGAGGTCCTGCCACGACTCAGCATGATCCCCAATCTAGACAGCTTTCTCCTTGTTATGTCGACCAAGGGGTGCTTATCTCTGACAAGATACAAAAAAATTAAACCATTGACGTATTTGCATGAGGCAGTCATTCACTCATCACAAGGTTCAGAGGTGGTGATCTTTAATGATCATGGCTGATGACCTGAATGCAGCTCTGATGTTCTCAGAGAAATCCTACGTTTGATTGATGAAATGATGCCAGATCCTAGATGGTTTGTTTTAGCATGTTGCATATGAATGGAGGAAAGATGTATGGATAGTACACTAACATAATACTCTTAAAATAATACTATAATACAAATTGTACTCTAATTGACAATTGTGAGCCATACTGTATATCTTGATTAAAGCCTACTGTTTCTAAATATATAGTAGGCAGTATTGAGTATATTAATGTAGCCTGACTGTTGTGGCTCTCTTTTAAAGTAAGTAAATGTAAACTAGTATGCTCTAGTGCTAAAATTTGAACACACCCAGATAATTAATTGCTTTGTTTCCTTTCCTCCATCTCTGCATGCAAATGCCCCCTTTTATTTGTGATTAGGAATTAAAACCATCTTGAGGGTGAAAATAAGCTGTAATAATTGGGTTAAATCTGGTGATATGGGCTACAGTGTGATTAAAGGAAGCTTTTCAAATACACAAAGCATTTGGCCCCTTAAGCCTAGCAAGAGGACCACTTCCACTGGGCAAAGATGCTTACAACACAATAACTTAGTATTAAATCTAATTAGGCTAAATTAATGCTTCATCAAAGGGGAAATAATGCTGAGGGAATTCACATGTGGATTTCTTATTAAGTTCCCAGCTCATGTTAAACGGGTGCTGACGTTTGCTGTGCCGCTTTAGCAGCCTGTGCTAGTGTTTCACCGCAGTGGCAAATTTCACACATTTCAGGGGTACCGTGAACCCGTCCTGTGACCGCAAATGAATCTGGAGTCATTACAAAGGCAGTAGATCAACTTGTGCAAAGAATGAAGGGCTGTTTGCGCTTCACCTTCTTTAGAGTCATCAAGTCTGATCGTTTGTCATTTGCATGGCAGATTACATAAATGATGTGCCACAGGAATATCACCATCTGGATTATGGGTTCTCTTCTCGCACCAAATGAGGATTATTTTGTTTTCTCTTGGATTTTCTCTGTGCATGTCGCGGATGAGCCGCCACATAATGGCACAAAGCAGAGACCGCAGAGATAAGGATTTGCCGTCTTTCTTCATGCTCCTTGCATCTCTGTTTCATAACCCGAAATTCATTTTCATTCTCTGTGCGGATCTTGTTTGCCGAGGAAAGCAGATAATCAAACAGACTTGCTTATGACGTGCCATTTGGAAGTCTGGCAGCATGAGCAGAGAGTCAGTGTGCAGGATGTTGTGAATTTGATGTGAGCACAGCTCCCTAAAGGCCGGCTTAATGGGATGGGAGCAGACACGGCTGCCCTGTAGAGGGATTTAGGAATGAACAGTGTGAGCACTGTTTTCCTCAAGCTTGCTTCATCCCAGCTCTGCTGCAGAACCGCAGGAAAGCACCGGGCCTTTGTGTGTGTGTGTGTATGCGTGTGTGTGTGTATGTGTATGCGAGCATGTGTGTGCACGCAGGAAAACGGTCTGGATGCGTTCGCATACCCGCTGCTGGAATTTTCTTTCCTGCAGGTGGTTGTTGGCAGTAGGGCACTCCATGTCAGGCATGAAGGAAAAGAAAGGAATGCTGTGAAAATGTGGAATGAAAAATGGGGCCCAGTGTTCCATGGGTAATAAGACATGTTTTGTACTGTGCTCTATTGTCAGCTACTAGAGACTTTGAAGAACAGGAAAATGGGAACGTTTAGTGAGAAAAATAGAGCCCTTAAGAAACTGAACATCTGAGAGTGGGATTTGTGCTCTTAAATATTAGACAAAACAAAATCCCTCAGGCAAGTTATGTGCTAAAGAAGCAGCATCAGTCTTTGATAGTCAGTTATGTAATTTATTGTCAGCGTGGGTCTAGTCCTACAGAGGTGATGAATCGTGTCTCTTTAAATGGAGAATAAATTCACTTATCCGAGACAAAGTAAATGACTGACGTGCTGCTATCGCTTTAAACCTCAAGGCAGTGCTTTTTATTTTCTGATACAAATGATCTTGGTCATAGTCAAATGAGATAAATGAGTCGTTCACCTGTCCTTTACTATGTTTTCTGGGTTTCTGTGTTGTGTTATGTTAAATAGGACTCCTCTGTTACATGCTATGCCAAGGATTTCGCTTCAGGAAAAGCATGTAACATTCCTGCGGTGCTGAAACTCAAATCTCAAAATCCTCCTGGATTGAGATGTATCTCCACCGGAAAGCTCTCAAGCATGAGATTGAGTGTTGGTGATAAATTCAGTATGTTTAATTTAATAACAGTTCATTTTGAAGGATACATTCAGTAGGAAAAGGTTTTACACAGTAAGTCATAAATTGTTTTTGAAAAGAGCCATTCGTTTGATGTGTACACACATTAAAGGGATAGTTCACCAAAAAAATTAAAATTTTGTCATTTATTTCTATCCCTCGCTTTCTGAGTTTTCTGACCCTGCACAGACAGCAACACAACTTCCATATTTGAGGCCCAGAAAGGTAGTAAGGACATAGTAAGTTAAAATAGTCCATGTGGTACTAGTGGTTCAACCTTAATTTGAAAATGAAGCTACAAAAATACTTTTTGTGCACAAAGAAAATACAAATATTGACAAAAATTGGTCCTTCAGTCTTCGGTGCTGTTTCTTAAGTTTTGTTGGCACATATTATATTTATACAATATCTATACAATATTTCACTAAAACTGTCATAATACTGTCACTACTCACCCCTGAAAAGTATGGTTATATCTATTAGTTACATTTTTTTTTTTAACTGTAATTATTGTGTAGGCCACTCTCTAAAACTCGTGTCAGAGTAATTAATGTAAAACTCAGAGACGATAATGATGATCCACATCGATAGAAGGCAGTGCAGTGTCTGTACTTAACGTTTACAAATAACAGTGATGCTAACGTAAGCTGAAAGCTACTGAATGCACCTTTAAATAACACTTTGTATTGCTGAAGCCATGCACAACCTTTTATTCGTTCCATGTTGGGAGATATCCTGCAGAAATCTATTGTCTTTGGGACTGGTTGTGAATTATTTTCTTGGGTTGCGTGTAGCAGCGGGATGGAATTTCTTTAGACCCGGGTTGACATCCTGCCTGAGTGCCTCATCTGGAACTTTGTTTGCTTTTGCAATACCCAGTCCTCTGCTGGCCGCTCCCCTGGGGGCCTGAAACCGGGGGCCTGCTCAGAGCATGTCAGAGTGCGGTTTCATCCGAGCGTAGGCGACATGCTGAAAAGGCCCGTTGTGCTGTGGCCTTACGTTGGAACGCAGACAGCGGCAAGTCCCGTGCTCTCGTTAAACGCTCACATCCTTGAGAAAATGGCGGGAGACCATGCTCAACTTGTAGCAGTCAGCATTCTTTTTTTATTTCTCTACACTGCCGTCACAGACTTATATATATTGCTATATATAAAAGCAGAAGACATGGTAAATTATGTATTTTTTCTGTACAGGGTTGTGTCCTGTAAATGCGTGGGACTTGGCGGTAATTTAAGTGTGCTATGGGGAGACATCTCTGAGTTCACACACAGAGGCAGGAGGTCTCGGCAGTCTCGCTCCGGCCGTAGCTCAAGCTTCCCAGGGGGCCCCTGTTCCGCCCACACTCTTCCCACCTCTTTTTTTTTTTTGGCGCTGCTGGCCCTCGGGGGTCTTCATCTGTGGCTTTTGTTTTTCTTGAATGCATATATAGCACTTTTTGAAGTCCTTCCTCCAGATGTGGTCGTGGTTTGTAATCATGCACTGATAAAGTCTCACTTTGCATTTGAAACGGAGTTCTGTGCCATTTAAACCGGTAACGATCTTCTAAAATACTGTTTAATGCCTCTGTGTTGGATTATGTGAACTCTGCCGCCTGCAGTTTTCACCTGAGCTGAACTCCACCACAGTCACTGTCACAACTTTAATATACTAGTTTCAGCCTCAGACGTCATGCCCACGGGCTGCCCACAGTTGCTTCTCCGACTGTTTGATGCATGTGTGTACAAAACTGGAAAGCACTTGTGAAAATCACAAGCTCCTATCATATTGCTTGACTGCTCTGCAGCTGCTGGAAGTCGCTGTGAATGGGCTTATGCAAAATCATATTTAAAAGCTTCTGAGAATTTCTGAGAACTTAAACACTGGAATTGAAAACATTTGTGAAGTTTGTGACTAGATATCTGCAAGCAGAAGTGTTTGTTTTGATTTCCTCTGTCGTATTATCTGATTTCTAAAGTTTTACATGGAGCTGTTACACAGTGATCTGAATGATTTCTTCATCCAGTGATGTTTCTCAGAGCAAAATACAGAAAGTGGCACATTCCACATACTAAACTAAAAATTTTAGTAAAGCATAATGCTATTAAGAATTCACAAACGCTACGATACAATTAAATAAATATATGCGATGCAGGTTTAATGTATGCGCTTTAATTATTTGCATGCGTGTAGCTTACGTACATGCATCTCAGAGCGGCTCCATTCACAGTAAATGATGCTACACAAACTAATACCATTTACATGTGTGGAGCATCTCATACTCCATCTCTGCATGTTGTTGAGAGTTTGGGTTGAATATAACATTCATCTGGGAACGTGCGCTGTTTCATCAGATTTGTAAGGTAAATCATTTATAAACCTACGCAAACACAGAAGAATACATCTTTCTCAATATGCTAACTGTTCATCGCGAATTCAAAATTAATGTTTAAACCCTCACTCTAAGTTTACATGTTTTGATGTTCACTTATTCAAGAAATTACAGTGGCTGTAGATCTTCTATAATAAAGAAATGGCCAAATATTAAAGATTAAGTGGACAGTTGGATTAAATGTTGTTGAGTCAATATTAAACAAGGATTAGATCGCACAGTAGTGTAAAAACAATCGTCAGGCTGTTGGTGACCCTTGCAGGCATTTGTTATAATGCATATTGTACATTAGCTCTATTGTTTATAATGCATTGTGTGTTTTAACAGTTTTGTTCAGTATAAGCATATGATTACTTGCTTTTGATACTTCATTTGAGCTAATTATTATTGCCTTATTGCTATTATATATGTATTTTAATTCATTTTCAAGGCTATTGTTCACTTAGGTTTATTCTTATGACTGCAAAATAAATTATAATTATTTGATTACTCGATTAATTGTCAGAATAATCGACACCAAAATATTTACCAAAATAATCATTAGTGACAGCACTACACTTATTGTTGTTCAGCGAAATTGTGAAATTTTGATATCCAGTCATTTAAATAGGAATCCACCCAATCAGGAGTTTTGCGTCAGGGTTAAAAAGTTTCCCATGCAGATTTAGCTTGTTCAGATTGGTTGTGCAAATTCGCCACACTGACCAACTGGAAGCTCTTTGGGACCCTAAAAATTTCACAGATTTATCACTAATTTGGCTTGACCTTAGGGATTGCCCATTGGTCAAAGTCAGTTTTTTTTTTCGCAGTGTGGTTTGCGGCATTAGTTGGACCCCATCGGTGGCTTTTTGGCCGATTGGGTGTGTTGACTCCTGATTTATAAAAAATAATTCATTATGATAAATTCATTATGAAAAATTCACTACTGCCACCTGCTGATATAGGCAGTTAGGATGATCAATCGTTGTTTAAATAAATTATCAAATATTCGATTAATCGTCAATTGAT
Organism: Labeo catla; assembly: GCA_012976165.1. Lineage (NCBI taxonomy): Eukaryota > Metazoa > Chordata > Actinopteri > Cypriniformes > Cyprinidae > Labeo > Labeo catla. The sequence continues at coordinate 513,034 of VONZ01000083.1, forward strand.
CGTCAGTTAATCATTGACATCCCTAATAGGCAGTTACTTCCTCTCACACAGGTGCAGAATGTACAGTACTTCCTAGTTGGCTGTCTTTGTGTGTGTTCAAGTAGCAACCTTTTAGCCCAGACACTAGCGATGTGAGGCAGCAACGTAGTTGGCTTTTGTTGCGCTAGTTCTTTGATATGGGTTTGGTGTGTCCTGGCCTTTAAGTGGGTATTTGTGAATGAGCAAGTGGACCAGACTTAATGCTGATAGTCAAAAATCTGGCCCTACATAATTTTATTCTCCAAACACAATGGAAAGTCGGTTTCTGTCATGCTGGTGAAATGCATGAATGTTCACTTGCGGTTTTGGCCGTGTCCTCATGGAATGTGATAATGGAATGTGAGTTTCTTGGGCTGTACTCATTTGCAGTGCTTTGCTGGAAAATCCCATCTGTGAGAATCAGGCCAGGCCTGAGATAAATGCAGTGACAGAAGGCATCTTAATACCAGACAGAGCCTGGACTGCAGCCACCTGGGCTCTTTATGTATACCCCATGTATCTGTGCGAGACGCAGCAACTGCTCAAGTAACTGTAAGATGCAAACGCTCTGACATGTCAATTGTGAAATGCAGAGCTCGTAATAGGTTACATTAACTTCAAATGTTAAGGGCCGTTTTGGATTGGACCCAAACATTCTTAGCTGATAGAGTCATTGTTACTGACTCCAAACACCTCTTTATCACCAAGCAGCTAAAGCCACTGTAATTACAGGTGTGTAAGTGAGTGAAAATAACATGACAAGCCCGTACAGCAATCATGTTGCAGTTTAACATAATGGGGCCTGATCAAATGCGGGAATTTAGTTATATGACTAGGCTAGGTTTTGTTTATTAAAGAGAGAGCGAGAGAGACAGAGAGGCCAAGAGGAAAAAGAGTGGAAATGAAGTTTCCATTCCGTGGTGCAGTTGTTTGCCTTCGCTGCAATTTGGCGGGAGTCCTGTGGCCAGACGTCTGTCTTCCATTAGGAGGCTGAAATACCCCGCTGTGTTTCTACTCTTGGCATCAGGATGTATACATCATCTTCAGCATTTTGAAATTGCTTGGCTGGTGTTTGCCTGTTTATTGAGTAACATGTCTGCAAGCAATTGACGCAGCTTTCGGTGAGTGTTTTCAATTAAGAATTCAAATGCTGTCCTGCATGGGGTCACAGGCTATTTTCATGACTTTGCATTTTTGGACTTTTCGGTAGTTCGCATTCTGCTGTTATGATGTTTATCTTGGGATATCGCCTGCATCCTGTTGCCAACGGTAGGCTACAGATGATAAACATAGTTAAGTGTGCAGGAACAAACTGGCCTGCGTAGTCTTAAGTTTACCTTAAGTGTTCTGTGAACCCTACACCTCATGTTACTTATTGACTAAATACAGTTGAAGGGTTGCTTTGCCACTGTTTCAATTGGTCCAGACAGTGAATAGCACATTTAAACTGCTTCAAGGTGCTACATAACCCAAATATTATTATTATTATTATTATTATACTACAGGAGTAATTTACCCCAAAATGAAAATTTACTCAGGCCAGTTTGTTTCTTCAGTGAAACAGATTTGGAAAAATTTAGCATTATGTCACTTGCTGCGCCTTCAAAAACAAACTGACAAAAGCATCACAATAATCCACAAGTAATCCACACCACTCCAGTCCATCAATTAATGTCTTGTGAAGTGAAACGCTGTGTGTTTGAAAGAAATGAATCCATTATTATGCCATTTGTAACGTCAAACTGCTGCTCCCAGCTAAAATGCCAGTTCTCTATCCATATTATTGCCTTTTCTTTTAATATTTGAGCTGTATTTGGAATGCTGTGGGACATTATAGACAGCTAAATGCGGTCTGTGTGCGTCCAAACATACTGCCACATATTGATTTGTTCTGCTCAGTATGCATGATGCACTTAATATTATTAACTTGAATGATTAGCAAAAGCAGGCGTCTAACATGCTCTAGAGTCTGCAGCTCTTTGGTTAAACAGCTGAAATTCATTTAGCTTGATTTACGCAGTCGGCCCCTCAGAATGTGAGCTGCTTGTTGAGAAATATAGTGGCCTCTCGACAGGAAACACAGACAATGCCAGTAATGATTGTGAAAAATGGAAAGGTTTTTTTTTCCATGATGTCAAGCCTCAGCCCTGAAATGAACTAAAATAGTTTGTTGATATGTGTGTGTGCACATGTGGTCCCAGTAATCATGTTTCCGGTTTCAGGGTTCACCCGACCTGCTCGACAAGCACATGCATGTGTCATAAAGTTGCACTGCCTGTAATTTTGAGAAAATATTACAACTGTCCATCCAGCAGGCCCTTTCCTGTATCACATCCTGTTTTCTATGGTAACCACAAGAACATAGCAGAAGCTCGGCACCCTACGGCAGGAAAAAGTGAGAGAAAGGAAAAGAACCAGAGAGCATGTGAACTGGGTTGAGTTTGTGGAGATTTATGTGATAGCTTCAGGAATTCACATTTCTGCACACAGCTGAAAGACATTAAGGCCATGTTGAACCTGAGCCCTGTTTCAGATCCCCTCCCTCCATGCACCCAGATAAAGGTCACCCAATGTCCCGTCATCAACAAACACAGAACTGTGAGCAGTGCATGATTATGACCAAAATCAGTCGATTATTTCCCATGACTGTTTCGATGAATAGATTTGACATTAAAATGCAGAGCGCTGAGGTTCAGCGTGAGCTCATTGACAGTTTGGCTTCAGCATGAGCATGCATATGCTCATGAGTTCGCACCAGTTTGGTTTGATTACAACAGACTCAGTTTAGTTAGTTTCGTTCTTTTGAATAAATGTGAACATGCCATCTGAACCATGCTTCGCACTAAATAAGCGGACAGAGATGAGATATTCCCTCTTTTCAGCCTGCTTCCAAATAAACTCTGCTGTGGAAAGCAACACAGACCAAAGACATCTAAACAAACCAAAAATAGGATGTGATGGTGAATCATACCTGGTTCTTCTGAGCTATACTACCCATTACAATTAGGTATAGGCATTAGTTCCATTGAAAACCATAATTAAAACTATCCAATCAGGTTGCTACTATATACTTATGCCTTTTGTTTTGTAACTTTACGGATGGTTTTAAAAATGACAGCGTAAAAACTACACAAACCAGGACTAAATCTAAATTTACTTTTTTGGCTCAGACCAAAAAAAACCCCAAGACTACCGAATGAGTGTGAACACACTCTTAGAAGGCAGCATGATGTTGCTGTTGATCTTTTGGAGTAGCCTTGGTGTCAGGAGCCTGCCTATGATGCCAAAACTGCTGTCTAGGTAGGCAGCTCGATGGGTATTGCAACAGAGCTGTAATTCAATTTCAGATTTGTAATGATTGTGTAGGAGGAGAGAGAGAACAATGATATTGCACAGGGTCTGTCACAGTCTTCCCTCGCTGTCTTACTGAAGATAACTTCCCAATTATGCCGAGACGTGAAGAGCACACAGTACTTTGAGTTTTATAATGTGCATATTTAAAATTCTGAAGTAATACAGACATATTTAAATGTGTTAAATGTTATTTATCTTGTAGGGTTTTGTATTTAGTTTTTTTTATATGCATCACCTTTATTTCTATAATGCATTCTATTTTTGTCGTTATTTATTTATTTTTACAATAATGTTAGAGCTTTTTTATTTTCTGTACTTTACAGGGCTCGAAATTGCGACCGTTTTGGTCGCATATGCTCCCAAAATTTAATCTGTGCGACCTCAAAATATATTTGGAAGCATTTGTTCGAGTGCCAGAAATTGTTGTGGTGCGACCTGTTTTCATTTCTTTACAAAACTTTCGCTAGCCTAACTACTGCCCAGACTGCTGTGAGCTGATACAGTGACAGGATCGCCGTTCTCTCCAACATTACACAACTAATTAAACTTGATCTTTACATTCTTAACTTTAATGCAGATTTCAGATATTAGCCGTCAATCACTCCCTGTCACTGACACTGCGCTCCGCTGAAACTCGGAACCGGCCGTTTTTTTTTCTTTCTCAACCAACCTCTGTTCCGGATTTGCACAAACTACATTGAAATTAGGAGTGTGTGATATTACGATTTTTGATTGTGGACAATTAAAATATCTCCACAATCTGCTTTTGAAGAAATATATTATATTTCGTGCTACAGCGCACATTCTGTCAGACGCAATTCTGGTGCCTCCGTCTCAATATACTGTACAACGCGGCATACATTCACATCAAATGATATTTCAACTCACGCAGGCGCGTAATTTCCACTGGGGACTGTGTCCCCCCACTTTCAAATTGTTTTGTTAAATTAACGTCTTGTGTTGTGTAATGCACGCTCAGCACCGCAGAGAGTTGCGATTGCTAAAACGAAACCGAAAGTAAAACGCGCACGCGCCTTCAAAAGCAATTTTAATTCCACAAGTTTAGAGATCGACTCCCCAATGTGCGCAAATTGGGCTACATAACATATCTAGGCTGTAGGATATAATAGGTTGTGAAGTTGCCTATGGCTCTGTATCATGCTTTAAAAAATTCGGTCTCTATTTGCACTTTGAATATTGAGAGACTAGCCTACTTTGATTATGGCTGCATTTATTTTTTGCACTTAATACGACTAAGAAAGAATTGTGTCGTTTATTTTTTGTTATTTGTACTGTATATTGTTTAAAAATGCAGTGGTTGCCTCTAATTTAAATGGCTCTACATGTAAGAGAAAATAAACATCTTATTCATGTACTCATATTTTCATTCATTCTTGTCCCTTGCTTAAGGCGTAAAATAAATATTTAAAAAAAGGCTTTCGGAATCAGCCCATTTGCTTGTAAAAACATCGGCAATCAGAATCGGCCATGAAGAATCAAGATCGGTGCATTACTAAAAAGAAATGCCGGGCGAGTGCTGGCCGTTCTGCTCAGTTGTAAGTTGTGGTGCTCCTAAATTGGAGCACCAGTGCTACCAAATAAAAAAGTTAATTTCGAGCCCTGCTTTAAATCAAAGCATTTTCTGGTGAGCTGAACAATATCAAACTGTTTTTGCATCATTTTTGGGTGTTGTTGTTATCGGGTCTCTAGTGGGCAGACATACAGAGTTTCATTATGTTTGACTACAGCATGTTTGAAAAGGGATTTCTGCAGTGACATTTCCCTGTTCTTCTGAGGCAGCATGTGCTAATTCACAGACATTTTTGTTGTTTGTTGTCTGTTTTTCCGTCTGGCGTGTCGTGAGGAAAAAAGAAGGCAGTGGTGTGTTGTGCAGAGCGCACATGTGGTACTAATGCTCAGCTAAATGCTGCTGCTGTGGACAGATGGCCGTCTCGTTCCATTCCTCTTTTTTCCTTCCATCATACTCTCTCTTTGAATGACAGCACTAATCACTGCAATATCATTGTTGCACCAAAGCAGAACAAAATAGCTCAGTGTTAACAAGCCTGTATTAGGTCACTCTTCATTTGTCTGTGTGCTCACATATGTGTTCATGCATAACTGCTAGATGTGGTTAGATAACTGTTTGAATACCCAATTATGAAGGAATGCAGCTGACCTGCTTTCCCTGGTGTCAAATAAGGACTGCGTGTCTTCTGCTTACAAGGGACTGGCCACAGCTGATAGCATTCCCAAATGACATTCCGGCATCTTACATGTCAAAACATTGGGAACTAGGGCTGGGCGGTATGACAGCATATACCGTGCAATGGTCAAAATGTGTCAGGCTGTAGAGGTTTTGCTGTTCTGTTTATACTGTGGTAGGTATGTTTGCACAGCTATAATTAGGCAGGACTGCTTCACGTTATTTACACATGACAGAGAAGAAACAACATGAAGTAATGTGAAAATATAGAGCAGGACGAGTCCCTTTTCTATTTATATAGAATTCAACTGATGTGTGGTTATGCGTATATGTATATGTATATTGGCTATTTTTCAGCTGTTTCTGTGGTTTGTCTAATCAGAAGTTAAAAAAATTCTTAAGATAAATCCAAATTTTGGTGTCATCAACTCATCAAGAAAAACACCTAGCAGACTGTCGACAGCATGTGCTATTTTCATTTCGACTGGCTTGACCTGAGTCATGTTTTGGCACGTGTTTTAAAGATTTCTTTTTAAAGAGCATGTTGATTAATTTGCCTTTCATCTTTTTTTCCCCCACATATGACATTCATATGTGCCGAATATTGCGGAAATCATTTTGTAATTCTAAAATTAAAAATTAGTTAATGATATTAAATTCGGCATAATCAAGGCTCAATCAAGATTCAAATTCTTCTTAAATTTTGTCTCTAGGACAATGTTAAGAAAAAAGATAAGAACATTCTTAAGTTAGAAAATGAGCAGAACATATCAAAGAAGAAGAGAAGAAGAAGAAGGGTTAAGAAGAATTTAATTATTAAGAAAGTTTTGCACCCTAAACCCTAAACTTAGGGTTTGTGTCCATATTCCAAATAATTAAAGAAAATAATCATATGATTTTGAATTGAAGTATTTAGAGTATTTCATTATTGTTATGTGTGAGAAAGTTTTACAGTGTTATTCCACAGTATGACAGAGATCATCTGTTGCATCTGTTTAGAGAAACAAACTTCAACAACCCAACAACCCAACCTTGGTTTTTTGGCAACCCAGTGCTGGGTAAATATTGGATGGAACACATGTTGGGTTATTTTTTTACCTAGCTGGTTGGGTTAAATATTTTTACCCAACATGCTGGGTTGTTTTATTAATGTCAACTATTGTTTAAAAATTATTATATTGCTTAAAATAGGCTGGAAATTTAAAATCACACACAGAATTATAGAGGCAACATGCATTATCAAGAGATGAACATTTATTAATAAATCAAGCATTTTAAAAATAAAAAATGTAACTTATATATATATACTCAGCGGTGCTAAGAACCGCTCTCTCCTGTAGAAACACAAAAAGCCCACACACTGACTGTAACTCAGCATCTGGGTTGTTTTGTTGGAGACAGGGTAGAAAAAAAATGACCCAGCATTAAAAATGACCCAGCAGCTTAGATACAGAAAAACTACGCAGCACCTGGGTAAAAAAAAAAAAAACAATAAAATGACCCAACAAGCTGAACCCAGTCTTTGGGTTAAAAAAAAAGAACCCAGAATTTTTTAGAATGCAGAAAAGCTACCCAGCACCTGGATAAAAATATTAAAAACAACCTAATAAAATTACCTATCAGACTGAACCCAGCATTTTTTAGTGTCTACCCTCAGACTCAGAACATAATTGAATCTAAAGTAACTTTTGGCAAGAGGCACGTTATGATTATGAATATGTATTCATTTTCATGAGGAATTTTCAGAATTGGTAAATGTCATACAAGATGCATACGTTTTAACAAGAATGCCTGTCATGATTGCCCATGGCGCCTGTAAACTTTCCCACAGAATGCTAATGTTTGTTCAGGGTTTTCCATGCAATTGACCAAGCGATGGAAGACAACCTTATCACAAGATTAACCTCAAAGCAGATGTTTTTTTCCCCTCTATAATCCAGCCGTACACCGGCTTCAATGGTCTTATTGAAACGTCCAGTTAATCAGGTAATCTGAAGCAGACCCACTGCTGTGTTTTTCCTCAAGTGGAAGGCCGTGATCTTGCTCGGACTGCATCTCACCCCCTTGTGCTTGTTTCCGTCCTCAATAACTCAGACCGGCGTCTTTGAAGAGCTCACAACTACTCCATATCTACTCCAGAGCTTTCGAATCCACATTATCATTGTTCTCACGTCACCTCTTGTAATTCGCCAGGCCTCTGCAGTTGTGTTCGGCTCCCATCAGCTGTGCTGTAATACAGCCTGGTCTCTCATGGGTGCTCTGAATTATTGATCACAGGCTATAAGACTGAGAAATAGACGGATGAACTAATCCCGCTGCCCCGTGCCAAAATTAAACAGCGCTTGCTATGGAAACATCTGGTCCTGTGCTTTGCATTCTGACAGATGTAGTAAGGGTGGCGTTTTATGACCTTGTATTTAGGCAAACATCTCTCCTTCTGCTTAGCCGTCCCCATCTTTTATAGGTGGCACACTCAATTTTATCAGCAGATGTTCAAACAGCAGAGGAGAGAGAGAATGCTTGCTTTGCTTGCTTATATGTTCAAACATCACACCCATTGAAGCTCTGCATAGAGTTGTTTTTCTCAGTCGACTTCTTTTGACTTGGCTGAAGTTGTGCAATATCTAAAATCACCAGTGAGTATTTGGAAACTTCTGGAAGGTTAAGTAGAGCCTCAGGGCCACATTAGCACAATAAGGTTGTAACAGTACTGTAGAGTGTGTAACAATACTTTCGGAAGTAAATATAGATTTTTCTCTATAGGGAACTTTGATTTTGAACTTATTAACCTTTTAAAGACACTTGTTGTGATCTCCAAGATTGTTAATCTATGGACTATGCTTTTATTAAAGCCATCTTTGAATATAGTGCAGTCAACAGACATTTGGTAATTCAGAGATTCCATTTTGATTCCATTTTGATAGGGTCAAAATCTAACCTTGTCAATAGATTTTCGTGGACTTTCGGATACATTTTGGGTTCTGAGTAAATGTTGTGTAAAGCAAGTGTTCAGTTGGATTCAGTTTACATTTTTCATTTAATGTAGATCTCATTAAATAATTATACCGGCCATCAGCCACTTTGATCTTGATGTCAGTGTCTGCATTGGCCACTAAAAAAACCCATATCAGTCGACTACTAATTAGAATCTTTTGTTAGGCCTGACAGTGATTTAATAAGCTGTTTATGCCTTTCTTCGATGCAGATGGCTCGCTGTATTGATAGTCTTGTGTAATCAAAACACATCTTGATCATCTGTGGTTGGGCAGAATCCACCCATACAAGCAGCGCTCTGGCTATTATATTTATCTGGTCTGTGAGTAAAGGCTTATGTGAATAAATCAACATCATTAGTCTAGCTGCTTTGTTTGCTTGCTCACAGGGGCTGTGCGTGATGATCAGTCAATACTACGCTGGAGCTGGCATGCTAGCTGCAAACCCACATAACCTACAAATTACAAAAGCCTTGCGGGAGGGATGCAATTGGAGCGGGCATGTTTATCCCTGCCTATTGGAAAAATCATCTTGTAGAACAGCTAGCTTTTTGTTCAAAATGAAATGTAGGGTCTCTTTCAACACAGAAGAATGTGAGTTGAGCATGTTGCATTCAGGCGAAGCAAATAGACAGTTTTAAGATTCATTATCAAAAATGGTGATCATGTTATTTCAGCCTTCTATACCACCACACACATTATTATCTGTCTGTTAGGGCTCATCAAGGTCTGTTTTTACACGGGTGTCTTGTGCTGGGCCTCATGTAATGTGATGCTAATGGGTGCCGGGTAACAAGAGTGATGTCAGCTGTCCTTCACAGTCTTCACAGGGGCCGTTGTCTTTCAATTCAGCCTGATGAGGTGGAGGATGAACATTGAGCCATTTGCAATAATGAGATGAACCTTTGAGCCAGTGCATTGTCCATTATTTATGAAAGCCTTCATCCTGAGCAGAACCACTGGGCCTGATCTGTGCGCTTGACTGCTGCCTGACATCACTTGCAACGAACAACTCCAAGCTTTAAAAGCACAAGGCCATTTGTTCTCACTGCTTTCATGTTTCCATCCTTTGTGCTCTCGCTTGAACTGCCGTATCTTGGCTCTCGGTTAACGCCTTCTCTCTTGTGTTATAGCAACTCTACACCCGTCTCCATGTGGAGACTTGAGCTCTTGGCATTGGGTGTAAATAACACGACCTGTACAGCAACCCAGGAAACTTGTTGTGCTCGACTCAAGGCGAAGTTGTTCAAGTTTAAGTTTCACAGCCATAACACAGGAATCTGTTTTCCCAGGCTAGGAAGAGGGGGAGGAGGTGGAGGTTCTTTTTTAATTCTTCAGTGAGGTGCTGCTTTCAAGTGTGTGCACAGGCATGGTGAGACAGCAGTGTGGCAGCCAGGGGGCTGGGTGCGGGAAAACAGGCTGGCCACTCCCTCCACTTGTACCAGCCTGTTCCATAATGAAGCAGCACTGTCAGGGGATCATCTTTCTTCAGCCCCAGTTTGAAAGCCAAACATTGGAAGGCGCCTGAAAAATGTGCTGGGTGCTTAAAGAAACACTAACCTAATATGCTCCTTCAGCGAGCACATGTGTAATGAGAAACAGAGGATGTCTTTGTTCATGCACCATGTGGAAAATCATTGCCTCTCCCCCCTCTATGTGTTGTGTGTGTGTGTGTGTGTGTGTGTGTGTGCACCTGGTATTCATCACGTTATGGGGACCAAATGTCCCCACAAGGATAGTAATACCAGTAAATTTTGACCTTGTGGGGACATTTGTGAGGTCCCCATGAGGAAACAGGCTTATAAATCATGCACAATGAGTTTTTTTGAGAAAGTAAAAGTGTGCACAGTCTCCTGTGAGGGCTAGGTTTAGGTGTAGGGTAGGTGTAGGGTGATAGAAAATACGGTTTGTACAGTATAAAAACCATTACGCCTATGGAATGTCCCCATAAATCATGTAAACCCAACATTGTGTGTGTGTGTGTGTGTTTTTTTTTTTTTTTAGAGCCATTATTTTTCTGTAACTTAAACAGTAGATCATGGCACTAGCAACACCAAGGTCATGGGTTTGATTCACAGGAAATGCACTAACTCATAAAAAATGTATACTTTGAATGCATTGAGTCGCTACCGAAGCGTCTACCAAATACATAAATGTTTTTTGACTCAGGAAGGTCAGAATGGAAGATGACATTGTGGTTTTTTTTTTATTTTTTTATATCTTGTAAAATCCATTTGTCTGCTGTATGTGATGCGCTGTAGAAGGCTTTCATGGGCTGATGTTTGGGAATTCTTGTCCGGAGAGTCAGAGGCACCTCATCAACACCCATTCCATTGCGCTCACGCATGACTGGACAGGTCGAACTCACTCAGGGTTGTGCAGAAGAAACGTCTGTTCATATGAGAGAGAGAGGACTTGTTGTAAAAACACCTGCATTTGTGTGCACTAGAGGTCAAGGTTATTAGGAAAGGGTGATGGCAGCTTCGCTTGAGTTGTGAGTGGCCATCATAAACAGGCGCCACTTCATCCATTGTCAGGCCGTGATTAATAACCTGTCAAGTACTGCCTTAAATCACACCCCTCAACCAACCTACCTGCAGATTTCAAATAGTGGCATAAATTAGCAAAATGCTAAAAATCAGAACATATTTCATACCTAAATGATATCAAAATAGAAGTTTTTTGGCTTTTAGTATGAATATGTTCTATAAGCTAGTGTGCTCCAAAACAATGACAAAATTCATATTTGGAAGATATAAACGTTCAAAATTTACAGCCTGTAACTTCCACCAATATGGATCAATGATTTTGATGACATCACCCTGCATTTCAGCTTCTCATCAAGCTTTCTGTCCAATCAAATGCTCTCTAGAATCCAAAGAGTCCCGCCTCCTACACTATAAATAGACGCTGAAGCTGCGGCTGAAATCGATCACTTGTTCATTGAATTGGTATTTTCTGTTTGGTGAATGGCACTACATAGGGCAGGGGTCACCAAACTTGTTCCTAGAGGGCCGGTGTCCTGCAGAGTTTACCTCCAACTTTCCTCAACACACCTGCCTGGAAGTTTCAAGTATACCTAGTAAGACCTTGATTAGCTGGTTCAGGTGTGTTTGATTTAGCATTGGAGCTAAACTCTGCAGGCACACCGGCCCTCCAGGACCGGGTCTGGTGACCCCTGATATAGGGGATGGGGAATGATTCAGACAATGTAAATATGCTTTCCGTTGGGGCGAATGTAGTCTGGTTTCGCATGCGAACCGCTGTAGCGCGCACAGTCTATTTCGTTTAGTGACACGGTAACACGGAACAGATCATATGTGCGATCCGTATCTAGACAGAATGTTATATTTTATAGCGCTATGGATTAGATTGTGGCTATGATATGCTGACAAATGCAGCCTTATGAGTTCAACGGCTCTGGCCCAAGCTGTGATATAAACTAAACGCTGTTGGCTATTTTAAAAAAGGGGCTGGGACTGCTTGATATGTCACGCCCTGTCTTCCTGTTTCAGTTGAAGTTACGTCAACACATAGAATAACGCTATGTGTTTCAAAGCACTTCAGTGGACCTTTAAATAACTGTTATGTGGACCAGGATTTTAGACTTTTGGGATTTTTTTATTTTGCTCTAGAAACCGAAACCATGAAATCAGCAGCATGTCTTGTATGATGTTGTTGACAGTCAGATTATCATGGAATAGATGTGATTTATTGTTTAACTTTAATATCGCACCTGGCTGGGACACACTGTTAATGTTCCACATGTGTTCTGCACATATACTCCAAATGGATCTTAGAAATTTTCAATTTTCCGACATTTGGCTGCTTTGATGCCTTTAATTTATGGAAGCATTTTATGAAATGGAGTTGGGGTTATGATCAGCTTTGATGTATTGTACAGCAGCGTTTTACCTCAGTGAAGGTAAACAGACTGCTTCTGCAGGGTGTGTGTCCTGGCGCTGCGCTGCTAAATGGTGATTAGTAAATAATGGTGATCACACAAGTCTCGCCTAGATAACAGCAGTCATTTCCTCCTAGTAAATGCTCTCTCTCTCTAGGTCCTTCCAGTCAGCCGACTGCTGAGATATTTTTGTATGTCAGGAACCTGATGTTCTGTTGTTTGTCTTGTACTATTATGCAATGCCCTGTTGCCAGATCTACAGCCTTATGGCACAACTGTTTTGTGTTTTAATTGAATTGTGGGCTTATATTTAGAAATGTATGTGGTGAAACAGTAAGGGCGGCCGTACACGGTGCGAATTCGGACAGTCGGAAGACCGTATGGCCACGCACATGTCACGAGTGACTTTGTTTACGGACGCAGTGGTACACGGCACGATTTTAAAACCTGACGATTTCCGAGGCAATCACATTCACGAAGTTCCGCGCCAAAAACATGGACTCCGAGGAAGAGATCCTTTTCGGTAAAATTTAACAGTAAAATGTTAAATCATGCAGTGTGTCTCTGTATATTTAGGGTGATCAGATTGTTTGCCCATGAAATCTGAGAGAAAGCCTGTGTATAATATACTGTGTATGTACTGTTAAATTCAACTGCTCTCTGTCTATCTCATAACTGCATATAAAAAATATGAGCCGTGACTCTTTGCTACACATGCAGGAACCGTCTGATCACCCTTGCGTGTGTACACTGGTTGCAAACTTGACAAAACTTCACCTCTACAGCAGTGCTAACAAGCATATGCATTAAAGACATTGGAACTGCAATGCTACAGCACTGTACAGTATTGTAATGTATGTTTTAACGTAGTATTATGCACGTCGAGGGGGCTAGTTGGCCACCACTATAGCTAAATTTCCAGTTTGCTCAACAAATCGGCTCGTTCAACAGCACACACGTCACGCTTTCAATCCGACAGCTCCCGAAGTTTTTTGACATGTTTAAAAATGATCGTGAGGTCGGGAAGTGCTCGTAAGGCACTCTGCTCGTCTCGTAATTTCTCACACACCATACGAGCCCCGACCATACGAGAAGAGACGATTTCCTCCGATAACCAAAAAAATCGCATGCGAGCTCGTACGACCTCAAAAATCGCACCGTGTACGCCCGCCTTAAGACGGTGATAAATGTCTAACTGTATTGCTTTGTCTTTGCTGGTTACACGCAACAACAAGCATAAAGTGCTAATCATGTCTGATTCCTTAATCAGTCACTTTTAGGAGTTGGAATGCTTTAATGAATCATTCAAAACGATTCACAAACAAGTCTGAATCAGACCTAGAAATTATCGGTCTGAATAGGTGAGCAGTTTCTCTGAATTGGTCAGAGTGATTACTGAAACAAAAATGAAACGTGTTAAAATGCATCTGTCATACCAATTCAAATTCCACCTCATACATTGAAAAGAAGCCAATTCTTAAATTGTGAATTTTTTTTTTTTTTCTACAGACTTGGTAAGAAACAGTATCTGGTTTCTGACAGGTTCTTCTTGAAGAGCTGCCTAAATGGGTGTATTGGAAAGGCCCATGAATAATGTAATCTAGTACAGCTGAGTACTGCCTGTGCCATTCTTAAGCTTGCTTGACTGGATTCCAGTGAATTATTTGTATGTTGCATCCTTATGCATAATGCACATGCTTTTGTATCGAAATATAGTTTTGGATATAGCTTTTGACCATTGTTTTTGGACAAAGAATGTTTGAATGTTACGAATGTCGCATTGAACCTCTCAAAGATCTCAAATTATCTTTATTTAACAACAGAAAACAAGACTGTTCCCTTGTGAGGGCATGTATGTGTACAGCAGACAGACCGTAATGAGATGAACTTGTGTGGCCAGTTAGTTTACATTTGGCTCTTATCAGCTGGTCAGAATAATGGCCACCTTCCTGTGGAGTGAGCGCTAACTAACTCGCTCTCTTTGATCTAGAGGAAGTTGACTATGAATTACATGTAGTCCACAACCTGTTTTGAAGGGGCAGTTTTACATTAAAAATTAGCTTTTTGTATTGTTGCCAAACCAAAACAAAAGCATCCTGGCTTGGAGGAGGACAGTATTTACCCATGCTATGTTGTGAGCGTCCTAGATTTCAGCAGCATCTCATCTGGATATACAGGCGGCTATTTTTAGAACACTTTGTTCATGGAATAAAGGACATATCAAACCAATGAACAGTGTCTGTGCTGAGCTGTTTTGTTTTGCTGACAGATGATGTAAATGTGTAAATAATGCAATATTTAAACAAAAGACCTGTGCTCTGCAGACAGGCTCCAGAATTTACATTTTATCACCTGTCGTTGTTGATACATTAAGAATTTACTGGCATAAATATTTATGGTGACACTTCAATTTTTAGGGACCAATTCTTACTATTAACTAATTGCTTATTAGCATGAATATTAGTATCATGTTGGATGTTTATTAGTACTTACAAAGCACATATTAATGCTGTTTTTTCTATGACCACACCTGAACTGAACAGCTACCTTACTAACTATTAGAAAGCAGCAAATTAGTTTGAGGCAAAAGTCATAGTAAATAGTTAGTTAGTAGTGAGAATTGGTCCCCAAACTAAAATGTTTCTTACTGGCCCTGCAGCTGTTTTGTATTATTAGTCACATTATTATACATATATTTTGTTCCAATGATAATAGAATTTATTAACTGATTCATTTTCTTGCATATTTCACTGACAGTATCATATTGCCAATGAAATGAGCCAGTTTCTTGGTGAACCATAAAAGAGTGTCATTGTTTCTCATACTGGTGACTTACTGTGAGCTATTTTCTATATTTGTCTCACCACATACGTGTGCGCACTTGTATATCTGATTGAGTCACATAACGTTATACTCATCTGTCAAATTTATCACCATCAGGGTGCAAAGTAATGTCACTCAGTGAATATAAAAACACAACAACAGAGATGTCAAGAACAATACATTGATCATTGGATTTGATTCATACTGGGTTCCAGAAAACATTTCGTACAAATCTCAAAATACATTGTAAAAAATAAATTTTCAAAGATTATTTGACTGTTGTAGAGTGATGTACTATTTTAGTCTTTCTTATTCAACATTTTGTTCCTTAATTACTGTGGCTATGTCTGACAAACAATGCCGCTCTCACGCTACACATCATGTTCTCACGCAGTGAAAAATACATTGCGGAGCAAAGAGGAAACTGACAATGTGCCGATATACAAGACAGAGCTTGTACTTATACAGAGCTTATACTTTTTCATGCTTTTGGTATAAAACAAGGTCTCAGCTTTAAAATGATGTCATTTTTAAGAAATTCAAACAATAAACACTGTTTTGTGACTCTTTAATCTGTCACGACTGATCACTGTATTGCCTTATTAGATCAATTGACAAGTGAATCGATCGTCTTTTCTTCTTTACTTCAAGCATGAAAAAACATGAATGAACATCAGAATGTATTTTATTTAAACCGCGTAAAGATGTCAGTAGACACCATTTTTCAAGTTTAAGTCTACCGAAGTTAATGTACTCTCCTGTCTGATTTGTTTGTCAAACAGAATGGCTGATTCGCCGTTATGATTGAACAGATCGTCAGTCAATCTGCTTGTGAACGGTCAATTTCTGTGTGAAAATTGTTTCAAAGTAAATTCTACACCAATTTTTGTCATTGTAGCCCTAGCTCAGTGTAACCCTACCAAATCTATTAATTTTTATGTGAAGACATTTGCATATCTTGGTTTAAATTTTTTTTGTGTCGCAGCGATAGAAAAATAACAGTTCAGTTCTACTCCGTTCAAACCATGTTGTATTTCAGATACAGGCGAGTCATTTTGGGCCCTGTCTTCTGCTTTTCTGAAACTATGTGGATTTTTTTTTTTTGCTTGTTGTTTACACTGTAGCCCAGATATTCAATGTACATGTTTTACCCTGCTGTAATGAATCAAGGCTTACATCAGTGGAATCAAGGGAATCTGTGAGATTTTATAATAACAGAAGCTCCTTTTGCACCCTGTCTTGAGCTTCAAAGCTACAGAATCAAGGGTGTTTCTTTGGAGATCTTCCCTTGAGGTTTACCAGCTCTAACAACACAACTCATGGCTGTGTTTCTCTCTCTCTCTCTTAGTTTTTTGAGATTGGCTGCCACGTCTGACCTTGATGCTAAATGGATGCTTCTTGAAACTGTCGCAAAGCATTTCTTCAGTCTGTGTGCCAGACATGTCATCCAGAAATCCTTTTACCACCACTTTTCTAAATCTCCTGCAAATATGTTGAAAACATGTTTGTTTTAGAATCACTACGTCATTTTTTTTTCCTGATGACCTCTGTGTCCTTAAATATCTCAAATGAAATTTCTGCATTGCTTTAAAGAGCTTCATTTAAGATGCCTTTTAAAACTGCGTCTTCTCTTACCTTCAAAGAGGATATTGTTTTTCAAACACTGTTTTTTTTGCGACATTGTGTGTCTAGGAGATCTCTCAGTAGTGAAGTGCCAGGCGAAATGGTGTAAAAAAAAAAAAAAATCCTTCTCTCAGTACCGTCTTCTCATCGATTTTTATTATCAGGATGAATAGCGTGCTGCAGCCCTCATTACAAGACAGTCAAATGCACTCAACTTCCTCTGTGTCATTACAGATGTATCTCTAATTTCTCAGCCCTGGCTTACTGACTCGTCTGTCACTATAGACATATGCTAACTCAAAGTGAAATGGATTATGTTAATGAAACGCTTTGAGATATCTTTAGCTCCTTTGCTGCCCTCCATCATTTTTGAAATACACTGGAGTGTTTTGTCTTCATGTCCGCCAGTGACGTTGGCGCTGTGAATCCAGCCTTTCACAGTAATGATTTAGAAGACTTGATAGATAGCAAATCGGTTTTAACATTGTCGCATTGAAATAAAACAGAAATGCATTATAAGTTAAAATTTCTCAACTTTTGGTTTACTTTCACAAACACTTGCAGTTTTCCTGTCGTCATGTCCTGTTATGCAGTGTGAAGTAAGTGTGTAGTCGGCATAAAGCGTCAAACTTGAGTTTTAATTTTGATTATTTTTTGCTTTATTTTATATCCTAGAAGCTGTCTTTAAACTTCTATAGCTTTCTTTCTTATGTGGAACACAAATTATGATATTTTTTATTTTATTTTATTTTATTTAATTTATTTCCAAGGAAGGTTAGAGGGGTCCAGTGATGTTTTGAACCATACTGACTTTTATTCTCTGAATCAGTTGAAAGGTTCTTTAAAAGATCATCTTTTATGTTCTACAGAAGAAAGTCATACTGCAATGGAACAACATGAATTAATAAATGATGACAAATTTAAATTTTAACTCATTTAAGTGGCATTACATGCCACTATAACCATTATATCTCAAATCTAGCTGTATATCTCAAAATTAGCTGTATTGTTTATCAGCGGTTGCTTGTTAATGGCTGATATTGGAGACCGGTGTGTGTAGAGGCCCGTGGATCAGTTTCATACAGGATGTGGTGTCATTGTTAACGTAACAAGACCTGTGCTTTAAAGCCTATTGGCTGCGGCTGGCTGATCTGCACTAGTTTATATGCAGCGCCGGTGTACAGCAGAGCGACTTGCCCGCCGCCAATCTCACCAGCACTGCCGTCGCCAAGCAGGAAACGCTCAGACACAATGGATCTGCACTGCAGCCCAAACAAACAGCAGCAATCGCCAGAAACAACCGCATTCTATTTCTCACTGTGCTTATTCCACGTTTCATAGATCTGTTCATGTGGATCGGAGTCGCATGATAAATTTTATCCGTGTTCTCCTCATAATTGAGAACAACGGCAAGCTGTTCCCCACTAAGCAGTAAAGCACTCTGTACCTCCTGTGGCGTGACGTACCTGTCATTTGTATGCGCCACGTGTACACCAGAAACCTGCGTCCCAGTGTAGTTGCCATGCACACGACATGCTAACCTGCTCAACACGTTTGGAAACGGTCACTGTTCAGACAGTGGTCACGATTGAAGCAACAAATGAATGACCTTCACCGGCTCGCAAAGGGAAGCTGGTCTCATTAATTGTTTTAATTGTTTGTTAAATGATGACTGTGTTGGGACCAAGGGCAAAGCGGTATGGTCTTGCTCTTTTATTCAGCTTTAATGGTGCTGGCAGCTGCAGTCACGTTGAGAACACAGATGTGTGTGTGTGTGTGTGTGTGTGTGTGTGAGAGAGAGAGAGACAGAGTTAATTGGTGTGTCTCATCGCCAGGCAAGAGGAGGAGTGCCTTTTGGGAATGACACGGCTCCAGAGGTGCAGCGAAAAAGTATTTAATTGGATTCAGCAGAAATTCTTCTGTCTTTTTATTTCTCTCTCTCTCCCCCTCTGATACACACATCGACTCTAACAAACCCTATTAAATTTTGCTCATTAATTTTCACATATAGTTTGCTGTAGCAGTCTGAAAACTAGGAATCTGACTTTTTAAATGACTTGTCTTAAAGATGAGTCCTGTCCATCCTGGAGATTCTCATTATGTAGTGAATGATTGACAGTCTATAGACACATACACACTGCAGTTAAACAGGGTTGTAACTTTCTTGAGTGTTTAATTCCGATCTGTACACACAGAGTTTGGTGATTTACTAGAGTGACAACTCCATTTTATAGCTGAATTTACTCCCCAGAACTTTTTACAATACCAGTCAAAAGTTTTTGAACAGTACGATTTGTAATGTTTTGAAAGAAGTCTCTTCTGCTCACCAAGCCTGCAATTATTTGATCCAAAGTACAGCAAAAACAGTAACACTTTAAAATAGATTTTTATTATTTAAAATAACTGTTTTCTATTTTAATGTATTTTTAATGTATTTTAAAATACTACATTTTCTGCACCATTACTCCAGTCTTCAATGTCACACGATCCTTCAGAAATTATTCAAATTTTCTGATTTGTTCAATAAACTTTTTTTTTTTTTTTTTTTCACTATTTAAAACAGATGAGTACATTTTTTTTTTTTCAGGATTCTTTGATAAATGCATCCAAATATCAGCATTTATCTGAAATGAAAAGCATTTATCTGAAATGGTTTATCTGAAATGATTTTTTTTGCTGTTCCTCTGAACTTTCTATTCAAAATTCTACTTTCTATTCTAAAATCAGAATATTAAAATGATTTAGAATGACAGGAATACATGCCATTTTAAAATATATTTAAATTGAAAATAGTTACTTTAAATAGTAAAAATATTTCAAAATTTTACTGTGTACTGTTTACTGTGTTTTGCTGTACTTTGGATCAAATAAATGCAGGCTTAGTGAGCAGAAGAGAATTCTTTAAAAAAACATTAAAAATCTTACTATTCACAAAAACTGGTAGCTTGACTGGTAGTGTATAATAACATTTTGTTTAGGTTTACTGTATTTGACATGAACGAATGCTGCGTTTACACCATGCTGTAATTACTGTAACAATTATACACCACAATTATAACTGTTTAATAGACAAAACCGCAATACAAGTAGTCATTTCATAGCAGAAACTACTGAAACTATTAAACTCTTTTAATTAACTATTGGGAAAAATCTGAGTTATTGGGAGTTATAATCATTTCAAGCAATGTATTAAAATGGCCTGTAGGCATTAAATATCTATTTTTATTAAAAAAAAAATCGTACTGTCCTTATATCCCAGTAATGAGGGTCTAAATAGGTTTTTCTCTCCGTTTTATTATACTTTTTTTCACAAATTTTTTTAATGCATTTTGAAATGGGTGTTATGTTATTAACCCTACAAACAAAACACAAACTTCATCTTCAACAGCAAAACCTTATATATAACTTCTCTCCACTTGCAAGAATTAGTTTGGTCTAAAATAGTAACCACCAAACTGTTGGTATCCATGTTTCTTGTTTACAGTTATGATACGCCTAGATGGTGCTATCTCTATCGCCATGACAACCATCACAAAATCAGGGTAGTAGGAGTGCTTCTTTATTCCTTACAAAAAGGATTCATTCCCACAAACTCAAATTCAAATGCAAATTCAAACACTTTTGTAGTGTATATATACATGTGAGATTTTGGACCAGTCTGTTAGCATGTTTTCCAAATGTTCTGCATATGAAGCTCATCTTTTCTGTCTTTAGAGGGACGTTGCCTGCTTGCATGATTTGTTGTAATCTCTGATTTATATGAAGACTGTTAAGCTCAGCGGAATGTCTCAAAAAGGAGCTCTTCATGTTGACAGCCTGCTTATGCTTCTGTTTAGTGCCAATATTTCTCAATCCTGTTAGTGAGGATTGAGAAATAGTCTGTTTTAATGTGGCTGTCCGTTTGACACATTCTGATATCATAGTCTTCCAGCGTTTGCAGAAGCTGTGGCAATAAAATGACTAATGATATGGCCGATTAGAGGTTGTAATGTGAGATGCGTTTCAAAGTCCTTTTGATATGTTCTCAATATTATGATGGGCCACTTTAATCTGGTTTTAGTGTCAAACTGGCTGTCAGACCATATTTCTGTTTTGTTGCAGCAGTGGACCTCCCTGATGTAAACACACACACAGTAACACACATACTCGCTTTTGGCCGCAGATTGACGGCATTGTTTTTAATATAGCCGCTGAGCGGGCGGTCGGAGCTCAGTACAAACAGACCTCTGTGTGTGTGTGTGTGCAGGTGCCCTTCCCTGTCACTCGCTCTCCTCTGACCACCCACAGACCAGCCCACACACACACACAGCCACAGAGCTTTACTTTCAATAACACCCCGGATTGCCAGATCTGTTCCTATGAACGTGATCGATTTGACAATCATTCTAACTACATTTTTACTTTTAGTAGAAGGCAATATGACAAGTGCTGGGGTGTTTGCATTGGTAGGTGGCTGCTAAGGTGTTCTGACTGTTTTTTAGTGTGTTACTGTGTGGTTTAGGTGTCAAAAGAGTCCACTATCAAGTCTTGAAGAGTCCCTCCTTCTGTATAGGTGGCATCTTTTTCACCATTTTTATTGTAAACAATGGCAAGTCTGATTGCTAGTATCTGAACACCTCTTAATAACATTCCACCTGATTTGAATAATTCATGTGTGTAGTACAAACATGCAATACAGTCTGAGCAGTAGTAATAGTGGTCCTTTGTATAACAGATGCCACTAATTATAGATTAACCTGCAGTTATGAGTGTTTTGTTACAATATTATGAGCCATAATTACTGAACGTGGCTGCCACTCCGGAAGTAAAAACCCATTCATAAGCCGTATTCGGATGGTAATTGTTTCGCATGTGAACGTCTGTAAAAATAAATTTACATGCACTTCAGAGATAAATTCAGTGATTTATTTAAAGTGGAGAAGCCAGTTCTGTGATCCTACGAGACGCACGCTAACATGGTCAGTTACTGTATGGTGTTCGGCAGTGGTCAAAAAGGATTTCAACAGCAAATATTGAATTGATTTCTTGTAAACTCTGAGATGTGGATTCAGACGGCAATTAAATTACCATACAAACTTGGTGTTCGTCAAAAAAAAGTAGGTAATTCGATTAGGGATTTTTAATCAGGTGGTGGGAGGCAAAACCGGCATTCTGGATTTGGATGGCAATAAAATCACCGTCTACCCCCTGTAAATGTTGAAAATCGCTTGCGTCCCCATGGGAAACAGTTACAATCTGAATCAGGCTATAGTTTTTTAAAAAGGAACTTCTTAACCATTAAAGACAGACTTTCTGTGAGTTTTGAGGTTGTTAATCGATTGTAAATACTTTTGTTGAATCCATCAGCCTGCATTATTTCAACTTATTTTTTTAAAAATTGCTGGTGTAAAACTACATCACCCACTATTCTTCAGAGAAATATTGACCAATCAGAGAATCACAACAAACATTAGTGAACAAAGAACACTTTAGCGCCCACCCAGTCACTCAATACCATGAAGCATTGCAAATTATGCAGTCAATTTCACTACTTAAATATTTGATTTGTATTGTAGTTTCTCTACAATATATGTAATTAACATTGTTAAATCAGTACTTTTATATTTCACCATTGTTTTTAGTCCAATTATGTTATCTGCAGTTCTTCATGAAATTCTTTTTTTTTTTTCTCTCATTAAAGCCATTAAGTACACAGGCTTGAACCTTTTGTCTTTTTGTCTGATTTTTAAATACGTTTTGCATCATGTGATAGTATATAATGTTGTGATTTACTTTGTAGCTGGTTGGTTTGATTCATGGCTTATAACACTTAAACAATGATAGTTATACAATGTAAACAATTTTTAAAGTCCCTATTAGAAAATGAAATGGAAAAATACAAAACCGACGCCACGGAAAAAGTGGGCAGGCACTAATGCGATATTAAACATAAAATTAACTTCGTGAAGAACTGATTTTGGATGGTTTGCAAATGTTTCTTGCTTCTTGCATATCTCTCATTCTCTGGTTTCTTCTTTTATGACAAAGGTGCATTTTGGTGGTGTGATGAAGATGTTGTTTTGCAGCTCAGTCAGCTTGAGTAAATCAGATTAAATAAACACAAGCGTGGAGGTATGGGGGTTAATCAGTGCTGAGGTCATCAGAGGGAGATGGGAATGGATGGCTTTATTAGGGGCCTGTGGAAATCCCCTTCCTTTAGCTGGAGCACAGCACATGAGCACTGCTTTCTCTCACGCCTGCTCATGTGAGTTGCATTAGTGTGCCGACACACACAGTCACACATTCCTTCAGTTTCCAATACTCACAAATACTCCCCCTCCACTCCATTCTTTCTCTGTTCATGTCCATCCGCTTCTGTTCTCTTGCTTTCTTTCTCATTTATTCTTGGGAAAGGATATGTAGGAAACAGAGCCTGTTCAGTCTGAGCTCTCACACCTGGAGCCATAAATAGAGCACAACCGGGAACGCCCACTTGTTTTAGTGGCCTTGGTTCTGAAAGTCTTTTTTTCTCATTTGTTTTCTCAGTATGGAACCAATAAGCAACTTTAAAGCAAGAAAAAGGAAAAAGGAAGGATGGATGTGCAATCTGTGATCAATTACAATGTTCCAAAACTGTATGATTTTATTTCTGATGTGTTAAAATATTTTAAAGAATGTTGGTAATCAGACATTTTTGGTGATTATTAAACACTTTTTTATATAGATCATTAAACACAGAGACATTTCTCAAAATATGTTCTGCAGAAGAATACTTTAGAACATGAGGGTGAGTGAATAATCATAGAATTTTCATTTTCTTTATCTATTCTGATGTCTTTAACTATTCTTGTTCTAATGTGAGAGCATAAACCCTAGTAAAAAAGTAATATATTTAAAATTTATTTCATACTTAGTATATCGCTCAACATAATAATAATAAATATTATAATTAAAGTTTATTTGGATTGCTACTTGTGCACAATGCACATTTCTTAATATTAAGCCTAAATGTGTTTGATTTCACTATTGTTGAAGGTTGTATGATGTGTGTATAATGTTGGTTAAATGCAAGATATTTAAAGTGTATCTGAAGTATACTTGCAATAGTTCCACTTTAGCACAATCAAATATCCTTCAGTATATCCTTAGTTGGACTTCAGCACTACTTTCAGCACTAAAGTGCATTAAGTATGAAATTAGTAAAAGTATGCTAGTTTAGTATACCAAAAGTACAGTTGCATTTTTTATTAAGCATATAAATATGTAAATGTGTTTGTAGTATACTTTGCATGAAATAAATATTTCAGATACATTTTAGTATATTTATTTTTCACTAGGGAGCTACTCATGCATCCCATAAAGCATTGCAAATAACTTAACCACAATGACTATTCAATTGTTGACTAGAGGTGGTTGATATGAGCAAAATCATATTTCACATTAACAGTATATATCACAATATATGATATATACAATATATATTATTTTTGTTGTTTTGTTTTATCTTTGTTATTAAAAAGAAGATAAGTCAAATTTTTGATTACGATCAATGGCATATACAACACTATACTAGGCTGTTATCACTTTAAGACCTAATAAATGGATGCAGTGCCTATGTGATTACTTGCCGAGACAGACATTTTGACATAATTTTGTGTAGATTACTATATAAAACTGTACAAAAGCTATGAAAGAGCACTGAATGAAAGCAGCAATCTGCTGAACTGAAGATTTTGTTTCTATGGTAACAGTGACTGCTCTGATTGGTCAATCTCTCTTCAGGATTATGGGTAATGTAGTCTTTTTTACAGGGATATTGGTTTGTTTTTAAACAGTAATTAAAGGAGAAGTCCACTTCCAAAACAAAGATGCACATATAATGTACTCACCCCCTTGTCATCCAAGATGTTCATGTTTTTCTTTCTTTAGTCGTAAAGAAATTATGTTTTTTGAGGAAAATATTTCAGCATTTTTCTTCATATAATGGACAGATGTGGTGCCCTGATTTTGAACTTCCAAAATGCAGTTTAAATGCGGCTTTAAACAATCCCAAATGCGGTTGTAAGTGATCCCAGCTATGAAAGAAGTGTCTTATCTAGCAAAACGATCGGTTATTTTCATAAAAATAATACAATTTCTATAATTTTTTTTATGTCAAATGCTCATCTTGTCTTACTCTGCCTGGACTGTTTTTTTCCGGGTCATGACAGTTAGGGTATGTCGAACAATTCCCATCTTATGTTCTCCCTCAACTTCAAAATCGTCCTATATCGCTGTTTTACCTTTTTGGTTGGGGGTGTTTGATCTTTTTTGCATGTTTACTTTGTAAAGACTGGGTCGGTACTTCTGCAGCGATGTAGGATGACTTTGAAATGGTTTTTGAAGTTGAGGGGGAAAATATGATTTGAGTTTTTCGACATACCCTAACTGTCTTGAGCCAGAATACACAGAGTTCAATGAGAGCAAGGCAAGACGAGCGTTTGGGAATAAAAAGTATTTGAATTGTATTTTTTTTTTAATAACCGATTGTTTCGCTAGCTAAGACCCTTCTTCCTCAGCTGGGGTGGTTTACAACCGCATTTGGGATCGTTTGAAGCTGCTTTTAAACTATTTTGGAAGTTCAAAATCGGGGCACCATATCAGTCCATTATATAAAGAAAAATGCATCACATAATTTCTTTAAGACTGAAGAAAGAAAGACATGAACGTCTTGGATGACAAGGGGGTCACATTATATGTGAATCTTTGTTTTGGAAGTGGACATAATACTGCTTTGAGTTTTAATGAGTGTTTGATTATTTAAGACTGAAGTCCAGTTTGACGTGTGCTATTGCTTGTACTGTGGTTTAGTAAACTACACAAACACCTGTTGAGGAGCGATGTGTTATTACTTTTCTAAGTAAATCGGTTTGCAATTTTTGCTCAGCAGATGACAAATCCCTCACATTGTGCTATCTACATTTTTAAAATTTCTTTTGGTGCTCTGCTTTATGGTATATTGCCTTCCCTCTCATGGTGTCTTACCACATACTCTCGCTTTTCAGTGAGGAAAATCTTACAGAGTGCTTACGAAGACAAAGAAAGAAAATCGTTAGTCTATTTCTTTAGTGGCCTTTTGTTCCTCGTCTCCATCTGTCTTTGTACTCAAGGTGCTGTTAATCTCAGCTGATGTCAAAGCACGTGCTCTAGTGAGAGTGTGACATGCTCTTCTCTTATGTAAGTGCAGCATTATCTCCGTAGTATCAGCGAGACAGTGAGAATGTGTCTCATGACGGCTGTGTTTGCTGCGGTCTGGGAACTCTGAGCTCTATGGCTGATAGATAAGCCCAATAGACTTGACCTACTTTTGTTTGTTTATTTTGGGACGCTCCCTGTTTCTCTGGTCACTGTTTGTCTACAATGAGACATGTTGTTTCGGGTGACATGTGGGACAGTGTCCTTTGCTGTTTCATGTAGTGTTTGTTTTTATTGCATGGGCTCGGTTCATCAGATGAAAGATCATTTGGATAGCTTGTTATACAATAATAATGTTTTATAGATGGGAGGCCTGAGATCATTTATTCTGTGTGAAAGTGACATCTGGACACTGAGTTCTTTGTTAATTTATTTTGTTTATTTACACTTCTCAACCAAATCTCACTGGTTGAGCAACATTTGAAGCAAATATAACCAGTATTATTGCAATACAAGGCTTGGCAGCTTTAAAAAGCTAAAAGTAAATAACATTTCATTTGAAGAGAGTATTATTGTGGTTTTTATTTTTCCACAATTTTCTGCAATTAATTTGCAGTTTCAGTCAACAAGAAATAAAAATGCACACCATTTATTGTCTAAATGCATGTTTTCTTTTTGAATGATTTATCCATGCATGCTTCTTTGTACATTTTTGGACTTTCTATTAAAAGTCAACTTGATCTTCTGGTGAAATGACAACGTTTTGGTGACATATTGGATTTCCCCATTCATTTAGCTTTTTGTAAACTGCATCCGTTTCTTACAATCAACTGCAAGTTCACATTCAGATCTGCTTTGATTCAGTCGACAATCAATGGCTATAACAATGTTTTTTTTTTTTTTTTGGTTAATCTGTTACACTCGGATGTACGTCACAACGCAAAGAATAGATGTAATGCAGCTTCCATTACATCAGGACAGTTTTTGGTGTTTTATCAAAATGTATATATATTTTTTGCAGATGTATTTATATGTTCATTTAACGTTTGGAAAACCACATGAAAGCAGTGGCCTCATAGTGATATTTGCATAGTGAATTGGAATTGACAGTTTGAATTTGATCTGAATTGACAAATTCTACTCCCACACTTAACTAAAACTACAGTGCGATTCTTTTGCTGCCTTGCTTTGTGGGAATGCTAATCTGTTTGGAACATTGATGTCATTTAGCATCTTTATGTTGTGATTTTTCACCCCTTTGTTCAAAGTTCTTTTTTTCGCTTTCATGTATTACACATAAATGTCATCGTACCATTGTGTGTTTCGTCTTCTGAAGGACATCTGACAGCATCTGCCCCACACTGTCTCTTCAGCAGCACCGCAGTGTTGACCAGTCTCTGTTTTCATGTGGGAGGAAGAAAGCGTGTGTGAGGCGGGGCCTTAGCGGAAAGGTGGTAAACAAAGGCATTGTTTTCATCTGGAGAAAGTACGGAGCGTGCTCTCGCTGCAGATGTTCCCTCGGGTCACGGCAGAGCGCCGTTTTCTTAATACTCTCTCCACACATAGCTGTGTTTGTTGTTATTTTTGTTGCGCTCGGTCTTTGTCAGCGGGTTTGTAGACAGGAAGTACAGTGAGTTGAGGTTTGTTAGATAAAATCTTACAGCTGAAGAGATTTGTGTGTGATGTGGTTTCACCGTGGAGTCTGAATAGAGCATGCAGCTCGTAAACTGTTCGGTTCCTGGTTTGCATGCTAATACGCCAGATGGGAATTAATATGGTGAAATTATGTATGCATGTCCTGTTTACATCTTGAGCTGTTTTAGTTTAGGAAAAAAAACCCTAAAATGAAACCAGAAGAATCTGTTACTCTTAAAAGGGCTCTCATGTGGTTAGCAGTCTTGCACAACAAGCAGTTTTCTTTAAGCTTTCTTTTGTTAGCTCAGATGCTAACACATGTTCATGTCCAAGTCCCTACCAGTGATTGTTTAACAATACAGTAAATGCCTTTTCTTTCAGTGGAGTCTTGTATCAGTTCTGTAGATGTGGCCATTAAGGATATTAAAGACCTCATGGCAAGGTTTGGCAAGTGCAGTTTTCTGCCCTGTGTTGATGTGCTTCTTATTGATTTTTAAAATATATGTAGCCAAGCTTTAATTTACATTTCAGTTATGAACCTTGATGTGGTCATTTCTATTGCTAATGATCAGTGTAGGTGGTATTTGGGGAAGTATAAAATATATATTTGAATCCCTGAGTTCCAGATGAATCATCAGTGCATTCTAGTATGTATGGAAGACTTGGAAGAGAAAGACTGCAATTGTTTAAATTCAACAAATTGTTTAATTTTGATATCGTAGGATCCACATTGTGGATTAACACTTAAGACCACAATGTAGGCTGTGTTTATGCTAAGAAAAAATATAATATCATATGAATAACACTGTAAAAAATGACTGATTTGAACTGCTAACTTGTAAAAATGGGTTATTTTATGGTAGTATACCATTTTTGGAAATGAAAAAAGATAGGGGTGGGAGAAAAAAATCGATTCTCCGATGCATCGTGATTCTCTCTTCAGTGATTCTGAATGGTTTTTATTTTTTCTGGATTTAATTTTTTTTTGCCTTTTTAATTTTTAAAAAAAACTTTTAATTGTAAAATTTAAAAATATTAAGAAAAAAAATCATATCTAATTAGTTGAAATCATGAAACTTGCACAATTTGTAACAGCAGTTTATTGAAGGCCCTGTAAAATACATTTTATTTTTTTCTCAAATTTAGCTTTATTTTTTTACCAAATTCAGTTTTTTCCATTAATTTCCATTAATAAATGTCTAATTAATATAAAGAATTTTTTTTATTTATTTCAGAAATACTGTGTTGTGTATTTACCCTTTTTTTGGTAAATACATTCTGGTAAATAATTTTTCTGGTAAATATTCCTTAAAATATAATGTTTTATTGTTAGGAGTAGTACTACCGTTACATTAAGCATTAAGTAATATATTTCTGTGACAGTTTCTGAAGTTAAACCGAACTTTTATTTTCACAGGTTGCTGGGAAGCCCTTCAAGTTTCTGTTTGTATATGATATGACAATAGTTTTTCTCAAAAGAAATGGTAAAATGCTCATGAAGTGACTCTCAGAGCAGTTTTAGAGATGATGTGTTCATGTACTCTGAAAACAACGATAGTGTCATGGACGCTTCAGAATGTGTGTAGTAAATGAAACCGCACGTCTGCGCCATTCATTCACACAAAGAAGCAGAACACGCAGGATTTATATTTAAATAGTGTTTTTGCAGCGTAATATTTACAGACAGTAGTCTGTATCGTGTTTTGACTTAAGTGTACTGACCTACTTTTAATTTATTCATCCAAAATTAGGGAAAATTCCATGACATTCCGCGTTACACAGTAAATTCCGTATTTATGACTGGACTCTGCGATTCCACCTTTTCCGCATTGGAAATCATAGGGCCCTAATCGTTAAACCAGTTGCAAATTTGAGAAGTTGTGTTGTGAATGTAAACAGGCGGGACAAAAAAATAAAAAGGATACAGTCAAAAGGTCTGATATGTGCATTAAGCCCTGCAGTGTAAATAAAGCCATACTCTTCTCGACAAATGCTGTCTATAATATTTAGGGCTGTTCAATAGCATTGAGCCCCAAGGCTGGATCGCTGATGCCGTATGATGAAACGGCAGCGTAAACAAGAAACTGTCCTGTCTCTTTCCCCCGGGCTCTGAGGAACACAGGATTCTGTCTGGCCCATGAGAGCGTGTGCGTGCATAAAAGTGACAGATGTAGAAAAGACGTGGCGGTCCATGACAGGCAGGGGAAATGAGGACACTGTGATATCCACAGCAGCGCAGGTTTGCTCAACATGTACGTTGTTATTTTTTTACCTCTTTTATGTTTAAAAGGATCAACACTGGGGGACGGTCCCCACAGGCTATAGTTTGAGTGACATTAACATCTCATTTCATCATCTGTCGCTTCGTATTGTTCTCCGCTCACCGCAAGGATGCCGCGTACAAGACGAAAGCTGCCGGTGTTTCTGCACTCCACGCCGCGAAAGAAGCTTTCCTCCGCGTTAATCTGATAAAAGAAAAAAAACCCTGAAAACATTACTAAATCCGCCTCTCTCCAGCACACTCTCTCTCCTTTAATAATTTGAAAGGCAGATTTTTGGTTTTGTGAGGTTAGCGATCAGCGTGGCGTCTGAGCCCGCAGTGATTGGACTGCAACGGTCTGGGCCCAGCCAGTCAGGGAAGTCCTGCTGCTGTTAGTGAGGGGCAGATTTTCCAGCGTACTCACTAACGCGGCAGAGTGAATGATAATCACTCTACTGTCTGAAGCGGCAGGGAGGACGTGCAGACGTGCTTTTAGAAGTCATTTATTGATGAAAGCGTCTTTCTGTGAGCT
This sequence comes from Labeo catla, assembly GCA_012976165.1. Lineage (NCBI taxonomy): Eukaryota > Metazoa > Chordata > Actinopteri > Cypriniformes > Cyprinidae > Labeo > Labeo catla. The sequence continues at coordinate 543,535 of VONZ01000083.1, forward strand.
CCTGGAAATGTCACTGGGCTTGTTATGAGCTTGTTTTTCACATCTTTGTTCTTCTGCCTGTATTCTTACCTAATCTACACATTGACATGTTATAAAAAGCACACGTTATTCTTCATGTAAAATTTGTCTTCAGTCTCAAAAAAGTGCATTTCTAATGTTGTTAGAATTAGTCGATTCTCTTAAACAGATAGTATACCCAAAAATGATCATTAGTCATTTTGATGTTTTTTCTAAATCCATAAGATTTCTAATGTAAAACAAACCCGTATGAGTTGGGCGTTTTAACCCAAGCCTTCTGAAGAAACACAATAACTTTTTAAGATAAACAGATTCAATTTAGGCTTATATTCACATATAAACACAGACGTGGAGCACATCAAATATAGTGAACAAAAGTTTAGCCATACTTGCTAGATGCACAAGAACAAATTATTAAGAACTAATTCTAAATTTCTAATGTTGTTAGAATTAATCAATTCTCTTAAAGAGATAGTATACCCAAAAATTGTTAATTAGTCATTTTAATGTTGTTCTAAATCCATAAGACGACTTCTGAAAAACATATCCACATTTTAACCCAAGTCTTCTGAAGAAACACAATAACTTTCTATAATAAACCTATTCAAATTAGGCTTTTATTCACATATAACCACAAATATATGCGGAGCACGTCAAATAAAGTGAAAAAAAAAATTTAGCCGTACTTGTTTGACACACAATAACAAACCTGACTTGTTTTTTTTACAACCCTACATTGGTTTTTGCACGTCATCAAGTACTTTTGAGCTTCTGTTTACCATATTTGATGAGCGCTATGTGTGTGCATTGGTTAGCCATAATCAAATATGTTCATCAAATAAAACACTTTGATCAAACTGTTAATTCATGTAGATAAGTTTTATAAGACATCAACGTTTTGTAGTGCTGTCAAATGATAAATCGCATGCAAAATAAAAGTTTTTGTGTACATAATATGTGTGTGTACTGAGTACAAATAAGATATGAAAGCTGTAGCAGGGAAAGGATTTTTAGTGTGAAAAGAACAGTGTCAACATCTGGCTTCGTGTGTCTTTCGAAAGCGTTCCTCAAGAGTGTGAATATATGAAATACAGTTGTCATTTTTGGCTGAGTTACCCTTTTAAAGTGTCCCATGTGATGTGTTGATTCTCATGCACAAGGTGAATCAGTGACAGTCGACTGTTGGACAGGGTCACTTGAGTTCAGTTCTTTTATAATCCACTTGGTCCGCTCTGCTCTCTGATGAGTCCAGTAAATTCACTGACCCACAGCGAGTCCAGCAGCTCGCCACGTTCCCCAGGCGTTCAGAGCAGACATTGTCCTTTTGAAAGAAAGCCAGAATGGAGAGAAAGATAAAGACTGAGCGTTCTGGCCTGTGTGCTGTTAGTTGCATAGCAACCAGCTCTTACATATCGTAATGTCTGCACATTCGTTGTTTTTTTGGGGTTTTTTTTTTGTATGCCTGTGAGCAGTCGCCTTAGAGATCCATGCGTGCGCTTCAGCATGTTCGGTTTATTCTTCAATCTAGGACAATGACTTTTCCTCCGGGTTGGTTTTAAGGTGCTGGATTGTCTGATGACTCTGTATAATCGGCTGGTTTAGGCTCATGCCTTCCTGGTGTCATCAGACACATTGCGTAGCAATAAATGGACAGTAAAAACAAAGGATGTATATCATAATTTCAGGATTCATGGGGTCCATTAAATGTCTTAAATTCAGTTTAATCACATTTAGGGTAAAAAAATGTTGTCTTAAATTTGGGGCCAGAAAAACAGTAATTGCAATACAGACAAATGTGATTTATTAAACTTCAAAAGACAATTATTTAATTTAATAAAAGTAAGTGCTGCGTGTTTTAAAAATCAAGATGTGCTGTTGTTTTGCGTTCCTCAGGCTTGCGGTTTTAATGCAGTTTGCAATCAATGAATTCCATTAGCCTAATGTTAAGGATGAGACTATGGACAGTGGTTGTAAAATGCTACTTATTGCATTCATCCTCTGCAACATTATGAAATTACGTCATTTTAGATTTCAGACAAAAAAATTGTAATCAAAAATAAATTGTGTTATACAAAATATATTTGTGGGGGGAAAATGTTATTACCTCTTCACATTTATTTCGTCTGCTGTTAAACCTAAACCTGCTATATTATTTTTGTGAGGCATGCCTTTTAAATCTTTCTATTGCAAAGAAGTGGCATATATCACACAAAGTGCTTTTTAAACAGACTTTTAATCATGGGGTGCGATGAATCACATGCTTAAAAGCTGTTTGTTGATTCTTATGCTCAGCAGACAGAAAATTGAACATGCACTGATTGTCATGACAACCCGAGTTTCAGGTGACTCTGATACATGTGCTGCATATTTCAGTGCAATGTTCTGTCCACATCCACAGAGGAAAACAGATGTTCCAACTATTAATAGAACTGAATGTTGGAAAAAATTCAGTTCTGATAATTTTTTTCAATTTTAAAGCCTAGTGCAGCCCTTCAGCAGGGCATATAACCTTTCACTGTACAAAACCTATGGATTTTGCATATGTTTGAGATCATCTTTCACACATTAGCATTAGAAGTGGTTGTTTCTGAAGCTACAGATCTGATGATTTTGAACTTCTTTTATGCTGACAGTAACTGTTAGACCCCTCTCAAATACACTGCATCTGTCATCTCCTTTTAAGCACTGCCACAAAAAACCCCCCTCATAAATACATACAACTAGTCCTGGGCTGCGTTTCCAAAAAGCACCATAAGATTAAGTACATCGTAGACCCTTTGAAACCAATGGAGCTACGATCAACTTAAGCTTACGACGCTTTTAGGAAACGCAGCCCTGATCTATCCCTACTCCTAAAGCAAGTCTGTATTTTTCTGGATCTGTGATTATATTCCAGAGCAGCTTATATAATGCAATTAACAGCAAGCATGTAAAACATGCACAAAGTGCACCCATTTGCTTTTGTATTGAATGAGAGAAGTATATGAGGCAGTTTTGCTTGAAACAAATTTGCTTAGGCTATAATAAATTTAGTTTATAATGAATGCCACTATAATTTGTGACCCTGGACCACAAAACCAGCCTTAGGGGTCAATTTTTTTTTTTTTAAATTGAGATTTATTAAATAAATAGGCTTTCAATTGATTTATGGTTTGTTAGGATAGGACAATATTTGGCTGAGATACAACTATTTGAAAATCTGGAATCTGAGGGTGTTAAAAAAACAACAACAACAAAATATTGAGAAAATTGTAAAGTTCTTAGCAATGCATATTATTAATCAGAAATTAAGTTTTGATACATTTACGGTAGGAAATTACAAAATATCTTAATGGAACATTATCTGTACTTAATATCCTAATGATTTTTGGCATAAAAGAAAAAATGATCATTTTAACCCATACAGTGTATTGTTGGCTATTGCTACAAATATACCCATGCTACTTATGACAGGTTTTGTGGTCCAGGGTCACATTTATGTTTATTTTGTACTTACATTTTTCATTCCTGTTCTGTTCTGAATAAGGTTAAAGTTAAAGATTTTTTTTTTGTGGAGTGAGTGTTTGTTAACATTTTATTTTCCAGTGTTTTACATTATGACTGAACGTAATAATATAACTGGACTTATATGTGTGTTTTCTCTCAGTGATGTAAGTTTGACCCAATGTGGCTTTTGTAGTCAGGTGCAACTTATTTGCCGAAAATACAGTCGATTTATTCACCAGGGGTTTGCTTGTGCTCCACAACACTCTCAACGACGCCAGTGGCCAGATTCCAGCACTTGTTTAGCAACAAGGAATTTTGCAGCCTCGTATTTTCCATTTTCGGGCATTTCCATAGTCTTACATAAACGGGTCAAATCCTGGACGTGCCTGGCCCAGCCTAACTGCTTTTCCAGACCCTAATCTAGTTGTGCAGGGTTCAACAACCAGGCAGGCAACTCTCATCTCCCCGAGCGTCTGACTGAACGCAGTTATATAACACCCCTGCTGCCTGCATGATTTTGGAGTCAGTACAAGCCTCATCCCTTATGCATGGCCAGGCAGACCAGAGCTGACCCTCTAACTGTTCCCATTAAAAGCATTCCCTCTCTCACTCTCTCTCTCGTCTTGCTCTGTCTGTGTTGTCTGTGAGCTCTGCATACTGAGTTAACCCTCCGTTATCCCTGCTCTGCTGTGTACAGCTGGCACCGAATCCATAATCAGATTAAATGTGGAGCCTGACCTCCGATCGGTTCTGTAGGCCATGGCACAGGCACGTGTGGTGTCTTCCTCCATCTGGATACGAGACGGGGGAGGTGTCATCTGTGTTCTGCGTTTCCAGACCCTTCCTGCTTTTGTTCTACTTGTTATCTCGGGTTAACCCATCCTGCTTGCATGGGAATTTTAATGAGTGTATTGCTTTGGTTTGCCATCGTATGTGTTTTGATCAGTGTATATATATAGTGTGTGTGCTCCTCCTCGAACATCTCTCGTAAACAGCAAATCATTAGTTTTGCAGAGATAAGTAAGCTGGGTAAACCGGATCCCAGGTCAAATCTGATTCCGCATCAGATTTTCACTGTGGTTATCCTTGGGCTTTCAGCTTTACACTACCGCTTTTTATGTGCAATGAAACAGATGGGGTGGAACGTAAAAAAGCTCTGGCATCTTGCAGGATTTGTTGCACCACAGAGATGGTGAAATCATGTGTTTGTCAGCCTAAAACTATTCACTTCCTGGAATTGAAATGAAAGAATAGTTACTTATGATCATGTCATCCTATATTATCATGACCCTGACCAGATTGAGAATTGTTTCCTCTGAAATGTCATTTGTGCTTCTGTATATATTCAAACATGCTGCATGTTCAATAGTGTTTGTTTTCATGGACGTCAAATCTTGTTTTGAATATTTCAGAAATAGGATATAGATGATTAGCGAAGAACAATAAATTTAATGAATTTAAACTCTAGTTTCTCTGTTTAAGTAATGTTGTGAAACTGTATAGTCTGTTTATTTTGGCATAAGAACATCAGTGCACACGTAACCGCAGAGAGATGGAATTTATGGAGACAGGACAGAACAACCTGCCCAGATCTACTTTCTGCTACACAAACATTCACACACACACACAAAATTTTAGCATGACATGATGAGGTTTGTAGTGCTAGTCTAGTCTTGCATGCAGGAAGGTTTGATTTGTTCTTTAATCTTGTGCAAGTGGCTTCCTTTTCGTTCAGGTTGGTAATCAATCTGAGCAGCTCAGTCGCTGTTATGAGGCGGCTTCCACCCTGCTGAAGGGGCAGAACTGTACCATCTGTCTGTGTACTGTACTTCTGTCCAGAAGCCTCCCCATCCTCCCTCTGCTTATTTCAGATGGATTTTTCCATTTATCCTGCTGCATCCCTTTAGTTTGTCTTTGGCTTATGCCTGATATTGTATAGTGAATATTTATTTGCAAATATAAATTATAAATATGTAAATAGACTATAATGGCAGTTTAGTAGAAATAATTATGCCTCAGATCAATAAATAACCATTTCAAGATGTTTCAAAGCAGGTTTATACAGTAAATATTAAGATATATACTGGATGTAATCAAGCGGATGAAAAAATGTCTTTTTTTTTTTTTTTATATAGCTATATCGCCATATCAGCTTTGAATCTGATCTTGTGTTTTTGTGTGTTCATGCATTGCTAGTAGGGAAATTGTGATTATATATTACTATATTATTATTACTACTAGTAGTAGTATTAAATTTTAAATCTTAAAAATAAGAAATATTTTTATAATAAGAGTTTTTAAGAGAAGTAATAACAATTTTACTTTAAAGTGCAACACTAAAATTACAATACTAATATATAAGGCTAAATTTATGGCTTTTTTTTTTGTCTTAATTTTTTCGTTTTCAAACATTAAGCCATTGCTGAAACTTCTCTTTTCTTAACAACAGCCAGTTTATAATCACATCTCATTGCAAATTTAGGAAGATGGTTAGCACGTGTTGCATTCCCACATGCACATCATATCTGATCCAAACTCATAGTACATGCATAGATGACTTTATGTTTAGCTTTCTACTCTGAAGCATATTCCTGTCGCAATAATCAATATGTCGACATATATCACACAATATATGTACATGATCTTAATAATTTTTGGTGACGCAATATAATGCCTATTATATGTTTTTTGCCTTCCACTTGCACCTGTGTCTTTTGCATAATGTGGTGTAGTCATGAGTTTAAATTTTAAAAATGCTTCTACAAAAAAAGTTTAATCTCTAGATATGGCCTTGTTTAGGGATCTGTGCCTTTGTGCATACAGACATTTGACTGTTAAGTAGTGATTGTGTTTTTCAGCAATAGTGTGCAGCCTTAATTTACTAAGTAACAAAGGTCAGGGAAAAATCTGTAGATTAAATAATCTCCATGTCCAAGTTCTTTGTGCATTTTTCTTTTTTCTACTTGTTACTTTAGACTTTTTGTTAGAAAATGTTTATTTGCTATCTATTCAAGTTTTTTAAGGTATCTAATATTTTGATACTTCACTTATTAAGTAATTAAAAGTTTGCTGTCATTTGAAAGTGTGTAGGCCTTTTTCAGTGGCAAAAAATGGTCTTAAAATGACGTTATCGCTTATCGCAATTATTTCTGGGGCAATATATTGCACAAAAAAAAGGCCTATTGAAACACACACTGCATGATTTTTTTAAATTAAATTGCAGCCTTTTTTGATTTGATACTTGCGCTAACTACTCATATTGTGATTGCATTTTTATTGCAATGAAATGTGCAGCCCTAATTACTGAAGTACTATTTGTGGCAGTGATGTATGCCAGCCTCTCTCCAATACCATAACCTCAGGCCTACAGGTCACTGCCTGAATAACCAGCATGAGAAGTAACTGCGCCTTACACACACACACACACACACACACTCATTCTGGCCCTCTGCCCCATGTCAATTTTTAATGAGAGTGAATTTTTCATCTAGCCAGCAGCGGAGACTCAACCGAGAGGGTGGGTTCAGCAGAAACACAATATGAAGTTAATGTTTCATTCTAAGACAGAGAGAGGCCGAATGAGGGAAGCCGTTCTCCACGATCCCTGCTGTGAAGGGGATTATGGAAGGGAGGGGTCAGCAGGACAGGGGGAGGGGAGAGCAGAAGCCGTCGGTCACGTGTGTCACTAGAGGAATGAAGGCTGGACTTTACATGCCTACACACACACACACACACACACACACACACACATGGAGGTGGTGTCTCAAAATGTAGTAAGCTGACTACTTACCATTTTTGGGCATCACAGACTGTTCCAAATGTTTATATCGGTCATTTTGGAGGTAGAGAGAACAGTTGGTTTTAATTAAATTGCATGCATTGATAAAACATGCACAATAACATATGTGACTTCTAATAAGTTACAGAACTCTTAGACAATGTTTAAGTTACAGATTCTTAAAAATGTGGTGAAAGGGGGTTTTTGCAGTGATGCCATAGAAGAACCATTTTGGCTTTATTTTGACTATAGCTAACCTTTTGTGGAGCATTTCCTTGGATGTTAAAGGTTCTTAGAACTATAGATGCCAATAAAGAACCTTTATTTTTTGGAGGGTAAAACATCTGTCATTTCATGTTCTGATCCAGATGTGCAGATACTGAGGTGGGAATGTCTGTTGTTTCTGTTAATGTGGGTGTTACGAAAGGTCATGTGCTGTGCTCTGAAATGATGTGTACATCACATGAGGTCATACGCGCAACCAAAATGCTAAAAATGGTGGAAAAGAAAAGATAGGATGGGAATATACATTAGACAGTACCCAGAAAACTGTCTAAAATGTCAAAATCCATAATGAATGCAACAGTCAGCAGATTTGCACAACGATTATCATGTATTAATGGTATTCCAAAAAAATCCAAATAATTTGAGATGTGTTGTGTAAATACAATACCCCTGCTGGACATTTCAATCCAGACAGGATTGGCTTCGGACTGTTTGAGCGATTAATGGATATTGTAAATGTTTCTTTTTGAAATTTTAAATTACTTTTTTTGTTATCTACCACTTAAAAAACATTAAGAATTCAATGACACTGTTAAACAAAATATTTAATTTCTTAGTTAATTTCTTTTTCAAGCTACAGTACACTACCAGTCAAAAGTTTTTGAACAGTAAGATTTTTAATGTTTTCTTTTTTTTTTTTTTTAAAAAGAAGTCTCTTCTGCTCACTAAGCCTGCATTTATTTGATCCAAAGTACAGCAAAAACAGTAAAAGTTTGAAATATTTTTACTATTTAAAATACCTGTTCTCTATTTGAAAACATTTTAAAACATGCTAAATAAAAGTATTGATTTCTATAATTTCTTTCCCCCAAAAAGAAAAATTATACTGACTCCAAGCTTTTGAATGGTATAGTGTATAAAGTTACAAAAGCTTTTTATTCATCAAATAATCCTGAAAAAATTGAGTAATAATGCTGCAAATTTAGCTTTGATCACAAGAATAAATTACATTTCAAAATATATTCAAATAGAAAACAGTTAATTTAAATAGTAAAAAATATTTAAAAATTTTACTGTTTTTGCTGTACTTTGCATCAAATAAACAGATGCTTGAAGAGCAGAAGAGACTGTTCAGAAACTTGACTGGCAGTGTACACTATTTCAGACTATAACATAATTTTATTATTCACTTTTAATATTGAAAATCAAAGATTTTAGCCTTTGTTAATTTGTAATTTATTGTAGACAAATATTTATTTTCAAATGATCAGACTGTGATGTGGATTATAACAGATGAAAAATTTGTTAGACTTGCATAGGAGGAGGACATCTGACTTGGGGCCAGTAAATGGATGTTTACACCAAGGATGATAGCTATAACTACAAAAACTTTTCTCTTCTTGGCTATAAAAGTGTCAGACAACAAAACTACAGAACATGCTAAGAATAAACAAAAAGCGATTGTGTGTTGGTGTTGATGCTAATGTAGTTCTAGTTGTTCTAGTTATCATTCTTGGTGTGAAATGGTCCTTTAAAATAGCACAGTGCCAAGCTGCTTGTGCACGTGCAAGTTCTATGCACTGTGTTTTGATGTTAAATTGTTTTATTTTCATTCTTTCATTGGTCATTGGGTTACTCTAGGGACAACATCCCTACAAAACAGCCCTGTGAGATTATTGTTGATAGGGGTAATGAAACAGGACGTTGCTTCAAGCAATGCTTTTTTTCTTTAGCTTAGCCTGCACATGACTGGGGGGTCCAGATGTGAAATTTGTCCTGACAGGTCTGTTCTTCACTCCTTCCCCTCCAAACACACTCATTAGAGCCTCACAACCCCAGTCATGGTGAGAAAACCACAAGAGGCAGAGTCAGTGAATCATTTCTGGTATGAATCCACATTATGAAACCCGCTCCTGTTACTGCACGTTGCTCAGCACTGGGGTTGTGCAATGTGCTCTCGGCTGACTCACTCACGCTGATGATTCCCACAGCTCTCAGCACTAGATCTGTGCATTTCAAATCATTAGCTGGGCGCTTTCTGTACACGCTTTAAAAGCGTTGTGTGCAGGATTGTATTAGTCAACAGATGGACGTTGTCCAGCCGAGGAACAGTTTTTCCAGTTGGAGTACAGGTTCAAAAATAGTGCCAAACCCTCAGTGCGGCTTGTTTTTTGGAAACCAGTTCTCCAGCCTATCACGCTACGCCCGCCTTACGCACACACGCGGTGAAAGAGGAGACTTTGACAGGCCAGAAACATGCTGTCGTTACGACACGCTGCATATGTTGAAAACATCCAGCAGCTCAAACACATGTTCTTCCTCTTGTCTCAGTGCCTCACAAACACACAAACCTCCTGCGCACTCCACTTTGAATCACATGGCTGTGGGTTGTTTCACAGTTGAGGACAGCAGTGGGATCGAGACGTGGTTTTTGCACCGTGACTGTGAGGGAAGGCTGGACATTCAGTGGGTCTGCAGTGGCCAGGTTTGTCCATGAAATCAAATCCAAAATGAGGTCATTTAAGGCCACTGAAGTTTTATGGCTGTGAAATTACACTGAAAGTTATTGAACTCTTTTCTGAAACAGTAAGTTAGTTTTTGACAGATGCTTTTATTAAAACACAAACAGGAAACAGGAGTTCCCAAGCTGAATTCTCTTATGTCAAATATTTACTAAAAATACCCCTTGAGATTTAGAGTTAATATTTCAATAATTGAATGACACATTCACATACTCATGGTTATCTGATGTTGGTTAATGGCAAGTCAAATGGTTAATAGTTAATAAGTTAATAGATAAAAAAAAAAATCTTTTTTATCTTTTTTATTTATTTATTTATTTATTTATTTTTATACCTAGATTTCAAATTGGACTCAATCACATTACTTTTACACTTTTTAAAAACCCAATCAAATTGAATCACAATTATTATGATTTTATTATGATGCCTTAATTATAAAAATGAAAACCCTGTCAGCACATGCAGGCCATGCCACCCACGTCGTGTTCTCACTCTGTGAAAAATACATTACGGAGCAAAGAGGACACTAGCATTGCGCCAACAGACAAGACCGAGTAGGTTGCTTTTTTGAAAGTCTCACTTTTCAGACTGTGTTGATTTTATTTTATTTATATATTTATTTTTAAAGAAATTCAAACAATAAATACCATTTTATGGCTCTTTAATGTGTTGTGACAGATCACTGTAGCACCTCAGTTTTTCTCTTCCTCTTTACTAGTTATAGTACAAAATAAACATGAACATCAGAAGGTATCTTGTTTCAAGTATTCATTTTTCAAGTTCAAGTCCACTGATATTAATCTGTTCTCCTGTCTAGTTTGTTTGTTGGACAAAATGGCAGATTTATTGTTATGATTGGTCAGATTGGTCAAATTATTACAGCATGTATACATTACAAGTATCGCATAGCGTGTTCACTACTAGTCAAAAGTTTTTTAATTAAAAGTTATAAATGTTTTTTAACAGTTTCTTCTGCTCACCAAGCCTTCATTTATTTGATCCAAAATACAGCAAAAGTAAGTAATATTGTGAAATCTTTTTACTATTTAAAATTTAAATTTGAATATATTTTAAAATGTAATTTATTCCTGTGATCAAAGCTAAATTTTCAGCATCATTACTCCAGTCTTCAGTGTCACGTGATCCTTCAGAAATCATTCTAATATGCTGATTTGCTGTTCAAGAAACATTTTTATTATCATTATTATCAATATTTAAAACAGTTTTTTTTCAGGATTCTTTGAATTGAAAGCTTGGAGTCAGTATTTTTTATTTTTTAATGTTTTTTAAAGGAATTTATAGCAATTAATACTTTTATTTAGCAAGGGTGTTTTAAATTGATCAAAACTGATGATAAAGATTTCTGTTTCAGATAAATGCTGTTCTTCTGAACTTTCTATTCATCAAAGAAACCTGAAAAAATTATACTCAGCTGTTTTCAATAATAATAATAATAATAATAATAATAATAAATGTTTTTGAACAGCAAATCAGAATATTAGAATGATTTCTGAAGGATCATGTGACTGGAGTAATAATGCTAAAAATCTAGCTTTAAAATCACAGGAATAAATTATTTTTAAAAATATATTCAAATAGAAAATAAATATTTTAAAAAAGTAAATATTATACAATTTTACTGTTTTTCCAGTACTTTGGATCAAATAAATGCAGGTTTGGTGATCAGAAAAGACTTCATTAAAAACATTAAATGTTACTGTTCAAAAACTTTGGACTGGTAGTATCACAATAATAGTGTGGCGTAGCATGTTTATTTGTTTTATTTTACATTCAGTATAATTATTTAATTAGGTTTTTATCAAATCACAAACCCTTGCCGTTCCCCTTTGATGTCCCGTGTGGGGAAACTCTGCACTACACTAATGGAAACATCAGTCTGGTCTATCCTCGTAAAAACAGTTGGTTATGTCTTTGTAAATTTCACTGCTTTCTATAATTTTGAGTTGTAACAGCTTTATCAGAATACAAGGTTACATGGCTCAAAAACCATGGAAAAAATCAAATCTAAGTAAAAATCTAAACCACTGGACAATAGTAAAATAATTAGCGTTCAGTCTTGCATACAACTCTAAATTCACATACAGAGTTTTAGACTCTCTTTCATCTTTATTTTTGCGCTGGAACCGCTTGTATAATATGTCATGCAAATTGTCTGGTAAAAATTGATTGGGCTTCAGAATGTCAGCAGCAAACAACCTCAAAGTTGAAATTGTATGACAATTACTACATGGTGTACAAAGCTTGACCTGGCACAACACTTGCCTGGGCGAATGCCGGATCTTGATGCTTCACTCATTAAAGTTCAGTGCAGTGGGTAACTTCGATGCGAATCATGTGAAAGTCCTTAATGTTACATATCAGTGCTGTTCCCACACCGCTTACACTGCTTGCATGCCTTATACACCATGTGGTTAATGTGTGCTGTACAGGATGAGGGCTCAGTGTAACCCCTTCTCTTTGCTCTTTCTGCAGGTGTACGTTGAGTTTGACGACCTGGAGTGGGATAAGCGCGAGTGGGTCAAGGTGTACGAAGACTTCCAGATCTTTCTGCTGGAACATCAGCTGGTTTGGGCCAAAAGGAAGGAGGGTGCCCAGCTGCAGGGAACAAAAGCCAAGCAGATCCAGTGGCCAGCTCTGGTGAGTCATTCCTCCCAAGATCTTTGAGTCGGAGATGCGCTGTGCGTCGAGCTGCAGCTGTGGAGTATTTGAAGTGGAACAATAGCTCTGCGGAGGCAATACGATGGGATCCTTTATGTTGCTGGGATGATTTGGGGTTTGGATGTCTCTCAGATCAATGGCTCACGTCTGACAATAAGATCATTATTTGTTTAGAAGGCTTGCTGAAAAGACGGAAAATAACAGAGGGTTTGACGTCCCTTAAAAGAGACGGAAAGGCAGTGAGCAAGAGATTGTAAATGTTTCACGGCTCTGACTGTTTTGATTATGTAACTTGAGCAGCAGCACAGCGCCATCTGGGCCAGGCGCACACGATAAAAGAGTTCAAAGAGAAATCCTAGTATGGCACACGGGACGGTTGTCATAGCGCCCACACATGCACAGGCCGTCGACCCAGCGTGTGTCATGGTGCACTTATCCACACTGAGAACTTGTGAGCGGCCCGTAAGCCCCTTGCTGAGCAACCTGGAAGTTTTTCATATGCATGACGTTTAGGCTTGTGTGATTTATTTTTGTTTCTATTGTGGTTTAACCACATAGATGTCTATTCTATTCCAGTACTGTGTTCTTTAAATGGATTCTACTTCAGTTAAGCTATAAGGTACAAGAGGTTGTGTTATATTGTGAATATAGTGTAAGCTAAAGGGCATTGTTTGGCACGACAGCCAGCAGCATGACTGTATTCGCAATTGAAGTGGTAACTTCATAATAACAAGTGAAACACATGCAATCTAGGGTTACTAGCTGGCCTGCACAAATGCTGTGCAGGGCTATACACTACAAACATGTGGATTCATTTAGGTTTTTTTTTATGTTTTTAAAAGACATTTCTTGTGCTTGCAAAGGCTGTATTTGTTTGATTATTAAAAACAGTAATATTGTGAGAAATGGTTACAAATTAAAAGCACTGTTTTCTGTTTGAATATATTTTAAAATATAATCTATTGTTATAATGGAAAAGCTGAATTTTTAGCAGCTATTACTCCAATATGTAGTGGCACATGGTCCTCCAGAAAGTTCAAAAAATATTTCGAAAACAGTTGCAGTTGCCTAATTTTTTTTTTTGTGTGGAAACTATGATACACTACCGTTTAAAAATCTGGTGTAAAAAAGATCAAAAGTGACAGTAGAGACATTTATATTGTATCAAAAGATTTCTATTTCAAATAAATTGCTGTTCTTTTTAATTTTCTATTCTTCAAAGAATCCTGCCGAAAAACGTAAAAAATTAAATAATCAGAAAATCATGCCAACGTATGTTTTTACATTTACTTTATCAAAATAAATTGAGCTTTTTGTATGAAATTCAACTTGATTTTGAAGTCAGTTTAATGTAATTTAAATTGAAATGACTTGTCCAACCAAGTTGGAAAAAAAACAACTGAACTTGTTTTTAAGATGAAGTAGGTGAAAGTATTAGTGTATCACAATTTCCAAAAAATATTAAGCAGTCAAAAACAGTTTTCATCATTGATGATAAGAACCATTTTTTAAAACTGAGCACCAGTGATAAATGATAATTACTGAGGAGCAAATCAGCATATCAGAATGATTTCTGAAGGATCATGTGAAACTGAAGACTGGAGTAATGATGCTGAAAATTCAGCTTTGCCATCATTGAAATAAATTGCATTTTAAAATATATCAAAATATTGAAAAACAGTTATTTTTGCATTTAATTTGATAGGACAGTAAGTATTGGTATGGGACTGGGAGAAGTCCACAAGCCGGGATTCTAACTCGGGACACTTGTGGTGCAACGGCGCTATGTGTCTGCGCGCTGTTCATGAGGCTGTCGATACCAAATTAAAAAGTAATTTTAAATTGTAACATTTTTTGATAATGAGATTTTGTATTTTCAATCAAATAAATGCAGCCTTAATTAGCATAAGAGACTTCTTTTAAAAACATTGAAAAGTCTTGGACTGGTACTGTAAACAGTGTCTAGGTAAACTAGCTCTTACCATATTGTTCAGCACAACTGGAACAGCATGTTTACTAATCTTCCCCCAGGAGTGTAATTATCTGTTGTCTTTGGATAGACTAGTCAAAATTTGTGATTCTACTTTTTGTTTTCTGAGTAATTCAGATAATGATGATTAGAGAGATAATGATGGAGTCAGTAGACTGTGGTCTGGTTTGTTGACAATGCCTAATGTTCTGAAAAAACATGCAGTGTCATTGTAAATTATAGAATTGTCCATGCTTTTTTGTGTTGCTTTTTAAAACCAGGAACTATTTTTCATTGATTCTTCCTCCGTTCTTTACACTTTACACTTTTCTGACTCTGATGGATTTTTACAGTTGTCAAAACAGCTTAATAACAACCTAATTACTTCACTCAACGCCTGACCAAACAGCAATTTACCCACAAGCCTCACTTGATTGTGTTGTTCTCTGGTCTTCTTTGAAAGCTGTTATTTCGCCATCGTCTTTACCTCTTTCAAGTTTCCTGTGTCCCTCGCTCGCACACAATTGCCTTCACAGCTCCATTATTTATGGCTGCCATTGGAGGAGAGTTTACTGCCACCAGATCCCCTTACTCAGCACTGCCTCTCTCTCTTTCTGTTTTTGCAGCACACTTTGGCCTTTCTCTGTAGGTCTGTTGATGTATGTGCCCCAGCCTGAGCTAGCTGATTGTTTTCTCCTGTGTTCAGATTGGAGCACTGGATCTTTTTTCAGTGTTTCCTGCCCATCTTTGGATTGTGTAGCTATTCCTAGTTCAAACATGCAGCGTAGTCCCTTTTGTGAACGATTTGTGGTTCTTCAGCCAAATCATTTTCAAACTCATGAATTGTTATTTTGAAGCGGTTATTTTGAACAACCAGTTGTCTGTTTGAGATGAGTTCACATTGCGACAGATGTGGTGCAGCTTGTTTGCAACTGTCAATCTTCCTGTCTGATTATCAACGATGGCTGTGGATGTTCGTTCCTCCACAACCACAGCTCCTCCTGCACATGCTCCGCAAGGCCGTCATGCATTTACGGCACCCTGTAAATGTCCTTTGTCCGACGCTATATTTTACGCATCCACGCTGATGTGGCCTGCTTGACCCGTAGCCTCAAGGGTGATCTTTTACTGCTGATAAACGCACAGACCCCTGCCCTGCTGTCTTGTTTAGTGAAAGCTGTCTGCGTTCATTGTGTACGAGGGATGAAATCACTCCGCGGAAGGAACAATGCTGTGGATTATAATCTTCAAACCCATTATTTTCATCAGCCCACTTGAGTGACTTTAATAAACGGTTTGGGTACAATGTTTTGGCTTGATTATTATGATGTGAAAATAGTGTGTTAGAGGCCTTGCAGAAGCAAAAACCTTTTCTTCCCTTTGTATTTTCTGCTGTTGGACAGTAAAGCGTAGAAATAGGAGTTCTCCGAATAATCTTAACTGTAAATGCTGATTAAAACACAAAGGTTTGGTAGTTCAGACGGTGAAATGGATGTTTTATAAGTCACATGTTATTTTTAGTCTTTTTGTAATGGGATTCTTGCCGAACAGCTGTTGCGCTGATAACATGTAGTGATTGGTTTAGTGTTTCTCATGTGGCACAGCAACAGACCAGCAAACATCCAGAGAATGTACAATATGTGTTGACTGCTGATTTCTGTGTTTAAAAAACAGTGTTTGGCGCAAGAAACAGAATTCTTGTGATGTGCATATTTTTCAACCTTTTAATATGAATAAGACTATGAACAAGCACAAATTCTTAGCAGTAATTAATCATATATTGTTTAAGTTTGATTTCAACTTAAAACCATATTTCACCTTGATTAAAATCTGGTATCAGGTAAAATGCAAACATGTTACAGTGGGGTCTTGAATTTTGAAAAAAAAAAATATGAATGAATACGAATGAATTTACTCATTATGAAGTGCTCATTTTTATTTTACAGTAATAAATGTATAAGAAGAAGAAGAAGAAATATAGCTGCAAGCAGCAATCATTGGGGTTCAAGCACTTTAAGGCATTTAAGCACATATGAAAAATTATTAAGCAAGCTTGTAACCACCTAAACCAATGAAATTTGGACAAGCCCCTTTTCTAAACAATTATAGCTTCCCGTTATAGCTTGCCAAAGGATACATTTGAACATTTATTTCATAATTATTGGCCTAGAGAGTCCAGAGAATTGTACTGCAGTGGTTTTTTTCTAGATTGAGCGAGAAACCTAGAACTACTTCGCAAATGTAGGTTTTTTACATCTTAATCATTTAACAAGTGATTTGAGTGACAGCAGTGGTTCTAGAAGAAAAAGTTGTCCAGAATGAGGAGTTCTATCGTATGATACAAATATTGTGCGTATGTGCAAAAAAACCTGCAACGTACGTCGTTTGCACCCTTGAAAATGCGATATTACACCCAGTGGCCGATTTCTTTAAATTTCTCTGATTTTCGGGGCTGTATGTTGAACATGCCCATCAGGTTTTGTTCTGACCAGCCTTCGTTAACCTTGTCTAACAGGTGCTCAAACGGGCCAATGGTGGCCATGTTTTTCGAGATACACAAATGTCCTTGTAGACACTTGTGGCACTTTGGACCAAGACTGTGCACACTGATTTTCATGTTGATAGGATGAAATGGTTGTGCATAGTAATCTTTTCTCCCTTATAGTGCCACCAAGTGGCAAAGCTCAATGATTTTTTTTCTGTGACCTCAGATTGAGCTCTTACATACGTGAATGAGATAATCTCATCCCGTTAAGAAGTTATAGGCAATTTATTAAAAGTGGCCCTGCACCTTTTAAACATTTTGGCGCCCCTTTGCGATGGCGGGTCGAAAGTTTTTTTTTTTTTTTTCAATCATTCACAATAACTCTCCAGAGAATCTTTCTGCACTGGTTTGGTTCCGATCAGGCGAAAAACCTAGGACTAGTTTGCAAAAGTAGGTTTTTCAAAAAATGTGAAATAGGAGTTATGAGTGATTTTGTACTTTTTATCGTTGTAGCGCCCCCGTCAGGCTGATTGTGGCAAACCTTGATCATGTTGTAGGCGGTGTGAGTACTACCATCCCTCCAAGTTTCAAGTCTCTACGACTTATGGTTTGGTCTGCACGATCAGTTTTACTTGGGGATCACTGATCCATGACCATTCTAACAATTATAATAGGGATTCAGCACTACGCACTTGAACCCCTAATAATAGTTTCCTTCCAGGGATCCAAAAAAGGTCCAAAATCCTGTAGGTAACATGGAACATAGAAATTAATTTTGCTGTCCAAAACCACAGCGTTTTCTGTTTGTCTAGTTCCTGTCTGTATTTCTGTGGTGCTGCTGGTTAAAGATGCTTCACTTCTTGTGACCTTTGCTTCTGGTTGCTTTCTGACGCGCTATAAAAATAAGCCTGAGGGAAAAAAACACTCTCTCTCCCCTGCTCTAGTATCGTATGTCTGTCTGTCTGTGTCATATGACGTTTTCAGGACACTGAGTTTGCCAGCACTGTCAGATGCACGGGCACTGTTAGCAATGCGCGGGCGAAGTGTCATCCATGTGTCTTTTGTGCAGAGAAGAGGTATGGACTCGTGGTACATTGAGACAGAGCAGTACACAGATGATCTTTCACTGCCAGCAGCACAGCTGGCTGCTTAATGGCAGCAATCATAGACAGCAGCATATACAGGGATGGCCTGGGGCGGCTCTTTCCTGCCTGCACTGAAATGACTGTCTCTGTGAGTAATGAAGCCCGGCTGATGGGTGGGTGTGGGACATGACTTCACCAAAACCCCCCTCTGCACATTTGGCTTTGATTTGCATCGGTGCTCGCTTGCCATTCGGGTTTCTTAGTCGGCTCCTAAACCTAAACAACTCTAGAGTCATGGGAAAGTGAGTCTGTCAACCCATATGCTGTAAACTAAGAAGACATTTGATTGTTGTTGTCCTTTTTATTTCTTTTCTTCACACTGCTGTCATAATTGCATACAGTGTTATCAGTAATATACTGGATTCCCACGCTTAAGGAATAGAAGTGCTAACAGCAACATACAGTATAAACTATGAAGCTTGTGCATGCGTATGTCATACGTTTGTCAGTAATGTGGAACTTCTCCCCGAAAATGTTCTGACCCCTAAAAATTAAATAACTGTATTTAGCTCTCTAAACAGGAATGACAAGCATATTTTGCTGCTGTATGTATCTAAATGTATTGCGTGTGGTTAAAATCAAGGATTTGTATAGGTTTATGCCATTCCTTTCACAAATAGGTTCTCTGATATGCACAATACTGTTCATAAGTGGACTTTGTAATTTTTTTTGTATGTTTTTGAAGTCTCATTCACTAAGGCTGCATTAGTTTTTGATCTGAAATACAGTAAAAGGACTGAACTAGCACGTTCAAAATAGTTAAAAAAAAATGTGAAAATAAAAATATTTAAAAAATAAATCTTTTGTAACATTATATGTTTCACTGTTTATTTTGATCAATTTAATGCACTCTTGGTGAATAAAAGCATAAAACGAACAAAAAAACTCTCACTGATACCAAACTTGCTGTGAATACTAAAAAAAAATATTTGGCATCATACGCCTTCATTTTCCAGAAAAGTACTTTTTACAGTGAATTTACAGTGTGATTTACAGCTACATTATTGCTGCAGAACATCCAGCTATTAATAGAAGATCAAAATTTCTCCTCAAGGCATATTCTAGCACATGAAACTGCAGTGACTAAAAAAAAATACGTCTGTTGCATCCATTTAAAATGTCAGCAGGGTGAAATCTAAAATTCTGGACTGTCTCGGCCAAAAAAAAAAAAAAAAAACATTATTGCTGAGCTCTGTACAATGACCCTTCAATGAGACTCCTATTTAAAAAGAACGACATGAAAAAACCCTGTCTGTCGCCCCAAGGGCTGCTTCCTGTCATAATACTACTGTTTCTCTCTTTGTCGTCTTTTTTGTGATGCCAGAGGAAGCACCCCCGCATCAACAGCAGCTGTGTGGCAGGAAGTGAGACCTCTGTGGCTTACCTGTGTGTTATCTCTGCTCTCATATGTGTACATATATGTCGTATAATGTGTCATTCTGAGGGCACGTTGCATAACGCTCACGTCTTTTTATCGGACCTGCTGGTAGCGACTACAGGAAGGATATTAATGAGAAGATTCAGTACGTGGGGGTCAGGCCTGCATCTTCACAGTGGGAGGTGCAGTTTTGCGGTGGGTCTCTAAAACATCTTCTCCCATTAGGGTTTATTTATAGAGAGACTTCCGTTTACACAAACCAGACTTGCTTGAAGCCTTTTAGACAGTTCATCCAGCGGTAGTCTATGGGCCTCTTCATCCAGGACATGTTTTTTGTGTTTTAGCTAGACAGAGCATGACTGAATGCAGCAGGGACTACAAAAAGTGTTTTTAGAAGTTAAACTAATTGAGATTAAGCAGTTGAGATTTGCTACAGTATATAGCACTATATGTTTATGTATAAAGTTGGAAATACTTATATATTTGGTGTATGTTCAAATTTGCTGCTGAGGCCCATTGTGTTTTCACACAGTCTGCTCAGGGTAACTAGTCTAGTGCTTTAATATGATTGACAGAAATGTGTTGT
Source organism: Labeo catla (assembly GCA_012976165.1). NCBI lineage: Eukaryota > Metazoa > Chordata > Actinopteri > Cypriniformes > Cyprinidae > Labeo > Labeo catla. Next base: position 563,806 of record VONZ01000083.1, read on the forward strand.
GTGTGGGAATAAGCAGTGTAAAGGTCACAGATAATATTGTTTACATACCGTACAGTCCACAGGACATGAAGGGATGAACTTTTGTAACACTGATAGTACTAGATAAACCTCTTTAAAAACTAGGCGTTAGTTTTTACATTCTTCTCATGCACAGTTTGTTCAGTACGATGGGTGGCAAATTCATAGATACATATGCAGTTCCAGAAAACTAAATGGAAGTTCAGTGAAAATTTTATTTTGTCGGATACTGAGAAAAATTTTTCAAAAATAATTATTAGGGGCCAAGCACCGAAGGTGCGATGGCACCTATTGTATCCGTTAGCATACTTTTTCTTCCGCTCTGGAAGTCTATGGCAGCCCATAGAACCACTTGCGGGAAAGTTGTGAAATTTTGCACACTGATAGAGGACAGTCTCATCATTAACCACAGCAAGTTTGGAGTCTCTAACTCAAACTCTCTAGCGCCACCACTTGTCCAAAATTTAAATCATTTTATACTAATAACTTTTGAACCGTAAGGCACAGAATTAAAATTATTTTTTCCTCTGAATCCTTGGCTCATGCCGAGTCAAATTAAGTCCAAAATTCAAAAATCGTAAGGTTTAGTTTTTTTTTTTATTCGTAAAAACTACTTTTTCGAACTCGTCCTAGACGGTTTGTCTGATTTTTACCAAAATTGGCTCAGATCATCTTCAGACCATGCTGGCAAAAAGTTATGGAATTCAAGTTGATTAGTCAAACCGTTTTCGAATAACACACAAATGAATTCTACGAAAAGCACACAAAAATGTATGTGAGGTTATATCTCTACAACGGTTTGGTGTATTGAGACCAAACTTGGTGTGTGTAATAACAAGCATGACTTGAGGCTACCTGCAGTGTTTCGGCACAGTGCCACCTAGTGGTCAGGAGATATGTAAAATGGCTTTTTTTGCTTATAATTCTGAATGGTTTGGCCAAAAATCACAAAACTGATCTCTTCAGATTTGGTGCATCATACTGAGTCCAACCATATCCAATTTTCCCATGTCAGCCATTTTGAGTGTCGACCATATTGAATTTTGTTCAAAAATGCTATATTTTATGAACGCATTGACATATCGTTACGAAACTCAGTATGTGTCTTTGGCACCATGCCCTGACAGTACTCAAAAAGTTTGGATGTGGCGCCATCTTGTGGAAATTTAGAAATCTGCTTATAACTTTTGTCTTAATTGGCATATTCTAATGAAACTAGTCTTGATATATTCCTTGGATCATGCCAAGATCATTGATACCAACTGATACCATCATTGGATGAACTTCCTGTCCGCCATTTTGATTTATGTTGAAAACCTACTTTTGCGAACTCCTCCTAAACTGTTCGTCAGATTTTCACCAAATTTGACTCGGATCTTCTTCAGACCGTGCTGACAAAAAGTTATGGATTTCGTGTCGATGCTTAGTAGGAAACGGTTTTTGTTTAGCGCATCAACGAATTTGCTGGAAGGATGCCAAACTGCATCTGAGGCTTTATCTCTGCAGAACTTTAGCATATTTGCACCAAACTTTGTATGTGCCATTATCACCTCACACTGACTACGCCACATCAATTTGGTAACAGTGCCACCTATTGGTCAGAAGTAATACATCAATCATTAAACATTAATAATGAAATTTCCAAAAATGCTAATAACTTCTGATTGCATTAGCCTATTGTAATGAAACTGGTACCAAAACATCCCTTGGATCATGCCGACAACATACATACCAATTATACCATAGTTGGCCGAACTTCCTTTCCACCATTTTGATTAATGTACAAAACATTCTTGTTCGAACTCCTCCTAGACCGTTGGTCCAATTTTCACCAAATTTGACTCAAATCATCTTCAGACTGTCCTGACACAATGTGATGGATTTCGTGTCGATAGACGAAACTGTTTTCGTACAGCGCCACCACAAATTTTAGATTTGTTGCTCTGAGTCTGACTCTGAGGCTGTATCTCTGTAAAGCTTTGACATAATGACACCAAACTTTGTGTGTGTCATTGTAACCTCACACTGAACACACCACATTGATTTGATACCCTATTGTCCACCTATTGGTCAAAAGTTATAAGCCAATAAATTATATTATAAGTGGTTGTATTTATGATTTTTCAGTCATTCAAATGATATCATCCTAAAATGGCTTTTATTACTCATTGTTGTAGTCGGTCTGTTGCTCCTTGCCGTGCTTAGCTCCTCATTCTGCCTCTTTTGTGCTTGGCCCCGCAATTGCTGCTTGCAGCTATATTTTTATATTGTTGCTGGTAATGAAGCATTGTAAGGGTGGGTGACGCAAGTATGTGTCACTGTATATAGGGCACTATGATTTCCATGATGCGTAAAACAAGGAATCCAGTCATAAAAATGGAATTAACTGTATAACGCAGAATTTGCACAATTTTCGATGAATAAATCAGAAGTAGGTCAGTACACTTAAAACACGATATGTATGGCTGCAAAAATATTATTTAATTATGAGTCTGGCATGTTCTGTGTGTCTCTGTGTGAATGAATGGTGCAGACGAACGTTTTTGTTTACAACAGACTTACTGAAGTGCACGTGACACGGGTGAGCCTCTGTTGCCTCAATATATGAGTAGGTGAACACAAACATAATTTCCAGAACTGCTCTGAGAGCATTTTACTGTTTCATTTGAGAAAAACTATCATTATAATATCATATACAATAGGGATGGGATAATAAATTGTTGCAACGCGAATCGAGAAATGATTCAGCATCGATTCGAGATTTTCCGAACACATCACGATTCTTTCTCAAATCGATTCTGAGCTTAGTTTTGAACAGCAGATGGCACTGCTTGCTTTAGAAACAGCCGTGCTCTGCTTGTTTCCAAATCCTGACACGCACTTGAACCTAAAATAATCATTTATACAATTTGAAAAGGTAGAAGCGAATGACAAGGGTGTTCACAGTGGGCTGTGTTTACAATAATCTCGCGTCATAAAAGCATTCTGAGCCGAGGTGAAATTTACATGACTCAGTCGAACGCACAAGTTCTCTTCAGCACTCTTCTTCATGAGCATTTGAGTGTGTGGATAAACTAGATTAGAGCGCTGTTAAAATCTGAGCTCAGAATCGATTCCAAAGAGAATGGCGATGCATTCGGAAGATCTCAGAATCGATCTACGAATCGATTTATTGTCCCGTCCCTAATATATAAACAGAAATTTAAAGGTCTTCACAGCAACCTGTCAAAATAAAAGTTTGGTTTAACCAGTTTAAGAAACTGTGACAGAAATATATTACTTAATGTAATAATAGTACTGCTAATGCTAATAAAATTATTATTACAAAATTATTTTTAGGGAATATTTACCAGAAAGTATTTACCAGAAAAATGTAAATATACAACAGGGTAAAAAAAATCATCAACTAATTATAAAACAAAATCAACTAATTGGAGATGGTTTTGATTGGAAAACACAGAATTTGGTAAAAAATAAAACTGAATTTGAGCAAAGAAAAAAAGTATTTCATAGGGTCTTAAAGTAATTTTTAATAAAATTGTTAGTGCATGTCAATATATGTAATTTACAATATTAATTGTACCACAGTTCAATATCCAGCATAAAATTAATGCACACCATACAGCACAGTTCAAGATATTAAACAATATACATCATTGTGCAAACTGTGAGACAGTACAGACAGATTATAGATGGCTAGACAAGGACACGGGAGGCCTATTCATCCTTTAGTCAATATTTAACGTACAGAGATACAATGCATTTGTAGAACTGTAATATTTCAAATAGTCATGCATATTGCAAGTTTATTCAACATAAAATACATATTTAATAATTCAACAGTACTGTTTTATTTGCTTGGCCAGTGCAACTCCATTTTAACAAGTACATCCTCCTCTCTGTTTTGTAGTGGCGGACAGTGCACTAGGCTTTAGGGCAGAGCTTTTTCTCTTCTTTTGCTCCATCTAAGTGCTGACAGCAGTGTGCAGCTGTGACTGACTTCCAGAACAGGGATAGCAAAGTTCAGTACTTCCACAAACTGTGCTGAAGAGAACGTACAGTTACACAGCTCTATGAAACATAAATACGTGGGAAAATAGCCTACCACAACATGACATAAATCATCTCTTCCATGTTACTCACTTTTCGTAAGGAGGCGTGAAAGCTTGCTGAAATTTAAAATAATGCTCCTAATGCATGTTAATAATCATGGACAAAAAAAGAAAGTTGTGAAATATATTAGATAATATATGACAAATTGATAAAATTTCATAAATGATGAAGCAATCAGAGATAATTGTTCTTGTTGGCTGTAGCTTTTGATTGATTGCGTCTCATCATGTAGTATTTTTATGTTCAGTGTGAACAGATAAATTGCTTGTTGCTGAATTCTTATCATATTGCGCCTGATTAGGACACAGTGTAATGCTGCCAGAAACGCAGCTTGTGAAAATGAACCACACAGTAACATTATAGTTAAGAGATCACGTTAGCATCACTACAGATGCAACAGATATGCAGCTCAAGACGGAGTGTGTTGAAGTCTTCAGACTATGATTGCAAACACCTGCGCTATAGAAGGTCACCGACTGACAGACGTACATAGCAGGGCTTTTGCTTTCTCTGCCTGTCCCTGCTGCTTATTCAGTCTCTCGGGCACATGTGCCGTACACACGCCTCTGCTAAGCCCCACAAGCTCGTCTCTGCTGGAGTCCTTTTATGAAAAAGAGACTTTCTTATTAATGTCACACGCTTCAAATCTGTGCGACGCGCTCTCAGCGCGGAGGGAAACGGGAAGAGAGGATTATCAGCCGAGAAAGACGTAGCCGGTGACAGACGAGCCGGGGAAATAAATACGCACCTGCTCGAAAACGGGCTGCGTCGCACTGCTGTGACCCAAAAAAATGCTTGCATGTGCTGCCTCACGTGTCCTACCCAAAAAAAAGACAATTCTGTCATCATTTACTCACCCTCATGTTGTTGCAAACTGGCTTTCAGGTTTATTTCTTTTGTTCCGATACAAAGAAAATGAATGGTGAACAGGACTTTCAGTCTGCAAATATGATGACAAATGCATTATGAAAAAAAATTATAAAGTACACTGTAAACAAAGATTCTTTGTTGTGAAAGGAAAATAATATTTATGTCATTATACTTCAAGATGTCATAGTTTTTCTTTTCAATTTTACTTGCTGCTGCTTTGTAAATAATTGTAAAATTTACTAGCAATTTTTGTTCACTGTAGTCGATATGACCTCTACTATTGTGTGTGAGGAACAGACCAAAAATAATTAATTTGCTGATAATATTCTCTGCCAACCAATCAGTTATGAGACATACAAAAACAAAAAATGTTTATTAACATCCTTTTTTATTGTATGGACAAGAGCAGCATGATCAATTTGCCAGTTTTTTGTGCCTCAGAACAAATAAAATCAAACTGGTTTGGAAAAACATGAAGATATTGAAATACACTACTGGTCAACAGTTTTTTAACAGGAAGTTAAAAAAAAATTGTGATATTGTGAAATATTATTACTATTTAAAATAACTGCTTTCTATTTGGATATACTTTAAAATGTAATTTATTCCTGTGATCAAAACTACATTTTCAGCATCATTACTCTGGTCTTCAGTGTCACATGATCCTTCAGAAAATGTTCTAATATGCTGATTTGCTTTTCAAGAAACGTTTTTTATTATTCTTATTATCAATATTTAAAACAGTTGAGTACATTTTTTTTTCGGGATTTTTTTGACGAATAGAAAGATCCAAAGATCAGCATTTATCTGAAATAAAGAGCTTTGTAACATTATACACTATATCAAAAGCTTGAAGTCAGGTTCTTTTTTTTTTGGCAAAGAAATTATAGAAATTAATACTTTTATTTAGCAAGGATGTTTTAAATTGATCAAAAGTGATGATAAAATCATTTATAACATTGGAAAAGACTTCTATTTCAGATAAATGCTGTTTTTCTGAATGTTCTGTTCATCAAAGAAAGCTGAAAACATTCTACTCCGCTGCTTCAACAAAATAATATTAATTGTTTTTTGAGCAGCAAATCAGAATATTAGAATGATTTCTGAAGGATCATGCGACTGGAGTAATGATGCTAAAAATTCAGCTTTGAAATTACATTTTAAAATAGATTCAGATAGAAAACAGTTATTTTAAATAGTAAAAATATTTCAAAATGTTACTGTTTTTGCTGTAGTTTGGATCAAATACATGCAGGCTTGGAGACTTCTTTGAAAAAACACTAAAAATCTTACTATTCAAAAAATTTTGACTGGTAGTGTTGATGAAGAAATGTAAGAAATGGCAGAAATGTATTTTATAGGTGAATTTGTTATTTGTTATTACTGCTGTTTATTATGAGTGCTTTGGTTAGGCCTCGTAGTGAGGTGTAACTGTTTGAGTCAGTTGTTTTTGGTTTTCATTAAGATAAAGAATAGCACATTAGAAGATTATCAGCTGAGTTTGCAGTGTGACCTGAGATTGTCGGCTTTGCTATTTCTATGCGGGCAGGCGGTCAGGTGATAAGCATGTTCTTAAGTAAGTTCAGTGGTATGCAGGTGTTTAGGTCAGCATTAGACCAAGGCCACTCTGCACTATTGTGGCACGCTATTATGCAAGTGCAAGCTAGTGATGTCACCAGCAATATTACATCACAGCTTCCGTGTTCTTTCATCTAATGAAGTTGGACTTTGTCGTCCAGACACATGTCTGCCGAATACATGGCACAGGTGACTTCAGAGTTACAGATGTCTCCTGCAAATGCAACAAATTAGCGCTGTGCTCTACCACCACGCTGGGATCAGGAAATAAGAGAGGCCGTGGTGTGAATTTGGTGCATCTATGAGTCAGGATACTGCAGGATCAGGTGAGTCAGTTTAAGAAATACAGAAAATACATGTGAATTTTTAATGTAACACTTCACAAATGTAGCGTAGGACTTTCTTTAATCATCAAGGAATCTAATAGTGTGGTCTAAGTGTTTTGGAGGTAATTGAGAAAGTAGTTACATTTTGATGACGGATTATAAATACAAACCATGTTTTTTTTTTTGCAACATGCTCAAAAGGTCAGAAACATCTATTAAGAAAGTAAATAGGAAAGTAAATATGGTCAATTTTGAATTCTGTTGACTTTAAAAGCTCACTCTTGCTATTGGCATAGATTTACCGAGATCTGAATAAAGTTAAGGTAAAGTAAACAGCTAAAGACCAGTGAGTGCTGCAGCTGCATGTTAGCCTGTAAACAACACTGCTTTCTGGGTTAGGGGTCGTTTATTTTGTCTTTCTGCCAGATATTACATCACACAATCTGAAGCTGCTGGATCTATGGGCCGGCTGACCCGATGAAGGTCAAGTCCTCCCCCTGTTCATTCGATCAGACTGCAGTGCACCCAGACCACTGCGTCTTCAATCTAAAGACATGAATTAATACTGCCGGCCCGTGTTCGGAGAGGGAGAGAGAGCGAGAGCAGAGTGCCCGTCTTATAATAAATGTAATGCACGTTTGCCCTTCCTCTTTCTTTACAGATTTCTTTTTGGCCGCTTGCCTCCAGCTTCAGAAAAATGTTATTTGGCAGGCTGTTCTGTCCTCATTCTGAGCCTTTCATGTTAGAGCTGAGCTGCTTTGAAAGAGAGAGAGAGTGGAAAAACAAGCTGAAATCAATGAGACTTTTAAATTAAAGGGCTTATTTCGGTAGAAAATAGTGTGTTGTGATTATCTCCTGTCTTATTTTGGTTTTAATGTGTGGAATAAAGTGTTTTCTTTTCTGGGTTTCTTAATACAGTATTTAAAGTCAACTTGAAATCAAAATGGACTTTATTTATGCTCTTATTACAAGTTCCTACTCCTTTTGTGTACAATTCATCAGTGCATGTTATTCCTGAGAAAACAGTGTTTGTGTTTGTAGTCTTTCATCAATATTTCATCTGCCACTGAAAGTCTTTCTTTAGCCTCTGCCGTCACCTAGCTACTGGCTAATGTTACCCAATAGTCAAATACCTTTTTAGGCATTTGTTTTAACAAACCCACATAAGGTCTGGCTCCATTCTGGTATGTAATGCCCGGTTTCTGATGGATAAAATCAAGTCGTAATTTTTCATTTATCACTTTTTTTGCTCTGAAACGCTTGTAGGCTTTGCCTTAAGTGTACTTAGTTTTCTTTGCATCAGTGTATCAATATGAAACTGCATTCATAATCCATTTCTGTAATTTCAGTGAAACAGGATATTCAAATAAAACATAATTTACATAAATAAACATAATTTTATCCATCAGAAACTGATTGAATTGTGGCCATTTCTTGTTAGAATCAATATTCAGCAAATTTGCTGAAACTGTTTTAATATCTATACTGTAATGTACTTCAGGTAAAGTCAGTGGAAAGGTTGTTTATGAAAACACAAGACAGCTTTATTGTGCACTGATGAATCTGCATGTTAAGTCCAGGAATGAGTATTAAGAAAGTCAAGAAGCTGAATTTTCATTTCATATTTGATTCGTTTCTCTCAAAATATCTTCTCTTAAGCTTTAGATTCTGTTGTCTTATGCAACAGCAGATGCACAGAAAATCTAAAATGCTTTGAGAACACAGAACAGATGTTTTCATCTGCCTGAAGAATTTTATTTCTGTGCAGAGATGGTGCCCTGAAAATATCTTGTTCTCAGAATGCACTCACTGCGGTAGCTGTGTATTATTTATAGCTTTACTTTTCGTTTTTTCCGTGTGACCTCATTTTCGGCGGGAGGAGGTTGGGGATGATGGGTTTGACAGCAACCGCAGCACGAGAGAGTAAGAGAGAGAGAGAGAGAGCGCGGTACAGACACAGCCTTTTCTTCAGCCAATAGGAGAAAAACAGGATTGAATGCATGGCCTGGCTTCTGTCGTTTTTGTAAAACCCTGTTAACACCAGAGTTAGTCACCTATAGCCAGATGTGACTAACATTGCAAAGTCTGGTCCTCCTATAAAGCGCCATAGATGGTTAGAATACCTTGTAAACACAATTGTGTTTCCATGCACCAGACAATTGGATTATAGCTTTCCTGATGAAGAAATGCTGTCCGGTTTTGTGACATAAGCATCATATAATCATTGAGCAGACTGTTCATGCTCGTGCCATCACAGGAGGCTAGTCTAGAGTACTTGCGTGTAACACTGAAAATATGGCTTTTTGATTGTACTTAATATTTTTAAGGCAGTTGGTTTTCAGAAAATCATTTTTGTTTCTGAGTTAATTATGTTACACCTCAATTATGTTGAGTAGAATCTAATATATGCAAGTCTGTGTTTTTGAGTAAATGGAAACCTGACCTGTAAAAACCTTCTTTTATGTTGTACATTTGCTTATCACTGTTATTACTTATCACTGACCTGGCATTAGCAGAGCTATTGCTCACTGAGAGAAGCAACATATATTACAGTCTTAATACAACCATGCACAACCCAACCATAAGCTCTACTTTTCAACACAATGATAACCATAAAAACCTCAGCATAAATGGAAACTCTGATGTCAAACATAACTGAACTCTAAACATTAACAAGGCTTTCCTTCTACTCACAAACATAAAATAACACTTGATTTCAACATTTACCACCCTGATTCTGCCAAGTGCAGAGCAAAAAATGTAATGCAACAAACTTAGAATGCTCCTGTGCTTGTTTCGTGCTAGTTTATGCCATAGATAACCTGATGTATAAACTGTATAGTGTTAGAATGAGAGTGAATGAGGTCACAGCTTGCCAAGAATAGAAATGAGTGTTTTGAAATATTCATGCAATAAACTGCTCTCAGTCTGAGACTAGAGAAACAGGCCGTTGTTTGGGACAGCATTCCCTCAGGAAGTTTGTTCGGGTGTGATTGTACACTCAGCGAAACCCTATCAGCACCGTAGCACTGCTGATAATAAAACTGTCATTTGCATATTCCAGCTGGCTTTGATTTTAAAGCCACAGCCCTTTCTCTCTGGTGCTGAAATACCTCTCTTCCCTTAAATCCAATGTTATAAGTGGGATTTTGATTAATTTGCAAAGGAATTTTGAAGCTTAATTGCTTTAAAAATCCAGCTATCGATGAAATGAGCTGTTAATTGTTTGAATATTTCGTAGGCGTTCCTCCAAGGGCTCTTTGACAATAGTTGATGATATAATTATCCATCATAGTTTGTGGAGAGATTGTCCGTAGCCGGAGGCTCTCAGGAGATCAAGCTCTCCACCCAAGACATTCACACTGTGTGAAAGATCGGAGCAGAAACCTTTATACTAGTTCTTCTCTACAAATCTTACTTTACATAAAATAAATGGCTACAAGCAGCAGAGAAGGTGAAGTTAATTTAAAAATCCTCAAGGTGGGTGACTCACAGAACGGTTAGTTTGCTACTTTTGAAAGCTGTGCGGTTTAAATCCTAGAAGTTCCGGACACCCCTCTTCACATTAGAGCCGTCCATAACGCTTCAGTGGTTCTCACAAAGGCGCCGCTATTTTTACAAGCCCAGCTTGAAAGAACACACACAAATTGATATCATGAGGCAAGGCGACCACAATCTCCCTTTTATCTGTCCAATCCCTGAGAGCAACAAGTGGGCCTGTTGACAGGGAAACAAAGGGACAACTGTCTGGGCCCAGTGTCTTCCTCACAGCTCCAGAACAGAGCTGCTGTTACCTTTAGAGAGTTGTTCTCTGAATACTCTGCTTTGTCATCCATCTGCTATGATGTATACACATATTGCAATGAAATTATTCTTGCAGCCACATAAAATTGCTAACATAACACAAAAATGTACACTATCAGTCAAGTTTTTGAACAGTAAGTTTTTTTTATTTTTAAAGAAGTCTCTTCTGCTCACCAAAGCCTGCATTTATTTGATCCAAAGTACAGCAAAAACAGTCAAATTTTGAAATATATTTACTATTTAAAATGACTGTTCTCCTATTTTAATATATTTTAAAATGTAATTTATTCCTGTGATTTTAAAGCTGAATTTCTACCATCATTCCTCCAGTCACTTGATCCTTCAGAAATCATTCTAATATTCTATATTATTTTTTATGAAATGAAAGTTCAGAAGAACAGCATCTTTGAAATCTTTTGTAACATTATAACAGCATCTTTGAAATCTTTTATAACATTATAAATTTCTTTATCATCACTTTTGATCAATTTAAAGCGTCCTTGCTAAATAAAAGTATTGCTTTCTATAATTTCTTTCCAATGGTATAGTGTGTAATGTTATGAAGCTTTTTATTTCCGATAAATGCTGATCTTTTCTATTAATCAAAGAATATTGAAAAAAAAATACTTAACTGTTTTAAATATTGATAATAATAATAAATGTGTCTTGAACAGCAAATCAACGTATTAGAATGATTTCTGATGGATAATGTGACATGTGAAAACTGGAGTAATGATGTTGAAAATGTAGCTTAAAGTTATTTTAAATTTTTCGCCATTCTACTGTTTTTGCTGTACTTTGGATCAAATAAATGCAGGCTTGGTTTTTTTTAAAGAGAATTCTCTTAATTCTCATTAAAAATCTTACTGTTCAAAAACTTTTGACTCGTAGTGTATTTTAACTTGAAGGTATAGTTCGTCCAAAAATATAAATCCTGTCATCATATTACATCAAATGTCACATATTTCTACTAGCATAATTTGGAAATGGATAGTCACTGACAGTCAAAATGTGCCATCAGAGAAACGCTGTTTTAGATTTGTAACTTATGGCATCTTAGGAGTGAATATCATGTTAAACACATTTATTTTTGAACAGTGCCATTCATTTCTTTGTGTAAAACTTTTTAATGAGGAGCAAATCTCTAAGGCCAGTCAACAGATGTGGAGCGTGTGAATTGTGTAATAAGTTGCTGGAGTGTCACAGCAGCAGCGAGTGTGTAAATAGTGTTTTTGTGTCTTATTTTAGAAGCAGTGCACAGTGACAGACTGAGATGGCTCATTGGCTGTTATTTGTGCCTGTATCTTCTCAGCAACCACATGAAAGCAATTTAATGTGTGTACTTTACATTTAGTGACTGTTTGTCTCACCGTTGAAAAGCTCCTTAAAAACAAAAGCTCCCAAAACGTTTTGCTGGACTCTTGCTGTGAAGTGCTGTGTTGATTATGTAACACTCGTATTCATACACATGCACTCCATCACAAATTTGATGTTGCAGAAGTAAATGTTCTCAGTGCCTCTTAAGTCATGCTACATGATTATTAGACCATGCTTTTGCTCATATTTGGATTCTGTTGGCTACGAGTGGATTAACTGATGTTGACTCGTGCTTGTCTGCTAGTTTAGTGTGTTTTGCAATGTGCTTGTATACTGCTGATCAAGATTGACACACTCAACAAAGAGAAACAGATTTGTTTGTGTGTCATTAGAACAAACAAGGCCTGAAATATAGAAGTGTTGTCTTTCAGGTGAAGTATTGTTGTGTTTTATATTATTGTATTGTAGTATTATATTACAGAACCCAGGCTTTTCATCTCATTACATTCAAATCACACTGCTTGCTCACAGCTTGAGTCACAATGCAAGAAAAACTGGTATATAGGCGTATGGACAAATGTACTATAATATGACATCAGCAAATTTGGGATCAGATGTTTCATACACAGATGGTGCAATGTTTTCAGGGCTCTGTTGTGGACATTCATGGCCTGTATTGTGCTGAGATGGTCATTTGCCTGTGGTGACGTTCATGTGATGTGTGTTGTGATTTGCAATGCTTGTTGTGAAAGAGAAAGAGAGACAGGGGGAAAACAAAGGCCTATTGAGAGTCAGATGAATGTCAGATGAATCTCACAAACCAACCAAAGCTTCCAGTGCTACCATTCACAGATCAGCTCTCCTTCTTGAGTCTCTCAAAGACAGCAGACGACACACAGATTGTATGTGCTGCTATATGACTGAGAAAGGAAGTACAAGCGATAACCCCAAGTTTATTTGGGAGTACACTATTGATCAGATTTTTTTATTGCACATTCACACCAAGATAGAGAACATACCAACCATCATAACACGCTTATTAAAACAAAAACAAGAAAAAATAGCGAATACCAAGGTTCATGCGCTTTAAGGCATTTATGTACATCCATTAAAAAAAAAAAAACATTACATATTATTTATCAAGCCTGTAACAATCTAAATCAATGTTTTAAAAATTGTAAAAAATTCTGGTAAATTCAGGTCAATAACCATAGAAAAATTATATTTTTTTAACGTTTAAGAGTAGGGCTGGGTATCAAGTTCAGTAATTTCTAGGTACACCAGTGGTGCGCTCCGCTGCGTATGTGCTTTGGTTGACGCAGCACCAAACCGTCCTTGTGCAGCGCATCCGAAAGCATACGAAGCAGTCTGCTCGCTATAGCTCTCTTGATCCTGCGCAGAGCCTCTACAAAGTCGAACACACCTGCTAGTTTACACCGGTTACATTGTGGCTCACACAGCGAGGCTTTAGCGTGAAAGCATTAACGTACAACCCCCTTAGATATAAGACTACGTTTACACTGGTGCATTTTTGTTTAAAAAATTAAAACAATCCTCATCCATACTGGCATTTTAGAAAAGATATCTGTCCATACTACACAACTGAAAGTGTGCGTTACGTGATCGTTCATGAACACTGTAGCATGATGCTACATAAGACAATAAATAAGATTTATATTCTGCTTTTACTCAAAACTCATTTTAAACCACCAGCGAGTGTTTGTAATAACTTCCGTTTGCCATCGATGGTGTGTTGGCCATGTAATGTTGTTGAAATATGTTATGTCCTCTGAGTCAGAACAGCGATTGCAGAAGAGAGAAGGCATATAACATTATACATACCGGCAGACAGCACTGGAAGGTCAGTAAATTAGTGGAAAAATTGACAAGGAGGTCTATCGTATGATATGAGTATCATGCATATGTGTGAAAACCACACAATATACAATTGTTCGCGACCATGAAAAATGCGATATCGCACCTCAGTGGCCGATTTCTTTCAAATTTCTCAGAGACCTTTAAGACCATGAGCCAAACAGGACTATTGAGTTTTGTTCCGATCAGCCTCTGTTAACCTTGTATAATAGGTGCTTAAAGTACATAGGCCAATGGTGGCCATGTTTTTTGACATACGCAAATGTACTTATAGACGGTTGTGGCAGTTTGGGCCAAGACGGTGCGTAACGGTTTTCACATCGATAGGACAAATGGTTGTGTAGTTGTAGCTGTAGTTGTTTTTTTCCCTTATAGTGCCACCAAATGGCCAAGCTCTGTGACTTTTTTTTCATATGACCTTCAGCTCTTACATATGTGTTGAGAGTTTGGCAACGATATCTCATTCCGTTAAAAAGTTATAGTCGTTTTAGCAAAGGCGACCCTGCTCCTTTCAAACGTTTTGGTGTCCCTTTGAGACAGGGAGTCAAAAGCTCAATCTTTTTTTGATAATCATTAATATTCACTCTCCAGAGAATCTTCCTGCACTGGTTTGGTTCCGATCAGGCAAAAAACATGGGACCAGTTCACAAAAGTAGGTTTTTCAAAAAACGCAAAATACCTGAAAATTTCTCTAATGACATAAGACACTGGATTGAGCCTGTGACAAACAGAGCAATTTTATACTTCGATCACTGTAGCACCTCCATCAGGCTGATTGGGGTGAGCCTTGGTGAAGTTGTAGACTGTGGGAATACTACTGTCCCTCCAAGTTTCAAGTCTCTACGACTTACGGTTTGGTCTGCACGATCAGTTTTACACATATTGCTGATCCTTGGCCATTCTAACAATTACAACAGGGTTTCAGTGCTACACGCTTGAACCCCTAATTTGATATGGAATTGACTTATGAACAAAGATGTAAAAGGAGGAACAGAAGACTCAAAAATCTTAAAGGGATAGTTCACCCAAAAATGAAAATTCTGTCATTAATTATGCACCCTCATGTTGTTCCAAAACTGTATGACCTTAGTTTATCTTTGGAACACAAATTAAGATATTTTTGATGAAATCCGAGAGCTTTCTGACAGCAATGTAGCTGAAATGTTCTCAGGTTTTGGAATTTTCATTTTTAGGTAAACTGTCACTTTAAACTGAAATCTCTTTTGTAAAAATTCATTTACTGTATATACCCTAGATCAGATTTGTTTTGCTATTATAATGTGGTGCTGTTCAACATCTATGGAGTGATAGTTTGCAAATATAGCCTAAAATCTAACAGACATTTGATTTCACATGGTCTTTCAGGCTACCTATAGCTGTTTGTTGGCTGCTTACCCACTCTACTTCCTGTCTGCCATGTTAATCAGAGGCAGTGGCAGATGGAGCCTGACTGCTGATAGGGGAATCCTGGGTCAAACACTAAACAACCCCTGTGGCCATCTTCTGTACTAAAACAAGTGTTTGAGATATCACTAATAAACCACTAAAGGAACCACTGAAGATTGTAGATTATATTTATGTCACCTGAAATCATTTGTGTTAACATTTCTAATTTAAAAAAGCTAAGAGGTTAGATAAATCAAGAGAGTGAAGCTCCATATCACTCAACACTTCAGCTAGTGAAATGCTGCCGAGACCTCTGTCAGGACATCTGAAGACAGGTTTGCTGTGTCGTCTCTTGGGCAGCTGGCAGACAGATTAACAGGCTTGAAGTCCCTGCAGTAAAGGGGATATTCCTGGAGCGTTCACCCATCAGTCCCTAAACCTGATCCACACTGCATTGAAGATTACGCTCTCTTATTGATCTGGGAATTATATGAGCTTGCTGATTAAAATCTTCACTGGTGAAATTCTTCCTTCTTGGCACACGGCACTTTTCTGGGCTGACGCATAATTGGCACCGTATTTCATCTTCATGACCTTAAAAGCAGGAGATAAGGCGGCGTTCGCTGAGGTTTATGCCAGAGCATTTGCCGGAACGTTAATTGCATGAATGCGATCACAGCTGCCGTGCTGCTACCTGACCCTATCAGAGCGGAGCAATTTGAATGGTTAAAGTTATTATGCAAAACAGGCAGAACAGAAGAGGAACGCTCGATTAAATGAAATGTCACAGTGTCTGGAGCTTCTGTTTTGCATTTGAGAAAATGGGAAAAAGTTGTTACCAAAACCATAAAGCCTAGATTGATGTTTTGTTCTTCACTCTGCAATGTGTGTGTGTGCATCATTCAAAAGTTTGGGGTCAGTACATTTTTAAAAAGAAAAGGCAATGTTGAAGCTTACTCTTTTTCAGAATTCTTTAATGAGCACAGTTTATTTGAAAAAGCATTTTCACAAAATGATTGTGACTGCAGATCAAGTTAGTGCATAGAATAAAAGTCTTACTATAATTTCACACATATACATTTCTTTCAACAAAAAGCCCATGTTGCATTAGGGAATGTACAGAGCAAGCATGCCATTGGCTAAAAAATCTGATGACTTGACTTATGATGTTATTAAAGTCTCATTCAGAAGTTGTGATGTGAATCATCAACATTTCTAAATCTGGTTCTTTGAGTGTATTAACTCATGCCATGCATATCTGTGTAACCTGTTAAATCACTTCTGTTCTGCTGGCTAAAGCACATGCTCAGGTCTGCCTCACAAACGTCACATTATTTCGAAAACAAGCTAGTTTCTGTTGACGTGATGATGACGGGAAATTCCTGTCACTGGTTAAACTAGATGAGCTCCACATTTTTACCAGTCACACCAAACCTGTGCTGTTACCTTTACGAGTTTTACCTGCTTTTCGGTTCACCTCATTCCTTGAGTCTGTTATGGCTGTTTCTTTCAAAGTCATTTATTCTTTAGAAATCAAGGAATCGTGATTTTGAACAGAAATATTATCAAACATTAGAATTAGACAGTTTGACAATGTCAGTGAGAACAGTAAAGAGAAAAGAATGACTAACTGCTTAACATGATTAACTGCTCATGTGTGACGCGCTCGTATTGCAGGACGCCATTTACACAGAATGCGCTTATTTTTCTGCAAAGATATTTAAGTGATTTGTTTAACATTTACATTATGTTGACAACTTCATGAGTGGTGCACTTGAAGTAGAATTTTCTTAACTAGAGGGTTAAAAAAGCAAAAGTTGCTTGATTCATTTTGTAGTTATATTTTTAAGTTGATTAGTTAAAAATTGTAAAAAAAAAAAAAAAACGAGAAACGGTCAAACGGTTGAAAAAAATCCATCAGTCATAAAACTGTTTGTTTCAGTAATATGTTGGTTCGTTTGTACTTTTCAGCTGCAAAAAAAAAAAAAGGTTTGGCATCATTTACTTTCACATTTAAATCCAGACCATATTGTACTTTTCAAAAAAAGGACTTTAACAATCATTAATTAACAATCATTAATTTATCTACGTCTTGGTACTGTTGAGAAGACACGTCGAAGTCTGACATGGAAGAGAAGAAATTGTTGAATAAAGTTGTTATATTTGTTTCCTTTGCACACAAAAAGTATTCTCGTAGCTTCATAACAATACGGTTAAACCACTGATGTCACATGAACTATTTTAACGATGTCCTTACTACCTTTCTGAGCCAGAACTTACAGGTTTGGAATGACATGAGGATGAGTGATTAATGACAGAATTTAAATTTTTTGGGCGAACTATCTATTTAATTTAGATTTTCATTTGGGTATGCAGATGGAATCAGCCGTTTGTTACTGTACCTGACACTGTGCAAGGCTTTAGGTTGAATTCTAGTACTTGACATCACATAACTCATACTCCCAATTTGAACGTAATGATTTAAAAGTAGTTTGACCAGCAGCGTGCAGGGATTTATACATTGTACCTAATCAACCAATTGTGGCATGTTAAATATCAAAGCAATGCAACTGTGCATACCTATAATGTATGAGGACTGCGGAGCACATCAGTAGTAAAACAAAGCCAAAAAAATGGTAATTTTAGGCAATTTAGAATTCCTCGCTGGACACTTTTTTTAAGGTACGAAAAAATGAAAAAAGAATTCCCCAGATTTCCCCAAAAAAAATCACACATCGTGAATAAGAACTAACAGTCTGGGAGAATGTAATGCATTTACTAATAAAAGACTTCTGGGAAATCACAGCAGCATGTCTGTAATTTTTTTTAAAGCGATGCTGTGTTTGACTGCACGCTGGCAGCGTACTGAGAGAAGGAATGAGCGCGAGACGTGGGATTGGGTTTCTGCGCGTGAAAATGGTCTTTGATCATGGTGGAGCGCTTTGGGTCTTTTGAGCATGACAGCTCGGGTGCCAAGAACACACTGCGGCATAGACACTCTGGACTCCAGCAGGCTTTTATCATGCTGTCTGAGAGAGAGGGAACACTCACGCACCCATACTCATTTCCTGCCACTTCCTGCTTTTCAACACAGGCGGCTTCAAATGTCACGCTGTTATCTTCACTGGCTCTTCATTTCTGATGTGTGCGCGTGCCTTGTTCTGTTTATGTAGCACATGTCTGTCCTTGTGCCGTTTATAATGACTTAAAATTGCATTTGTTGTGCATTTGTGGTTCTTATTATATGGATAGTTCTACTACAAATGACATTTCTGTAATCATTTTCTTAACCTGATATTGTTCCAAACCTATATGACTTTCATCTGTGGAACACAAAACAATAGATGTTTTGATAATGAAGATATTTTAAGAATGTGTTTTTTGTGGAAGTCAATGGTTACCCAAACTGTTTGGTTACCAACAAAACCTTTATTTTCCATAGAGGAAATACATAAGAATGTGTGAATGAGAGTATTATAATTTTTGAGTGAACTTTCCATTGCAATTCTATTTGATCTACTGGTGAAAAATGTGTGTTTGATATTGTTGGTTGTGATTGTGTATATTTAAGTATTCTAATTATGTGGCTTTTGGAGGATCCTACTATTACTTTTCTAAGAGACTGGACTTAAGATTGTTGTCTGGCAGAACATAAAAGGAGCTAAAAAGAAAGAAAAGTTGTTATAGTGGCAGAGAAAAATTGACTTTTTTGCTTTAGAATATTGTGCACTGATGAATCGTGCAAAAAAGGCCTGATATATTTACTAAGAAAGCCAACAGGATTGTTTTTGTCTCTATAAATGGACATTGTTGTCTTTAAAAGCTGATATCTTTATTATCTAGATCTTAATCATTGTGTCTGTATATGTAGGGCAAACAAAGCTGTGTTATTTTCTCACAGTTCCTGTCTTCGCTACAGGAGACTGGACATGGTGTCCTGCCCTTGAGGTGGGCACGGCCACTGGAGTGTAAGAAAGCCCACCCTCGCTTCTCCGTCCGTGTCCTGATCGCTCCAGTGGGCATACACACACACTTCTCTTTAATCCTCTACTGTATTACACACCACGTCTGAGCCAAGGACATCCTACCTGCGAGCCAAACGCCTGTCCCTTCATTTTAATTTATGTGGATTATTGTGTCCTCTCTGCAAGTGCGTCCGGTGACTAATAAGTTTCAGCAGGCTTGTATTTCAGCCCAGCCGTTTGAATGCAAAGCTGCTGAGAAAAGTCGCCAGGACCCGCGAGGAGGGAATGCGTCCATGGCCTTGCTTACTAAAGCTTTATATGCTTTTTAAAGGGACAGTTCACCCAGAAATGAAAAAAGACATGTGCTCGGCCTTGTGTCATTCCAAACCAGTATTTGACTTTCGGTGGAACACAAAATAAGACACTTTGCTGAATTTCCTGGCTGAATGGGGATAGATGCTAAATAACACAGTACTCCATGTTAGTTGTGTGCTGTATTTCAAGTCTTCTGTCATACTGTATTTTTGTGTAAGGAGCAGGCTGAAACTTATCGAATCTCATTTACATTTGCGTAAATTCAAATTTAGACCTAATGTAGCTCCATCCCTTTTCAGCGCTACACTCAGTGGCCCTTTTCACACAGTAATACCAGTAAATTGCTGTAAAATTACCAAAATGACATACTGAAAAAACACAAAAATGTGCTGTTCAAACAGGCAACGGCGTTCCATATTTTTACCAGTAAAGCACCATTCACAGGTTGTTTTTCTCAACTCTGTGCATTGAAGCAATCCCATCGCCGCTATATTTACCCGCTAGAACGCAATTGGGCTAGTTTTGAGAAGCAATTGGATAGAATTTGTTGTGAAAATTTGGCAACCCTGTTCGTATTGTTCTTCGTATTGTCAGTTCAGAACCATGATCTGTTCACACTGGAAATCTGATATTGGCTGCATTTAAAACAAAACTATGAGCAGCTATACAAAAAAAATCAGATCTGAGCAAAAATTAGAAATTGAGCACTAATGGTGTGTTCACACCAAACTCAAATTTAATTTTTCACACAAGTAGTTTACATACAAAGTCAGTGCAAAGATGTGAACAGAGGCAAATTTGTGCCGGAAGACGCAAATCACAAGGAATCCAATGTTAACTTCAATCGCATCTTCAATTCGCATGAGACGTGTTCTCGCGCCTCTGTAAAACCAGACACTTCAGCGTTTGGCTTTCCAGCATATTTGGGACTTCCACAACAGTTACAGAGCAGCGATCGCAGTTATCCCCACCATGGTTGATCGTGTGATGTTGTTATTCATGCAAGTGATGTGAAAAACATCCCAGAAGTAATCCCAGAGTGACGCGATGCGCAAATTCGCTTTGTGTTTGGTGTGAACACGTAAGGCTCACAGTGTGAATATAGGAGGGCAAGAAATTCAGCAAATAACGACTTAAATTTCAGATTTCTTCCAATGAAACTATTGGATGACTTCAGAAGATGTGAAATACCACTTATGGGTAACATGAGCTGATTTTTATTTTATTTATTTATTTATTTATTTTTTTTAGTTCAGTTCATTTCTATTGTATGGCAAAAAAAAGGTCATGACTTTCAAAAAAGCCAGGGCTTTCAATGAAAGATCTGCTTTTGTATTCCATAGAAAGTCATACTGTTTTGGAACGACATGAAGGTGAATAAAAGATGACAAAATTTCCATTTTTAAACAGATAGTTCACCCAAAAATGAAAATGCTGTAATTTGTTTTACATCATGTACATCATGTACTACCCTTATTGGTTCCCACACATCATGCATACATCTCTGAGCTTCTGTGTTTACCAAACTTAATGTTCTCTATGTATATGTGGTAGAAACCTATCAGGATACATTAAAAATATCTTCATTTGTGTTTCAAAAATTAAAAAAAAAAAATCTTATGGGTTTGGAATGACATGAGGATGACTAAAGATGACAGTATTTAAATGTTTAGGTAAACTA
This sequence comes from Labeo catla, assembly GCA_012976165.1. NCBI lineage: Eukaryota > Metazoa > Chordata > Actinopteri > Cypriniformes > Cyprinidae > Labeo > Labeo catla. Next base: position 585,054 of record VONZ01000083.1, read on the forward strand.
TCCCTTTAACTCTGTGTGTGTGTGTGTGGGTGTGGGTGTGTGTGGTGTGTGTGTGTGTGGTGTGTGGTGTGTGTGTGCACTGGTATATCATATATGGGGACCAAATGTCCCCACAAGGATAGTAATACCAGTAAATTTTGACCTTGTGGGGACATTTGTGAGGTCCCCATGAGGAAACAGGCTTATAAATCATGCACAATGAGTTTTTTTGAGAAAGTAAAAGTGTGCACAGTCTCCTGTGAGGGCTAGGTTTAGGTGTAGGGTGATAGAAAATAGGGTTTGTACAGTATAAAAACCATTGCGCCTATGGAATGTCCCCATAAAACATGTAAACCCAACATGTGTGTGTGTGTGTGTGTGTGTGTGTGTGTGTGTGTGTGTGTGTGTGCACACCAACGGCCTGCTCATCAGGGTGAGTCATACTGTGGAGCGGCTCTGCCACCTGTGATGGTGGGAGATTAGTTACACTGTACATAGCAACGCCCTTTTCATGGTTTACACTCGCCTCCATGGCACCCCCCCACCCTCTCTTTTCCTCTCTCACTCTCTCTCTCTCAGATTCTTTCATTTCACTCTCTGCCGTGCCACACTGATTTGCTCACCACACAAACAGCCACTGAAAAACTGCGCAACAGCAAACCAAAAAAGCCATGACGAGGGGGAAAATACAATAGCAGCCTGTGCGAGCTTGTTCTTACAGTACGTGGCTCTCAGGAGCTTCCTGATCGCTGCAGTGGTGGAGCGCCGTGTGTGTGTATGTGTGTAACCGCTTGTGTAATCGGGCTCTGGAGGAAGCAAGCAGCCTGACCCAGTTCCAGACTCAGGCAGGCCGAGAGACATCGCTCAGCGGACGGATCGGACTTGTTCTCTGGCCCCGCTAATGACAGTCTGACGCTCGGATACCGAGAGACGAGCAGAAGAGGGAGCGAGTGAGCGAACAAACGGTCCGCCTCACTTTTTTGTCCTCCTCGCCCTGTTTCTTTGAGCTCTGCGGCATCGGAGGCTTTTCTCTCATTCTGTGCTTCCTGTCAGCCACATAAAATGTCTGACATGTGGCCAGAGTCTAAGAAGGGAAGGTCTCTTTTCAAAGCACGCCTCTTTTTTTAAAGACCACGAGACGCCTTTGAGAGAAACTTGTGCTTGTTTGTTTTGCTTTTCTTCCTCTTTATCTCTCGCTCATCTGCATCCCACTCGAGTTTCTTTAACTTGAGCGGCGCGTGTCCACTGCCTGGGCTCCACCTTTGGTTTGGGTCTCTCCTCAAGTCCAGTGAAGAGGTAAACAATGTCTTGTTTTCCATTAATATGCCATGCTTTACAAGTTTGAGATCGTACAACCTAAAGATGTAGATGTCTCATGTTGAGCAGGTTGAATGAGGGCGGGTTGGACTGTTCATGTCTTCGTCTAACAGGATGTTTGTTAACCATCTGCTTGTGTGGTGCAGTCAATCGTGTTATTGTGTCTGCAGCTACAGGGTGCTAACTTAACTGGTTGGCAAAAGCCACAAGTGCGCAAAAAACTATCGAGGACGGACCCGAGTATATCTTTGGCCGGCGGAACTGAGATTTCAAGTTGCAGGGGATTTTTCCTGGTTGTACGCTTATTAAATCAGTGGCGCGGATGACATGTGAGCAGCCTAGACAGACTGTGGGTGTCGGACAGAACTGCAGCTGTGTGGAAAGCCCCCGCTTATTTGAGACAGGGATGGACAATGTGCCTGTTTTTGGGTGGGTGTTGGAACAGGGGTCGTCTGGTGTTGGTTAGGGTGATAGCAGGCAGAGGTGTCTTGTGTTTTGACAGGCCTGTCCGTTCATTCCAGCGAAGTAAGCTGATTATATCGTCCTGTTCTCTCTCTCAGGAGCAAAGTCTGGAGGGGCATTTAATCTGCTTGATCCACTGAGAAGTGAACTGCCTGAAACGGTGTATGCATGTGTGTGTTTGAGGGAGGAAGGGCAGGGTTGCACTATGACCCATTTAGCAAACAGCTCCTTCAATGCAGCACTGTGCATAGTGCGGCTGTTTCTAATTATGCCTCTCGTATCCAAGAGAGAGAGAACGAGGACGAGAGACAGTCTTGTTGCAGAACAATCATTTTAGAAGCATAGTTAACTGAAAAATGAAAATGGTCACCGTTTACTCGACATTACTTTGTGCCAGATCTGTGTATGTCTTTGTTTCTTCTGTGGAACACAAAAGACAGTGTTTTAAGGAATATCCTAAGGGCTCTTTTCCATACAAGGAGTGTAGAGGGAGGCTGTCAAGCCACAAGTAGGACAAAATGCACCAGGAAAGTGGCCCACGCAACTTTAATTTCAGGCTGTTGCTACATAAAGGTAACAGGAGACTTGGGGCTGTTGCAGAACAGTCATTGTAAAGGGAGTGTTTATCCAAAAACGAAACTGGTCATTTATTCGACAACATTTTGTTCTAAACCTCTAAAATGTTTTGAGAAATCTACGGAGTGCTATTACAATGAAAGTAGACAGAGAATGTCAAGCCACAAGTATGGCAAAATGCACCAAAAAGCGATCTGTTCCTACTATGGGCTGGCCCCTAATAGTCAACTAACAGTTAGTCGACGAGAAGAGGCTTGGTCGACCAAAATTGCATTAGTTGCTTAGTCGCAGATTTTTTTAAATTTTATTTTAAATCCACAGGAAGTGGAGAAGTCACGCTGTCACAGATCTTTAACATCTGGTCTGTGTGGTAACACATCAGACAGGACATCCAGATGCTCGCCTATCATTCAACAACCTCAAATATGGCTTTTCATCTGAAACATGTATGTAGTAGCAACTTGCTTGGCCGCTCAATGTAGAAAAATGTGTGCTATTGAAGTGTCTGTGTGGAGTGTGGAAGCGCTCACTGCATGATAGATGGAGGCACCGGTGCGGTCACTTGCTCTTAAAATTTTCTGTCCTTTTTGTCCATACAGATAAAAGGTAATGCATCTTTTGAATCTGTAAAGTCTACATTTATTTGTGTGCACTCAGATTAACAACAAAGTGTTGCGCTTTTGTAAAATAATTAAAGCAAACAGCATGCCCTTTCTGCTGTCTGGGTCTCTGTGAACTTGAGCGTGAAACTCCCTGAACACCTGCCTTACAGACATGAAAAATATATTTAAAGAGAGTGAAATGTCTAGGTTTAAATGTTCCAATTTAAACAGAAAACAAATAATCTCATACTATGTATTCAGTGTGAATCATACAGGCTCATCAACTACTGCGGAGATGACAAATCAGTGTCGTCGACTTCATCTTTTAAGCCGAAAACATAGAAAATGCTAGTTTATCAATAAATTGTTAAAATGTTAATGCAGTCCCCTTGCTGTTTTTCCCTGACACATTCAGAATGATTATATCTGCCGGTGCGCTCTGGCAAGATTTTTTTTTTGCATGCGCTTTAGCGCTTATTAGGTTATTTAGGCAATTAAAGGCTCATTATAATGATTTATATGGTTTATTAATAAACGTACAATTAATAGTCGACTAATGCTTAAAATAAATGACTCTTACTAGTCGACCAGAAAAATCTTTAGTCGAGGGCAGCCCTAGTTCCTACAAAGGATTACATATGGCTTCAAAACATATCATAACTAGTTTTATGATGATTTAACACTTTCCTACAAAGTTGCATTAGCTAGTGCAAGTTAATCCATGAACTAACAATGAGCAATACATTTGTTTGAAAATGTATTCATTTTTGTTAATGTTAGTTGATAATACAATTTAGTTCAGTTGAGTTCAACATTGTTCAAATCAAAACCAAAAATCATATCTATTTGGATCAATATGAGCATGAGTAAATGATGACACAGTTTTTATTTTTGAATGAATTATTCCTGTTTCCTGTCTTATATTTGTTTTGATCAGGTTGCTGTTGTTTAGATCGGTTGAAAGGATTAAAGTGTGTTTGCGCTGTTATCGGATGTAATAAGGGAATGTTGGTTGGCTTTCAGTTGCTGTGTGTGTGTGAAGTGGGATGTGTCAGGGGAAAGTGGGAAAGTACCGTTCCTCCTGTTGGGATGTGTTTTTCTCTGCAGTGTGTGGTGGTTTCTCATGAGTCTGGCTTTTCTCAGGACTGCAGAGGGAATGTGCCTCTTTCTTTGGAGCAGGACACACACATACTGCCAGCTTTGTGCCTCTACTTAGAAACACAGTAGACAGGAAGTGGCCATTGAACTAAAGTTGCTCGTTACAGCCGGCTTGGCCGGGTGTCCTAACCTTCTGCTCAGTTTCACTGTTTTATGGCGATGAAGTTCTGCGGTGAGGTTATAAATCTTGTGTACTGCAAAATTACTTGGAATACGGCTCGCTTAGTGTCTCTGGGTATATTCGCAATGTCATACTGCAGTAGTACTCTTAACATCATGTATTCTTAGAATATTCTTAAATATGTATGCATGGAATACCAAAATGTGTCTTCCATTTCCAGTCTGACAAATGTGACCCTGGATCACAAAATGTGTCATAAGGGTCAGGTTTTTGAAATTGAGATTTATACATCATCTGATCATTTTGACCCATGCAATGTATTTTTGGCTGTTGTTACAAATATAGCCATGCAACTTAAGACTGGTTTTGTGGTCCAGGGTCACAAATAAAGCAGAAGTGTTGTTCAAACAATCATGCTGAATCATGTTAATGTCAATACACATTAACTTTGGATGCCACATAGTAAAATAAACCTGCTGCATCTTTTGACACTTTTAATAGGCACAGACGCAGCACACTTGCAGTGCATTTTGAACATAGTCTGAGAGCTGAATTAGTAACAGTTGTGATTGAGACATCCTAAGGGTAAACTAGCCCCCTCTCCGGGTGTTTATGGAACATTGGATATGGCGTCTTCCTCCACAGCAGAGCTCTGCTTGAGAAACAACAGCACTGTCTGCGAGCTATATGATGCAACAAGTCTAGATCAGTGTCAATGTGTTCATCTCAAACTTGCAGTGTAGGCAGCTTAGTCATCGATAATGGAAGCATTCTACTGCTCTCAGAGCAGATGAGGGGTTACTGACACCTCAGGACATGACTGACACCTAACTTCATGAAAGGTCTCAGTTCTTAGTATGATGTCATTGCGCTGGGTTGCCCAAATGTTACCAACAAGCCACAATGGGTGTTTCATGCAAGCTCAGGCCTGCTCATAAGCAAATTGGGAATGTGATGCTATTTGTGGTTGTAACAGTATCTTGAAGAGTGCATGTGGTGAGTTAAGCGGTCTAGCAAGTAACTACTGTCTGCTCTGACTGTTTGTGCATTTGCTGTTAAAATTGGCAGTGCATTTGCTTACACTTTATTTTAAGGTGATGTTGTTACAGTGGAATTACACAAATAAGTACAGGCTAATATTAACTATGTGGTTGTTTCATTATAATTGTTACTATGTAACTGGATAACTGCATCAACTTAAAGTATTACTGTGTATTTTGTATTCAAAATTGTTTTTTAGTAGGCATACAATAGTAGGCAGTATAAATAAGATCCTGCAGTAAGCAGCACACCTGTAGCGCCTTTTAAACATACAGTTGGGGTAAAAAGTTTGCATCCCCCTTTCAGAATGTTAAAAATGTGATCCACAGCTGTGTTTTTTTTTGTTTAGTAATAGTTGTTCATGAGTCCCTTGTTTGTCCTGAACAGCTGAACTGCCTGGGGGGTGAAAACTTTTTGAATTTGAAGATCAGGGTAAATGTAACTTATTTTGTCTTGTGGGAAACATGTAACTATCTTCTATAGTCTCTGAAGGGCAGTACTAAATGAAAAAAGTATGATATTTAGGCAAAATAAAAAAAAAATTGTTCACATCTCCATTCTGTTCAAAAGTTTTCACCCCCCGGCTCTTAATGCATGGGTTTCCTTCTGGAGCATCAATGAGCACATCTTTTAAGTGAAATATCTTATTCAGGTCAGTACTAAATAAACAGTAACATGCATTTTATATGATTCCCTCTTATTTAGGTAAAATAGTTAACATTTTTAATGATTCTGAAAGGGGGATGCAAACTTTTGACCTCAACTGTACAAAAACCGAATTAGTAACAGTTGTTACTAATTTGTGATGTTATTTGTGCTCATAACAATATAGTGAAGAGTGTGTAAGGTGATTTAAGCAGTCTTTGGAGAACACTGAAAAAAAATATGTTGTAAGATTCATTTTAAAAATTACATTTTGCTTACAAATAATTACAAAGTAATGGCAAGTAACATTAAATTGAACATGAAATTTGAAAACTGAAAAAAAAAAATTACAGTGTGTCTGTTTTTGCAGTTATGAGAAATTTGTAGCCGATCAATCTGAGTGCATGTGCAAAAGAGACAACATAAAGATGTATTTATACGTTCAAAGAAAGACCAAGCGACTGTCCATCGCTGTTAATGACTGCTTCGCTGCGAGATCCTGCACGCGAATGTGTAAGCGCAGTCGGTGTTCCTCCGTGACCTTCATCAGATAGTGTCATCCCGGAGCACCCCAGCCTCCAGCACACTTGGCTATGCATGAACCCCCTTACGGCTCGCCCGCACATTCCAGTGCACTCAGCCTTATCAAATATTTATAGCTGAATTACGGCCCGCTGCGCAGCGCCCGGCTGAGGACTGTGTTTTAGAGTTGCTTTGTCTGCACACAGCCCGCCTGTGCTTTCTCTGAAAGAGCTCCTCCTTTCATTGGCCTCTTTTTGTTCTTGCAGAGGGAATGAGATACATGTGTTGTGCATTTCCGTGTGTGGCTGTATCGTGGATCCACTCAGGTGTATTCTGTATTCTGGAGACGAGCAGCAATTATTGTGCTGTCTGTTTGGCAGCGTGATTGTGATGAGAGGTAACTCCCTAATGACAAGTGGCAGATGTGACCCAGTTGCAGTTGCTCAAGGAAGTGCTTCTGTGTCTCTCTGCTCGTCTGTGTTTGTGTGTGAAGGTGTCACAGGGGTGATATCTCGTTTCTGATGAAATTCTCTGGCCGTAAACTGCAAAACGCTGCAGTGGTGTCAAATGCTTAATTTTGCATAATTGCTTAATTTCGCCAATAGACCGATTGCTATCAAAGGTCGGCCAGGTTTTAAATTAAGGAATCATTGAGTAAAACATCAGCTGCACCTGCAGTGCTGCTCAGAGGTTTATGTATTTTCTTCTCTTTTGTCTGTTTTTATGCATCTCCTCACAGCTGCATCAAGTGTGCATTTTTCTCAGCTCTGTGTTGTGTGAATGTTTTTATTAGAACAACAAAGACTGGTTTTCCTTTAAGAGACGTGGATCTGATGTTGCTATATTTATCTGTCCTAGAAACGGCTCGTGTGACTGTAGCCTTGATTCAACTCCCTATACGCAGAAGAGGAACTACATGACAGCAATGTCTGATAAATTCATGCTGCTTCTAGTAAATAATAAGCACACAGATTCAAAAAATTAGATTGAGATGCTCTTTGTTAGATGTCTCTGCACTGTTTAATGTCACAGTTGTCATTCATATCAACCGCAATATTTCTGTGGCTTTTAAAACAAGAACGCTTTATAAGCATGTGAAAGTTTTAAGAAATAAATCACTCTAGGCCACGCTGTTATGAATGACGCAGTGGCGCGACTGCAATCCCTTGAGCTATATCTGATTAATTATAACAGCTATGTGTAAAGCAGGGTATCGGCAGCTACACAGTACAACATGCAGTAAGTTTGCATTCACTATTTTTCGTCAGTCAAAAATTTTGTTTACATACCCTAAACATTGCAATCTCATTCACATATTCATTTAATGTACACATGCATTACATATGTGACCATGAACCACAAAACCAGTCATAAGGGTCAGTTTTCTGAAATTGAGATTTATACATCATCTGAAAGCTGAATAAACTTTCCATTGATGTATGGATTATTAGGATAATATTTGGCAGCGATACAACTATTTGAAAGTCTGGAATCTGAGGGTACAAAAATATTGAGAAAATCGCCTTTAAAGCTGTCCAAATGAAGTCCTTAGCAATGCATATTACTAATCAAAAACGTTTTGATATATTAACAGTAGGGAATTTACAAAATATCTATATGGAACATGATCTTTACTTAGTATCCTCAAGATTTTTGGCTTAAAGGAAAAATTGAAAATTTTTACCCATACAGTGTTTTGTTGGCTGTTGCTACAAATATACCCATTCTACTTATGACTGGTTTTGTGGTCCAGGGTGGCATGTGAAGGAGTTTTTTTTTATCATGATTAGAGTAGTCAGATTCAAAGGTTTGCATTGCTAATTCAATCAGCTGTAAATTTCATTTGGATCAATTTCAGTCGGATTGATTGAGGTGTTTACATGAAGGCTTTCAGTCCGATTGAGTCATCAATCTGATTATAAACAGATTACTGGTTTGCATATAAATGTAACCAGTGTCACTGCATATCAGAGTATGTGAGCGGAGTGGAGCGACAACAATTTCCCCTCCGCGCATTTTATAACTGCTCCGCTCCAGCTCCGCTCCGGGTTCACCGTTTCCCGCTCCCGCTCCACTCCTCGCTCACTGATACCAGAAACACCGCTCCGCCTTCGCTCCGCGTCTAAACTATATCAGTATGTTTGAAATACCACAATTCTGTTCATAACGTATATTAAAAGAAGAAAATAACAGAAATAAAACGAAAGTATAGTTTTAAAGTGGCTTATTGGAACACTAGTACGCAAACTTTTTTCCTCATGCCAAGCTAACATGGTTGTCAGTCAGCACTAAAAGGTATAACTGCTGCTGTTTGCAGTGCAAATGTTTGTGATAAAAAAAAATAATAATAACAATACGTTTCGTCAGTTATTTTACGTACAGATCGCTGCATTTCTTATAGATTGCTTCTCATTCGAAATCGGATATACAGATGAAGTATCAGATGTGTCAACAATGTGTAAACAAATTAAGTTTACATTTGTTTGAATGCATTATTGAGAGAGCGATTGCCTGTGAATAAGTGTTGTACTTGTTTAAATCACGCTTTCACTTGTAAATATTCAGTATCTTGAAAGAACAAATTCATTGAAAACTATAACTTTTTGCTCGTCCATTGCCGTCGTCCTAGTTTTCACATTCTTTCTGATTTGAGTGATCCATCTCTATCAAGCTAGATAAATAGGCTATGTTTAACACGTGAATTCTTGCTATATATGCGGTTATATTATGGGTCGTTGTCATGAATTGTACTCGTGATGGAGCGGTAGCGGAGCGCGTGAAAACCACAACGCTCCGACTTTTAAAATTTCCGCTCCTCACTCCATTAAAAATCACATCGCTCCACTCCGCGCTCCGCTCCCACTCCGCGCTCCGCTCCCACTCCACTCCGCTCACACTCCACTCCGCTCACATACTCTGCTGCATATACCATGATTCAGCTGTTGGTTCAGAATCCTTTTTTTTTTTTTCCACGTGGAGTCTCATAGAAATGCAGGTTTTAATTAATCTGTAGGAAATTGTCGTTTTGCATACAAATAAATTAAATATTGATGCAAAGTTCTAAATTATTGATGCAACCCATATTGACAGAGCCATAGCATTGAGTGCCTTACTGCATTGTTAAAATGATTTATGAATAATTGTTTATATAAAGCAGCATTTTATGCATTTCAGTAAGCAAATGCATGATGTACCATCATTCAGCTAAAAGATATATTCCTTTGACCTGTGCAGTTACATAAAGAAGTTCACTTTCTAATTGTTACTACTGTATAATGTGTATTTTAGCATCTCTTAAAGTGTTGGATTAACTAATCAGCATCCAGAACTGAACCTATGTGTAGTAAATCTTTCAGTAGGAAAAATTTTAATAGTAGGTCAGTTCTCTATATAGAAGTCAAATTCAGTAGCAGCTCACTTGACTGCTTGTGAGGCTGATGAAAGGTTTATTTTAGAAGTGTAAATCCACAGCTAGTCTTTCCCCTGCTGCTGCAGGATCAGGTTCAGTGAGAGACATGCAGGCAGAAAGACAGTCAGTACAGATCAGATCGTCTGAGCTCACATCTCAACAATCAGAATTATTCAGCTAGACTGCACTTTCACAGAGATCTGTGGTTAGACGCTTACACTGTTTACTGGTCTAAAACTCTTCCTGTTGGTCAGTGTGGTTACGTTTCACTTTCAAGGGCTGTTTTAGAGGCATCCAGACATGGGCATGTCTATCTGACCTCTGTTGATAGAAATAGAAATGGTAGGTTGTGCAGCCAAAAGTCCAGCATGGGTCACATGCACGCTTTTTTTTTTTTTTTATTAATACAGTGAACAATGATTGCATCAGCAACAAAAAGTCTCAAAACACTCACTTTGAGAATGCAGTCTAAAATGTGACAGACGTTTTATTTTTCGTACATAAATACAGTCTTAACTTCTTAATGACCCCCTTGTAGGAATTATGGGAATGTCGTAAATGAGAAACTAAAATGACATTTAAATCCATAAGCCCCTGGTACATAGTATTTAGAGTAGCGCAGCACATTTGTAGATGTGTTTTTCACTACTAGCAGACATGAAGAGTAGATTGTGATGGTGATCATGTGCTCCAGTCCCATGACTGCCGTGTCTGCGTGTAGTATGAAGCCTGCTTTCCTTCCAGTGACCAGATGGCATGCCATTTTCACTCACGCACACACATACTAAGTTCAGCTGCAGTTTTGTACTCTACTGTGAGGCCGGGCTTGTAATGAATCCAATTACTGTCCACTCAGTCCAGCTCTTATGTAGTCATACTAGTGCCAATTTAACCTTCTGATTCAATTAGAGTCTCAGGAAAGACCTCTGATCTAAGGTGAAGCTGCAGATGTTTACTGTGCCATGTGAATGTACTCTCAGAGCCCAAACTGTGTTTGGTTCACACAGGCACATGGTCATAAATGCATCTATTGCTTGAGTGGGATTGCATTCTTTTATTCAAAGTCTTAAATTCAGATTGAATCGAATTTAAGGTTATAAAAGTCTCAAATATCTTAGATGGTATAACAAGTTTTAATTAGCATTTTAAGAGACTAGAAAAATAATAATTGAGATTCGACCTGATGTGATTACTAAACTTCAAGCTGCATGTTTTGTATGCTGAATACGGCACATTTCTGTTCATTCAAAGTAAACTCTTGTAGCTTTTCTCTGGGCTGTCACAGGAAGGACTAATAATTTTGTTTAACACATTAAATATATACATTTTTCTAGTATCGGCATAACCGTATGTTTATTATTGCAGAATCCAATATCAGTCAGCCTCTAATTTTATATATTAGTGCATAACCCAATTAGTACACATGTTGCTATCTAATTAAACATGTCTCAAGTATTTTAAACTTGCATTTAATCAGTTTTGCAGTTCAATGTGAGCCCCAACCTGTTTAATTAAGTAAAAGAATGTGAGATATAGGATTTATTTATTTATTATGGACATATGGTATTTATTTTGAAAAGGTCTTAAAGTCTTCAATTGGATTTTTAAAGTTTTGCAGATACCCTTTTAATTGGTTTACTGGCAGGACGAAGAGCTACTGTATCAGCAGAACAAATGGGTTTTACTTGCTTGAAATTGTTTGTTTAACTTTGGGTTTACATAATCACTGGTTATCTTGGTTCTCCCTGTTCCTATGTTACCTGGGTTAGCAATTAATTCTGAGTACTCAGATTTCAAGAACTCACTTTTTCTTTTACTGCAGATGTGCAAAGTTGCGGTAATGAACTTTTTTGATTCACCAAAAAAAAAGAAAAAGAAAATGGAAACCCGTAGGTGTGCTTTTTATCACGGTTCCTCATTTTTTTAGTGGTTCCCTCAGATGCTGAAACTAAACACAGTATATGAACGTTTCTGTGACTGTATAAATCATGTGCATATTCAGTGAAGTTTGCACTTAGGGAGTGTATGGTTGGTGGCATGTCGGTAAACAGTTTTCTGTTGTATTCTAGCAAATTAACAGCAGTAACCCTCAGTGTATACAGTGCTGACCCCCATTCAAAATAGTGTGAAATGTTATTTCACCCAGCATAAAATTCAGTGGGACTGCCCTTAATAGTCAGTCACATGGAGTGTGTTTGCATGTGTTTATGTGCTGTTTAGCTTGGATGGATGTGAAAAGCGACGCATCAAACTTATTTGTGTTCCATTTGAGCTGTCAAGCATGATGCACTTATTTGACGCCCAGATCATTGACTAAACAGAGTGTTTTTTCTTCCTACAGACGTTCAAGCCTCTGGTAGGGAAGACGGTGTTTGGGTCCATCACAGCCATCGAGTTCTTCTCTGACAGACACCTGGACTTCCTGACGGATGAAGGAGCCTGTCAGCCCTATCAGGTGAGAGTCTCTCGGTCTCATTTGCTTTGCATGCTCTCTCACGTATCTCTAGACTGTGTTTACACTAAGCTAAAAGGTGAACTGTCTTGGACATGGCTTTGTTCTTTTACAAATTTTGGCTTCCAAGATTCAAGACCCTCAAATACCCTTGGTAGCATTCCTCTGCTATCTGAGTATTTTCCCTCCAGGTTCAACTAATGGGTCCTGTTGGATGGATATGTATACAAGCTGGTCAGCTTCATGAGTTTGCCTCCGTGGTCGCTGCTCGCTTCATGCTCAGTGGGCTAATAAGGACAACAAACAGCCTCTTCTATTGTTCTGTGCAAAGCTACTCTCATAAACAGCTTAATTAATCTAGCTTAGATAAAACACACAGTGGCAGAGAGAGAGGCTCTAAAAACAAACACACATGACAGATGGGAGGAGATGCTCTCCACTGCTGGATTCATATTCACGACATGTTTTATCCCCAGTGTTGCGGGCTCACCTCCATCCTGCATGACGGATAATGAAAAGCCATCTGCCAGCAAATTATCGACCGCTCTCTCCCCCTGAACCCAAACCTGGGCGTAGCATGTGAAGAAATTGTGATAAATGTAAAAGTGGTTTCTTGTTTTGTGTATGCTTTCCTTGCATCGGAACGCCTGTGTTCACATTTCCGTAGATGATGTGGACTAATCGAGATTAGATCTATGGGGTTGCTTGTGGTTAATTTCTGCAGGAAGTACAAAAAAAGAAAATGAATGCTGATGGGTTTTTGGTTTGCTAAAAAGTGTAGCTTCTGGTGTATTATTTTTTCATGACAAACTGACAAAATCTTTGTAATATTACTAGTTATTGTCAACCAACATGTTAATTATTTTACCAAAATAAGAGGGATCATACAAAATGCATGTTATTTTTTATTTAGCGCTGACCTGAATAAGATACTTCACATTAAAGACGTTTACATATAGTCCACAAGAGAAAATAATAGTTGAATTTATAAAAAGCACCATGTTCAAAAGTTTACATACACTTGATTCTTAATACTGTGTTCTTACCTGAATGATCCACAGCTGTGTTTTTTTGTTTAGTGATAGACCCTTGTTCTTCAGAAAAGTTCTTCAGGTCCCACACATTCTTTGTTTTTTCAGCATTTTTGTGTATTTGAACCCTTTCCAACAATGACTGTATGATTTTGAGATCTATCTTTTCACACTGAGGACAACTGAGGGACTCACATGCAACTATTACAGAAGGTTTAAATGCTCATTGATCCTTCAGAAGGAAAACAATGCATTAAGTGGTGTACACTTTTGAACAGAATGATGTGTACATTTTTCTTATTTTTCCTAAATATCATATAATTTTATTTAGTACTGCCCTTCAAAAGCTACAGAAGATACGTACATGTTCACCAGAAGACAAAGTAAGTAAAATGTACCCTGATCTTCAAATTCAAAAAGTTTTCACCCCCCAGCTCTTAATGCATGGTTTTTCCTTCTGGAGCATCAGTGAGTGTTTGAACCTTCTGTAATAGTTGCATGTGAGTCCCTCAGTTGTCCTCAGTGTGAAAAGATGGATCTCAAAATCATACAGTCATTGTTGGAAAGGGTTCAAAGACACAAAAATGCTGAAAAACCAAAGAATTTGTGGGACTTTTTTTGTGGGATTTTTCTGAGGAACAGCAGGCAGTTTAACTGTTCAGGACAAACAAGGGACCCATGAACAACTATCACTAAACAAAAACAAACAAAAAAATGGCTGTTGAACGTAACAGTGCAGTATTAGGAATCTAGTGTGTGTAAACTTTTGAACATGGTCATTTTTATAAATTCAATTATTATTTTCTCTTGTGAACTATATGTAAACATCTTTTATATGAAATATCTTATTCAGGCCAAAACTAAATAAAAAAATAACATGCATTTTGTATATATGATCCCTCTTATTTTGGCAAAATAATTAACATTTAGCAGATTCTGCAAGGTGTGTGTAAACGTTTGACTTAAGCTGAATTAATAACTAGGTGTGCTATAACATGCATTAATATAGATTGTCAGCTTCTCCCGTCAGTTTTTCTGTCAGGTTGATGTTTGTAATGCTGTTGGTTGACAGCTGTCTCATAAATGCTATTTTTGTGGCGCATATGCGTTTTGCCATCCATGTTGAGTATTTCATATCAATCGCTTATGAGATTCCTTTGTAATTAGGTTGGTACTTTAAAGCTTATATAGACATTTGACCACAATGCAGCTTAATACAGAACTTGAGTGTGTTTCACTCCCAGGTGAAAGTGAGGGTACAGGATAGTACAGACTCAAACGTTTGCACACCGCAGCATGTCAAGAGGAAGCAGGCAGGTATTTCTTCATCTCTACAGCGCCACTCACAGCCAAAAGGAGTATCCCTCAATTCCTGCGTCTGTGACTCTCACGGGACCCTGACACATTCCAGCACATCATCACATTGTGAAAACAAAAATCCCGCCCCCTTTGCAAAAATCCAAAGTCTGACCTCCGAAGTGCTTGGGAACTTGTTTGCTTGCTGGAGTGTGATGAGCTGGCTTGCTCACATCCTGTCTTGGCCTCTTTTCTCCTTCACGGATTTTTTCCACAGCACAGCCCGATCCAGGGATGGATGGATGGATGGATGGATGGAGGAGGGGCTGGAGCCCA